>BMAV01004915.1:86867-291543 GCA_019973955.1 Trichonephila inaurata madagascariensis
AAAAAGCTTTTTTTGTTTAATTTGCATTTCACGTAAAATTAACTCATCAAAAACTTCTTTATCCTTCATCTGTGTTGTTTAATTTTTCAGTTACCCGCGCGAAGAACGGGTATACCAGCTATATATATATAATCTTGCTCAAATTTTCAATCGTTAGTAAAATACTTTTTATTCATCCACTCAAATCCAAGTACATTTTTTAAACTTTTAGTGGATGACACTTGATGTTAATTTCAAATATTAATTCATTAACTAAATTTTTAAAAAATAATTATAGTTTAATAATTATAGTTTATTTATATATAATTCCTCTAGATGGCAGCACCATACGATGAAACAGCTTTTGTTAAATTTGTGATGAAAATTTAACTTAACCTAAATAATCATATGCTAGTTAGACGTCAGCGTTCCTTGTACACTGGTTTTAAGATAAATTCTTACCTATTATATTCAACTTTTATTAAAAAAATGTAATTACAAATTTAATGTGGTTAAAAAGTTTTTAATGTTCATTTAAAAGGTGTTTTGCCACTTAATAATATGATTCTGTCATATGTATATACATATTTATATTAATTTTAATTATTTAATAAAAAGTAACTATATATATAAAATAAAAAATTTCTTTGTTGGCCTATCTAGGAATTCTTTTTTTCTTTTTGACTTAAAAAAATTATATTACTTGTTTAAAAGTCGGTTAAATCTACTGAAATCTCACAAGGTTTGCTTCTGAGCATATAAATATGTATATCATTTCATTTATATTTCTGTTAACTTTCATATTCTTCATGTATTTTTTATTGTTTCAGGGACCTTTCGTTGCAGCTTTTGCCCAAGCAAACGAAGGAGATGTCTCTCCCAACACTAAAGGAGCCAGGTGCATAGACACGGGTCTGCCTTGTGATGTAAATACAAGTACTTGTAATGGACAAGTAGGTGCTACTTTATAATAGTAGTAAAGAAAAGTAATTAACTTATTGTAAATCTAAAGGTTTAATATATAAAAAATTAGTTATTATTAGTTTATCCTACATTCATGACTGAAATTTTTCAGTATATTTTAATAGAATATTGATAGTGTAAACAATTGCTGAGGTAGAATTATTGATAGAAATCATGGCTTTGAACCGGAACTGAACCAAAAACCAGAAAAAACCGTTACTTTGGTCAGAACGAAAACCTGAACTGAACGGAAAAAAAATATTAGTTTATTTCGGTTCGATATATCTTCAGTCATTATTTTACTGTAACCAATTTATCAATATTTTCTAATTTAACGTGAACCATATAATTATCATCAGTACACGTCAACCATATGAATACACTTTTTTAATGATAGAATTATATTTTAGTCAGGGGCGTAGAGCTACTTCTGTATCAACCGTATCAATGACACGGGGCCCCCATGCTACAGGATCCCCAACATGTGTATCTACAGTCCCACTAACAGGGTTCTCATATCTAAAAAAAGGGTCCCGAAGGAATTTTAAAACAGGACCCACTCAGAACTAGCTACGCCACTGATTTTAGTACAAATAAGAATATACATAAAATAAAATTGCTCATTTGGAACTGAACCGAGAACCGTTATTTTTGTCGGAACGAAAAAAATTTCGGTTTGAAGCTCTGATAGAAATAGAATCTACTTATGCTGTCTACTTCTACAACATCAACTGGATTACCTAAAATGTTTTCTATAAGATTATATTTTATAGAGATATATGTATAAATATATAATGAATAAAGTTGCCTGATTCCTTACTTTCTCTTATAAATATATATTCCAACTTCTGTAAAATTGCATAATATAATAAATCTGAATAATTCTAATTGCTATTTAAATCAGGTGTTTAAAGTTCGCCATTTCTTTTTAAAAAAATGAACAAAGTTGCTCAAAAATATCGATTCGTTTTTTAAAATGTTTACTTTTATGTGATTTTTTTTTTTCATTTGCTTAAGAGCTCAAAAGTGATCATGTTACAAAATCTTTTCAACAAGATTTTATTTTGAGCAAACATTTTCTAAAATATTATATTCATGGTTATACGGGATTCTTTAACATGCATTCCAATCAAGTCTATCTAAACGCAAACTAAATTTAAAAAATAAGCTTCAAATTATGTGACTATATGTGACAAAAGAGAGGGGCAGCCTAATAGAATATTGGTATTAAAAGAATTATTTCAGAGGCAGCTTAATACAATTATTTCGAAACTAGATGGGAAAACCTAATTTTCGCATAAGCGAATTTTTACATAACATTCGACAATACAGTTAGCAAACATGATTATTAAAATTAGCGCAGCCAAAATTAAAAATTTAAGTTTTAAATTAAACTCTTTTTTTTATTTATTTGAGAAAAGTTGTAATTCTGTTATTGGGAACAAATAAGCGAGTTTTTATAATAGTAAAGAGATGTAACGTAACATGCGCAACGTAACATACGCAAAGCTATGCGCGATAATCTTCGTTAGCGATTGGAAGAAAAAAATTTTTCGAAAACTATCTCAATAATTTTACTGTTAAAATACATTTGTTCTGGAGTTAGGTCACTTCAACACTTAATAAAAAATATATATAAAATAAAATTCTAAAGCATATTTCAAAAACATTTCTTCGAGGTGCTCACCATCATCACATAGTTACGAAATTTAGTATGATATAAGCCTTTCATTCTTTGTGTTAAGGCGTTCATACACACATACTCGCTCTTTCCTCTGTATATATTCTTTTAATCATGACTTTTTATTCTCGGTGAACATTAGTTCTCTGTTTACACAATTAAGATTGTTAAGTTAAAAACTACACTTTTTTTTTATAGATATTATTTTTATCTATCGAAAAGTTAGAAAAAGAAAATCTCACTTTAAAAGCCGAACATTTTATAAATCATGTGTAAACAGTTACGCTTCTTAAATGATTGATTTCCACGAGAGCATGTCCCATGTTTGCAAACTCTCTACTGTTACCTGACGGAGCATTTTTAATTATTTTATGAACGTATATTTTTAAAGAAAAAATACAGTCGAACCCTGTTGTGTAGTGAATTGTCTCAGGATCCAATAAAAAGTTCAATATATTCAGTTTTATTAAAACAATAAAATTTCTTGGATGGTGGTTTTTTTCGGAAACATTCATTGTAATAAAACGCAATTTACTAATACAAGGTAAACAAAAAAGTTCTTGCCGTTTGCGCGTTTCCATTGAAAGAAGTGAGCATAAGTATGCAAATTCATGTATGACGTGATTGAGAAACCGTCAGTCGAGAGTAGGAATATCAATTGTTATAAACGCAGGTCCACTGCTCACATTCATCAATCGAAACTCGTACAGTAGCGAAGCGAAATGGTCGTATCGAAGGAGCTCAGTCGGGGTTGTTTACTTTACGACTTCAAAGTGGGCTTGTCAGCCGCTGCATCAAGTCGCCGAATATGTCAAGCGTTTGGGGATAGTGCTGTCAATGAACGTACGGCAAGGCATTGATTTCAAAAATTCAGGTCGGGAGATTTGTCCCTCTGTAATAAAGCTCAAACGGAACGACCACAGGCCTTGGATTACGAAGGATTATCCGCCATTGAGGAGGACAGTAGTCAAACATGTGGTGAATTTACCGGACAATGCAACACTTCCAGTGAAACGGTTAGACTTCATCTGCACTTCTTAGGTAAGACGTACAGGCTGAGCAAGTAGGTTCCTCACACGCTGTTGGGAGTCCATCAGCAACGAGTGGCAGCCTGTTATCGTTGCTTTCTCTCCACCGTAGCGCATCCATATTCAATCGGGTGCTGACCAGTGACTAGAAGTGGGTCCTGTATGACACACCCAAGCGTTCCAAACATTGGTTGTCACCCTAGGATACTGTCCCGCACAGTGCAAGACCACCTATGCACCCACTCAAGATTATGCATTGTGTCTGGTGGACTTGTCGTCAAGTGGTTCACTATGAGTTGCTACCAACGGGCCAAACGGTCACTGCGGATCTGTATTCGCAGCAATTGAAACGTGTACAACAGGCACTGCATCAGAAGGAGCCAGCGCTGGTTAATCGAAAGGGTGTACTGTTATTGCATGATAACGCGACGCCGCATATCACGTGGGTGGCCAAAAATACGATACAGCGACTTGGTTGGGAGACTTTGTGCCATCCTCCTTACTCACCTGACCTTGCACCATCAGATTACCACCTCTTCCGTTAACTGGACAATCATCTTCGTGGTAAATCCTTCACCAATGAGGCAGATGTGCTCAAAGCTCTCACGGACTTCTTTGCGTCCCACACACCCGAGTTTTGCCGCAAGGGGATTGAACAACTGGAGATACTTTGGCAGATGCTGGATGCCGATGGTGATTACTTAGAGGACTAACAATAGGCTACACTGTTTGTATGCCATGTTCTTTTGGGTCATTAAAAACGGCAAGAACTTTTTTGTTTACTTTGTATAATAAAAGCGTAGGAAGTTTATTGTATTTGGTGAAGTTTGTTTATTGTGGTCGTTTTACTTTCATTATTAGAATATGACTGATAATTATGTATATATAATACATAATTATTAATATTATTATAAATTTATAAACGATATGCACTGGTGCCGATCCCGATATTTTAAAACAGGAGTCCAAATGAATAATATATATTTATAATAATAATTATTATTATTATTATTTTTTTTTTTTGGTTTGCTAAACTTTCTTCTCACCATTTGACCAGAATTCAAAATTCTGAGATCAGTCTCCATTAATATATCTGTTGCTCTTGAGTAACATTTATTTTTAAATTTTTTTGTCAAATCTTTAGAGAAATGGAAGGCTTAAGAAGACATCATTATTAAACTATTTTAAGAATGGCAAATACAGAGTGTCCCAAAATGTATACACTATTTAAAATGTTTGTGATAACCACACTATTTGTCCTTTTTTCGAGTGTGACAGCTTAAAATAATTAAAATAGTGGGACTAAGTTTTGAGCAAAGAATTTTTATCCTTAAATTTTATTGGAAGACTGAAATCATAAATGAAGTACAAAGACAGTTTAGAAAGAAGTATCATCGAGATGTACCTACGAAACTCACATTCACTCGTTTGCGAGATAAGTTTGAAAAAGGAGCTTTTAAGAATTTCCAAAAGAACCATTCCGGAAGACTGCAATCATCCGCTGTAACGTCATCAGTCATTAGTACACAAGAAAATTTGTCACAGCCATATTTTAATATTTAAATAGTATTTAATAGCTTCAAAATATTCATTAAATAGGCCAATGCTGTGGGTGGGATAGTCTTTTTCAATGAGGTCAATCCCTATTCCAAGTAAGCAAGTACCCTTTCACAACTTCCCTTTGCTCTTCCGGGCTCCTCTCTAGTTTCTCCATGGTTCTCAGTTTCCATTCCGTCTGTCCGTCTCACTCCAGGGCTCTATTCTCCAAGCTTCTTCTTCTCCGTTCGTTCAAGTCTTTCTAAGTCTCTTCGCCGTCCGTTTTTTCTCCGTCCGTCTCTCAAAATTCACCCCTTTAAAATACCAGGGTGGTCCACCACACGCCTCGTTTTCCTCATTGGCAGGTCAAAAGCAGGTGCTGTTCGCCTCGTCTTCCTCATTGGTACAGGTCAAACAGTGCTAGTCTGCCTCGTCCCCGGCCACTTTCGTCTCCCATTTGCGCGGCAAACACAAAACACATTCCCTGTCCGTCTAAATCCATAGGCGCCATAATTTCTACCTATTCATTCACACCTGGCCTCGAAGAAAGCCCCACTTCTATGCACTGACGTGCACATTGAAATTCTCGCCTTTATTCAAGACCTTCCAGGCACAGTGAATGTCCATACCGGCATTCCCTTAGCCATTAAATTCCAGACCAGATGTCCGCGCTTGACCGAGGCCAGACAACAAACAACACCCCATGGGCTACCTGGCACTTGTCACCCAACAGCTGTTTGGGATGAATAGATATAGTGACTTCCAGAAGAATTGACAGAGTGGGGTTCACCCCAATCGAAGACGTCACACCGCCAACCCTTAGAAAATCTGTTCGGCAAGCGGCTTGTGAAAAAAAGAGTTCCGAAATCGAGCTTCTATCACCTTTTGGAGCGTATAACCCAATGGAAAAGATTTATTCCTAGGTTAGTTTACGCTCACAATGATCGGAGAATTGAGTTTTCTGAGTGTTACCCAGATAACAATTTAAATGGTAAGGAACGTTTTGGATTCCATTGGTCAACGTTATCAATTGTGCCCGGCCCCAATGGCCGACTGATAATTTGAACACTTTCGTTAAACCTTTAACTTTTTTGACTGGAACCTGATACAGGCTGGGATTTCTAGATGCACGCTCATTGTTGCTGTAGCCTTGAGCACCATACAGATGACAGTACTGATTAGCTGAGTTCCACCTCACCTAGAGAGAGAGAACACCCTAGGGGATCAGTAGCCTCTGCCTCTTCCCTTCCACCAACCTCACGAGAAGACTTTGTGCTCAACGGCTTTATAGTACCCCCATGCCACAAAAAGCACTATGCATTTTACAAACATTCATGTCTTCTCCAGGATTAGAGCCCAGGTTCTACGGCACAGAACTCAGGTCGCTAACCACTCATACTGATGGGCGACTACAATGTAATTGGACCCTTTTTAGACTTTTTCTTTTCACGACCTACTAATTTTATTGTTCGTTCCAGAAATTTTCAGGGCTGCGGTAGCCTAGTGCGGTCGCGGTCATCGACCTGTACCTGTGTGTCATGAGTTGTATTCAGTGCTACTGAAGACTCACCGTGCTTCTGCACGTTAAATTTGTTAAGGCTCAAAGTCCTTCGTTTGGCGTGAACTTCGAAGCAGTGGGGTGCTAACTTGCGTTCATCCTCGTCACTTGACCACGGTTCGCAAAATTACGAGGTCCATCGGGGATCGGTTTTGTAGCTCTAAACCCTTTCGGGTGAGCTCGGTTCCTTTAGCATTCCGCCAGTTGCCCTCTCTGGCGCTTTTCGCACGAAGTTAATCAACATTTACTAACGTAGAAATTTTCAAATGAATAAGAAGCTATTGAAACTAACGAACGAATTGTAAATTATTGATTATTTTGCAAAAACAAAGGAGTTTAATTGTTGAATTTTCGATGTATTATTATAAAAATATTTCTATGTAGCTCTAGTCAATTTCCTTTTGAGCCGCATTATTATATTTTACTGTATAACTTCAAACTAATATAAAAAATTAAATTATTACATATTATATTGTATTGTATTTTCCTATGTAGCAAATACGAACAAGCACTAAATGTTAAGTACTGTAGCCATAATCAACTTAAAATATACGTATGCTGGTGTTACTTTATTAGACGCCTAAATTACATAACAGCTACTTCATTTATAGATTTGAATGCATTGCGTATTTAGTGAATTTTTCGGCGTTAGAATTTCATGCAGCAATGGCATGTAGCCGAAATTAGGGATTCTCCAACAGTATCCTGATAAAAAGTTTTAACTGGTTTGAATACCCCTGAAAAACTCTAGGAAATATGTGTGTGTTTTAGTTAGTATTATAATTGATACCTATTTTCTTATATGCAAAGTGTAAAGGAGTTTTATCAACACAAGATGCTGTTACGTAAACTGGAGGGTTCGAGGATTTTGGCAAAACAATCAAGCAAAAGAAACTAAGCAGTTCTTTACAGCGATGCAAATTTATTATCAAAAATTCAACTTTTTAAATACAGGATTTGAAGTATAATATTCACAGAATAAATCCCTGAAGGTTCACACCTTGTGACGTCTCTCGCGTCCTTCTTCAACATAACTCCTAAGTTCTTTTGACGGCCACGATTAATGGCAAACCTTTCCAACCCAATACCAAGAAGACAAACGGATCGAATATGTAAAATGAGATATACTTTAAAAAGGATAGAAGCCTTTGATGAGAAGGAGTTGCAAGTCTAGAGATAACTTAGTAGAATCATTCGATCAAGAGTTAGATGTCCTATATAGCTCTAATAGCTGATACGTTCATATAAAATAAATTATATGAGTTCCGAATCTTCATCTAAAGCTACGTTATAGGTGCTAATTAATCGATGACATGAAGGTGACTCTACAGTAATATTTGTAGCAGGAAGTTAGATTAACTGTGTTAAATTATTACAATACAAGATAAAGGATCAGTTGCGCGATCTGACTTCCTGGAATTATAAAGTTTTAATTGCGCGTGTTAATCTCACTTAAGAAAGTTGAAAGCACTTAGAATCATACCCCGCTATTTCCACAGCTGTGCCAAGCAACCAAATGTTCTATCATTTTAGGATAATCCTATTAAATTTCTAGCTTACGCGGATCCACAGCACACAAATACCGCCATGCATTTGCCATGTCTCAAACCCACAGCACCGAGTTGGCCAATCTTCAGTGTTTAAAATGCACGTAAGTAAAGATTATTCACAAGTACTGCGCCGAGCTAATCGGGTTATCAAAACAATCCGCCTATTAGCCGACAAAATCAGACTGACTGGCTGCGTCAAGCACTCATTTATAGCGAGCACGGCAGAAACTCTAAAAATATAACCGCCAGTTATCGAGCGTAACGTTAACGGAGAGATCCACCACTTTCTAGAAGAATCCAGAGTGGTCTGAACTCGCCAAATTCGGCCGCTAGGTCGCCGCCAAAAATGATGCCAACTTGGCTCTATCGCCAAGATTTCCCCAAGTTCTTATTGAATCGCCATTATAACGTGAAGGGCGGCATTGCTTGTGATTAGTACAATTTTAGCATGAAATAAATATAACGTAGAGTAATATAAATGCATTAAACACCCAAATACAAGTTATTTACACTATTTACTCAAAAAATTCGTACAATATTTATTGTTCAGGATCAGCGCGATTCTCAACCATGTGCCGCTGAACTCCCTAAAGCCGTACCGCCAATTTTTTTTTTTTAACTATTAATTATACCTGAGAAAAACTAAAAGAATCCGGAACCGAGCCATTCGGTCTTTATAGAATAAACTATTGTAGACAAAAATTACTGTTGACTGTTTGCCTACACAAGAGGAAAGAGTTATTCATTACTCTCAAATTTATATTATAAAATGATTTATTCCGAAATCCATTTGTAATAACGGATACATCTTATATTGAATGAAGAGGAAAGACTCAATTTCGCTCTTGTAATTATCGAGATTTGATTTCAAAACATTCAGAAAAGTCAATTAATCTTATTTTGGATCAAAATTGTAGGGCGATTATCCCATAACAGCCAAAAAAGCTTTACTAATATTGTTATAATTCTTTTTTAATCTTTTATTTGTGTAGATTTTTATTTCTGTTCGGATTTGCATTAACAAATAAAATGTGAGAGACGACTCTAAATGTAGATGACGAAATAAAGAGTGGTATTATCAATTTTACAATAAACAAGTTTAAATTTCGCATTATATTTCTATGTTTGATTCACCAGGTAGTAAATGTTAGTGCCATTAATCAGGAGACTTCTATTTCGCCCGGAGATGAAGTCTCTGATTGGCTACCAACGCCGACGCTGGCCGCTCGGTGAATCGGCTTTTGCATAGTTAATTTGTAATCAATTATCGTAAAATCCGGCGTATAACGTCACCTATTTCCAAGGTGCAATTTTTAATGTATATTGTCGTATAACGCATCTTTTCATAAAGAAACCTTGAAATGTGTACGTGCAATGTTCTTTTATTTTGAAGCCATTTTTCGAGTTATTACCTGCTTTAGAAAAGTTTGCACCTTCTTTGTGAACTACAACTCTTAAGGAACCCATAAGGAACGTAAGTATTATTTCTATTAACAATATAACAAACAATTTCTTGGATATATCTAGAAAGTCTAATTTTTTCTATGTGCTCATCTTTTATTTATTTTGTAAAGCTCTCATTTGAGACATCATGTATAACGCGCACCCATAAATTTCCTGATCTTACTTTTTGTGCGCGTTATACGCCGGATTTTAAGGTACCTAATAAAGATTTTGTTGTCTTGTCGTACGTATAATTTTATTTAACATTGAAAAATTACTATCATAATCATATAAACTATTTGCCGCTATGTACAGTAGATAACAAAAAATTTTTTAACTTATTTTATTGTTAGTATGTGCCGTCAACACCTACAATTGCTATAGTGTATAACAACGACAACATAAAAAGGTTGACTATCAGTAGTCTAAATCAGATGTTCAACACGTACGCATGGCCCGCCATACGGTTGCGGTCCGCCAATCTTTTTAAAAAATTTTAAATATCAGGTTTTTAAAGTTTTTCATTTTGAAATTTTATATATATATATATATATAAATCTACAAATGTATTTGCCTCGTTACCTGTTCTTGTTTTTAAAATAAACCCTTTTTGATAATAGAAATGTCCTTTAGATTAAAATAGATTTATATTTTATCAAATGAAGTTACATTTGGATTTCACTTGAATAAATTACTTTTTAATAAACACCGAATCTACTCATGCATATCCTTTTACTATGATGGTAATATGATTCTTTGTGCGTGACTTTCATTTTCTCCCTTTCTGTTTGGAGTGCCCAAAAGCAAGAGGCAGTCAGAGACGTTTTCCAAAGTTTAAAAAAATTATTCAGGACGTTATCAAATGGTAATGTATACTAATCGTTTATGACACTGTACAATTAAATTTCAACAATGAGTAACGAAAAGATCAATTCAAAAAGAACACCGTAATTTTCAAGAAAATGGGCAACTCTACAGTTTAAACATTATTTGATCATTGCATTATTATATTATAAAAATATTATTATATTATTTGGTGTTCGTATATGAAAATAATGAAACAGTAATATAATAATTCCTTCTGTTTTAAATTTTACCCAATAAATGTTTTTTTTTCAAATCTGACTGAAGGCATATATTTTTACAGTACCTGCGAGATTATAATGTTTTTCCGAAGTGGCCCAAGGTCATTTGGGTTGGACATCCTGGTCTAGATAATCTTTTGTAAAATAACGGATTCTGTAATTGAGAAGCGGGTTTTAGCTCCAATATTTTCAAAACCAGCGTGCAGCGAAAAAGGATGTGTACAAACATGCTTTCGTGAAATTCCGCGTTAGCGCAGCATTTTCGGATGCGCAGAAGGCCAAGTGTCATCCTTGTCATTTGACCGTGACACAAAGTTAGGAGATCCGTCGCCATTAACTCCAGTGTTGTTTTCTAGTGTAATGTTAATTAACCAAATGAATGATGACTAGAAAATAATCGAAATATCTACCTCTTTGTAATTACTTGAAATATGAATACTATATTTACTTTTTAAAAAATCATACTGTAAGAATTTCGTAATCATTTTAATTAAATGTATTGAGGTAACAGTTTAAGTAATGATAAATTTTCCCTTTATGAATAATTCTTATACGTTCTTATTTTCAATTTTAAAAGAAAATTATTTTTCTTTTTTTAATTAACGAAAATGTTCCAGAGGATTTAAAAGTGGAATTCAATACGTATTTTTCTTAAATGAAATGTATAATTTTATTTTTCTCGGGATTTAAAAAGACCTATATAAATTACTTTTCTACACAGCAGAGGGTTTTATCTTGGCTTCATTGTTGGTTGATTTTTATTTTAAATAAAATTATTAGAATCCGGCGTATAACGCAATAATTTTAACACAAAAATAAGAGTGAAGTTTACGGTGCGTTGTTTGCTGGGTATAAAATGATAGCTTTAAAATAAAAATATATGATGAACATATAGAAAACATTAAGACCTCTGCATAGATCGGAATAATTGTTTATTCAACATAGAAGATACTTTAAATGAACTTAGCAGGTTGTGTCAAATATATTATTTTTTCATGCAATCTTGGATAATATCTCGGGAATAACTACTTAAAGCACAGCATTGTACGTACACTTCCAGGTTCCTTCGTAAAAAAAAGGGCGTATCTTTAATTTCCCTACATAATTAATCCCAATATTTCAATTCATCGCACCCGAATTTACATTTTTCCTTTTTAATGTTAATCCTGCATCCTTTTAACAACGAAAATTCCCTTAAATGTTCAACATGGTGAGTGAATGATGGAGACGCGATAATAACGTCATCCATGAAACACTCACAAATTTCCTATCACCGGTTTCAGGATTATGTCAATTGCTTTTTGAAAATTGGGAGCTGCTCCTGATAAACCGAATGGCATCCGCTTGAAAGCATAAGTGCCACTTTTACTACAAATGCGGTCTTAACTATATCGCTGGGTTTACTGCCATTTGAAAGTACCCATTCTTAGATCAAGAGATGACATTATTGTTGTATATGGTATGTTCGTTAATAAATCATCTATTAACGGTAAAGGGTATCGCGGATACTTTGTGATCGAATTTAATTTTCTATAGTCTACTGCAAATCTATATGCTTCCGGATTATCCGGTGGTAACCCATTATTTTCTTGCATAATACAACAGGTGACGCGTATGAGGGACTGAATTGGAACAATTGTTTCCTCTTGTAACATTTTTTGTATGTGAAAATCTATTATTGCTTGCTTAGTGCGATCATACCTATAAGGCCTTGAAGCTACTGGTGGGTTGATTATTAAACCTATTCCTCTCGAACCCTCTATTATTTTGACGGCTATTCTCGTAAAACTCATTTCTGTTATTTGGTCTACTCCTTATTTCCGAATTCCTCCAGTTTCTACTCATTAGCTTCAAAATTAGGCATCCTATGCGCATTTTGACCTCGTCTTTCTATATTATGGTTCTGATAACCCCTTTGTGATTTGCAAGAATATCTCTCTTCGAATTTAGCCAGGACTTCTAAAAGTTGTATCGTATTTGTGGATTTCTAACTTCCACATAGTCCTGTACCTGTGGTTCGAGTCGAACTAAAATATGATCCACTAAGTCTGCTTGGGACATTCCTAATTCTAAACTTCTCTATTTTAGTAATCTATATACAAAATCAGTCGCCTCCTGATTTCTTCCCTGCTGTGATGCATAAACTCCGACTGTAGTTCTTTTTTATTTTTGATCGCGGGAAAAGCCTTCGCTAATTCAGCTTTGAGCTGCGCAAAATCCGTGGCTGTATTTTGTACTAACAACGAACCAAATATCGAATACCAATCTTGAGCCCTTCCCCTGAGATGACTTTTGTAAGCACATGACAGATTACGGGATTTCAAGTAACTGTATATTGTTATCGATGCACTCGATAAACTCTGCAACATTCTCCGACCCTGAAAAGTACATTTCAGGTAGAATTGTATTTCCACCTACATTACCTAACCCAGAATTAAATACGTTCGGTCCCCATTGACATAGCCATCCTGTGATGACCATGTCTTGCCGGTTCCGCGTAAGCTAGAGGTGTGGGGTTATCAAAATGATGAGACATAATTCTTTAAAACAACTTTTATTAAGTAACTTATAATACTTAAACTAATTTGACAATTATTAATTAGGGGTGAGAGTCAAGCCCAAATTAAATCACGTATTTAAGTCAGATCACGCAATTGATCCTCTATCTCAATTATCCCAAATAATCCTGTTATCAATTATTATATCTAATATTACCTTTTCCAGTTCTGGTCCCTTGACCTAAAAAATATAATCTATAACTTTATATTTGAAGATTCTTGATCCGGCAATGCAGCAATTCTTGATCCTCAAGATTCCACACTAAGCTTTGTCACGCTATTGATCAGAATGATTCCACACTACAATCTCTGAGCCTGCTGCCATGCTATATCTAGGTTTGCCACGCTACCCTTTTTTATAGTATATCTCATTTACATATTCGATCCGTTTCTTTCTTGGTATTGGTTGGAAAAAGTTTTGCCATTAATCGTGGCCGTCAAAGAACATAGGAGTCATGTTAATCAGAAAGACGCGAGAGACGTCACAGTAATCCCATCTGACATTCGAATCTTTTCTTTGGAATTAAAATCTTGACCATGAATTACGGTAAGGAACATCATATCAGCAAGTCTTAAGTTTGACTGTGGGCACAGGCAAGTTCTTTCGGAGTGAATTGTACTTTATTCTGGAACTCAGGGACGTCTTAAGACTTCTTAAGGCCCTGGGCCCTTACTTAAAAGTAGGTCCTTAGCCTCTACACAAATGTAGGCCCCACCTATGACCCTTAAAAGTAGACAGTATGTATCATACGCTGTCAAATACTCGTACAAATAATAACCCCTAACAAATAAATGTGCATTACTTAAATCGTACAAACCAGCTCGACTGGCTGCAGCCTATTGACTGCATGAGTAATGATGGTGTATGGTGGTAGACCTAGGCTTGTACGTGGACGACGTGGTCATCACATGCAGCCAATTGGCATATCATCCGAAATACCCAGTTTTTTGGAGAATACAACTGGAAATAACATTTGACCGTTGAAATCATTCGAATAATGATATTTTTTATTAAGGTTGATTCGAGAACGAGACGAGGCTCCTATTGTGGCCTTTGACACGGGTCCAGTTGGCCCATACCTTAAGACGACCCTGCTGGATCTCTGCAGCAGTAACAGTAGATTTGTTTCTGACATGAAGCAAAAATATAATATCGAATTAATCTACGCGAAAACATAGATTTAAGAATCGCACAAATATACACCAAAACTATTCAAATCCACTTTCACAAGTTTTAAGGCGAATGAAATACACAATTGTTGCAATATATGTATGTAATAAATTGTGAAATTTCAGTGCTGCTTCTCTGCATCGTCCTGACTGGAAAAAGCCTTGAAGGAGGTTCTGAAACCTAGAACCCAAATATTTAATCTGGATCATTCTCGACTTTTTTGAATCATATATTTCAGTCGCCAAATTTTCGCGAAAAAATCGCGACGTTTTGTGACCAAATTTTTCATGAAGTCTTTTATCTATCTTATTCATTTACTATTGCCGAAAGAGAAATCTCTTTCTCGCAAACAATCTTTTTGACCACAGTACTTTTTCGAGAGAAGCAAATAGTCTGAAATTTTGTAACATTTAATTTGTTTAACATAGTCACATATTTCAATCGATTAAAAAATTAAAAATAAATTTTTCTCATTGATATATATACTTTTGAAATCGAAATTCATTTTTGTGAAAATAAGTGGGAGTTATATAGTATGAGCAAAATTGATTTGAATGCATCAATTGTTATTAGATCAATTTAAACAATATGACTCCCTTGGTGACTAATAATCTATCTGAAAGGAACAGGTTTTATATAAATGCACATCTAACTTATACTTACTATTTACTACGGACAACTTGAAAAAAAAGAAAGGCAGAATATTTCGTAGAAACTGTTCTTTTCTGAGGACTGATTTAACATATTTTTAATTTCTTTTGAGTCACATTTTAACAATACTGTAAATAAAAAAATTTGAACCTATGAACTTCGAAATATTTCATCTGATATAATAAACATTATAAATATGTATATGTTTTCCATTTTTTTTAAAAATAACTTTTTAAGGAAAAATTTAATTTTTGAAACTTTTGGAAAGTTTTAGCTGCTTTGCTTCAAATTGCTAAATCTGTTTCTGATCAGTTGGACTGAATTTTAAAAGAAAAATAAAATTCGCGTAAATCCTAATATACATTATAATAAAGCACACTTCATTTTCCATCACAATACTTCAAAATAGTATAATCAATATGTAAATGACTATTTTTAAAATTGTACATCTCTAAACTTGAGTGATTCAAACTGACTAGTTGAACTTTTATACCTTAATATTTCTAAGCAAATTATTATTACTCACAACTAAAATATTCAAGTTAAATTGTTTATTCCCTTTTATAAACTATTGAATTTAACTTAATAGTGTAGTTTAAAATATTTAGCGTAGTCGTAACTAAGTATGAGATATTGATATAAATTTTTTTTAAAGAGATGTAACTCTTTTATCTGCATATGATTATCATTGTATGCTTATATATTATATTTACTTAATATCTACGTCATACTTCTGCAATAGAAGGCTTCATCTGAATAACTTCTTTAAAAATGTTCTGATAACATCTGGGATAGATAACGAGTTTCAATACCTGCGTTTTAGTATCATGTTTTTTATCTTGCCGATTATGCACTTCTACGCGCTATTATGTATTTTATTAAATATTAAGGTTCTTAAAAGAGAGTGCCTCCGATTAGAATGAATTTTTTTTCCTTTTGTATTTTTTCTTCTATGAATATTCTCTTTTAGAGTTAACTTTTTCTCCGAAGTCAAATAATTTTAGTTCTTTTCTGTGAAGTACGTATATGTGCGGTGCTTGTACTTTCGAAACCACGATAAACTTGAGACGGTTAAACGAAAATTAACTGCTATCTGATTGCAACTTCTCTACGGCTACTCAACTCAAGTCGTCAGCTGAGAGAGAATTCTTACTTAATAATTATTTGTTACTTAATAGTGTGGAGAAGTAAGAAGTTTTTGGTTAAAGTGTAGTACAGGGGTGGAAGGGGGAGGGCTCTTTGGATTTGGCGATTTTTATCTAGATATCATGGTGAGATAACGAATTTATTCCGGCTTCCAGACACCTGTCGCTAAATGATGTAGCTTGGTAACAGATTTTGGTCGCCAAAAGAAGTTGACATTGCCAAGGCCAATTATACTACACTTTAACCGAAGTTTCAATTTAGAAATAAGATATTTACCTGTTTCCTGGATAGAAGTTTATAAAATGTAACAAACTGTTATACTTTATTAGTAATTATACTCTATTAAGTGAAATATATATATATATAAAAATAAAAGTACAATAGGGAGAAATATTCTGGCTCCCAGAGTAACGCGGAAAATTACCCACAATTAGTTTAAAATTCCATGTCTGAGAAGATCAACAGCCACACGCACTACCAATAAAAACTTTAGAATCTATCCTCTCTATTTTAGGCCACACTTTTATTTATCGCCAACTTGGCTAATTATCGTCATATTGGATAGAAGTCCAATACAGAAAAAAGGTTAATTTTGATGGTAATATTTAATTGAATAGGTATATGGTAGTGTGTGTAAAGTTAAGGACTAAATAGATTTTTGCGGGTTTTTCTACTACGGAATCGTGTTTAATGAAAATAATTCGGTAATTTTTGCAAAATCCATGAAAATTAGTGTTTTTTTTTTCTTCCCCATTTTGCTCAACAATGTAATTCAGTTAAAAGTGCTATGCTAACGTTAGTCACATCAGTTAAATGTAAATTAACAAATATTTTACACTCACATCATGAACTAAGTATAAAAGGATACTTAGTACTATATCGTCAACCAATTTCACAAAAACAAAAAATGTCGCCAAATGTTGTCAACATTGTTATTACCGTGTTTGAATATGCATCGGAATGTTTTCCATATTTACTACATATCACAAAATTTGTCGATGTCTTTTGATTTTGATTCCACGACATTGGACGACGGTATTATACGTAAATACCCTTTAAAAATTTTTTTAAAAATGTTATTAAATAAACTTTCTACATAAAAATCAGACGGATCAGAAACCAGTGAAACAGGAAATGTAACTAAATATGTATTATATTGTATGATACTAATAAATGCACCCTTTAATAAAATAATACATAATATTCGAAGTATTTTACTATAATTTCATTATTAATTCATATTTCTTTGTACATAAACTTTTTGTTGTGTTAAACGAGCACAATAGTTTTATTTTAATAAATTCGAAAGAAATATATGATTGAATAAAACTAAGATGTTTCAGAATTTCTTCAAGCTGAATGTCATTTTAAGGTCTTAAGTAATCTGGCTTCCATTTTTTACTCTTAGGGTGTAATTCTGTATTATTTTTAGTACTGCTTTATCAGCAAAATGCGGAGCACTGTGGTAGCCCAGTGGTCAAGGTTTCGGATCATGGCAGGCATGTCATGAGTTCGAGCCCAGTACCACTAAAGACCCGCCGTGTAGGGCAGCGATGCACGCTAAATCTGTCGAGAGCTGAAACGTCCTCCCGCTGGTGTGGTGTGGTAATTAGTAGAGAGGGATGCCAGCTCAGGTGTCGTCCACGTCATTTGACCAAGGTTCAAAATTGCGTGGTCCGTCGCCAAAAGCCCTCGTGTAGCTGAACAGTGCGACGTTAATATTCACAGCAAAATGCGGAAAAGATTAAAAAAATTTGATTCAATGCAACTCTAAAAGGTTTAAAATAAAGTCCTTCAGTAAAGGTCGAAATTTCATCATGCAAGCATTTATATACACATACAAAATATATAATGTTACTTTTATAACTTGCTAGAAAGAGAACAAAAATAAATGAATGATTCTCCACGCATCAACGTGTTCATATATCACGTTTTACTAAAATAAAAGTTGGCATTTATGGCGTTATTTCGATATAGTAGATAAAATATTGGCTATGCTGCTAAAATGGTTAAAATATTGGCTATTTTAATGCCATTTTGCAACCTATCGGAAAAGGATATCGAAAAGAGTATAACTTATCCAGAGAGAGAATCTAATAAAAATAACTAAAGTGTTAGAAACAGAATATTCCTGAAAGAGTATTAATAAAGAAAAGGGAGCTAGCTGTCCTGGAAATAAGTAATGTTATAAAGAGTTGCAGAGAGGATAATATGATCATTAAGTAAATAAGTATTCGTGACCGCGTAAGATAAAACCACATAAAAACATACGGATAGGTAATATATAGATTGATAAAAATACATTTGAGATGTGGGTTTAGTGGTGAGCTATTAAGGTAAAAACGTATAATTGAATTATTTTTTGATATTTAGTGTCAGTTGAATTAGAGAATATACTCATAACATTATTTTAAGATTATTATCACAAGAAAAAATGGTACTTACGTATAATCGCAACCTATTGGCTCCATTACATGAAACGAAGCACCTGGTTGCCAATGAGGTTGATTCATGTGACGTCATAGTCACATGATAGTGAAAGCCACGTGATTTTAGCCAATCAATTCAAAAACTCATGTGACGTCATAGTCACACGATAAAAACTATCTTGTGTTTCCAACTAATCAGTTCACGCGCTCCGGTGTTGCCAAGTTTTGATCTTTGCAGAAACTTTCTCTTAAAAAGTACATATGTATACAAAATGCATTTTATTTAAAAGTATAAGCATAAAATACGACTTTTTTTAATTTAAAAAATCTTTTGAAGAAATTTTTTCCCTAACATTTAAACATTTTTAACCAAATATGAAATTTGAAATTTTATCTGAGTTTTACAAATAGAACAAGTACAATTAGTTTAATGTTTGTTTTGAATTCAATGGAAAACACGTGTTTGTTTTTATCACGTGACTTCATGAATCCAGCCCATTGAGCGCGCACGACACACAGAAAATCAGGATTGCCAACTTGACGAATTGTCAATAGAGTTGGCGATTGTTACGATAGTACGTAATTACAGAAAAAATTATTTAAAAGCAATTTTTTGACAGAAAATGTATAAAGAATGACATTTTTAAAATTTTCTCTTTTGCGAAAAATGCCTCTATAATAATAATATTTTGCCTATATACCTGGGTTCTTTATATCGGGGTTGAACTCAACTTTTCGAAATATGTAATTTAGAAGTGGATTTATTCATATTTTATGGTATCACAGAGTAGAGAAATTTTTACCAGAAAAAAAACCCGGTATTTTCAATTGATAGTAACTGAAAATAACGTGCATTTTTCATAAATTATTGCTCAATCCCTGTATAGAAGTCCTAGTTATATAAAAGCAAAATATATTATAAACGAAGCATTTTTTTATAAAAGTGAAATATTTCGAAAATATGTCCTTCTTTCTTTATTTTTTGCCAAAAAATAGCACTTAAATCATTTTTCATTGTTATGATACTCTTAAAAAGATTTTGTGTATATTTCTACTTCAAGTAACTAAATATCAAAAAAATTTATACGCTTTTTCAAAATCACAGTTCCAGTTAATCAGTCACCTTAAGAAAATAGTGATCTTTGTGTGTTCTTTAACGTTAAAAAAAAGTTCGTTTTTCACTAACGTTTGAAGAATCCAAATACACAAAATTATTTTTAATCATCACCGTTAGTTGCCTGCACTGCTGTGCTTTACCCCACATGTGTACGGGAAGTTTATCAATGTAATCCTTTTCATATTTTTTTCTTAAAGTTTGTCATCTTACTGCTTAAAATAAGTGGGATGAAAAAAAGATGATTTCGGATGAAAACACAGTGCGTTGATTCTTGTTATCACTTAAAAGAGCTGCACAAATCGATGTAAACTTGTCGATAAAAATCGATGTAAAAATGCGATGTAAACTTGCCTCATGTTGTCGTGGTGTGGAAATTTGAAAGATGGCGTGTGACCACGTAAGCCGAGTGGTTATGATCACGATCTTGTGGTTGGCTTTTGCAAGTTACGAATTCGAGACCTAGTGCCGCTGAAGACTCGCCGTGTAGATGAACCGATACACGTTAAATCTGTCCTGGCTCAAACGTCCTCCAGTTGGTGTGGTGTGAAAGCTCGGAGAAGGGGTGACAGCTCAAGTGGCTTCCTCGTCACTTGACCAAGGTTCAAACTTACAAGGTCCGTCGCCAACAGCCCTTGTGCAGTTTTTTCGTTTAACTCACTCATCCACCACCACTTTTGATATAAAATTTCAATTATCTAAATGTTCAAATACTATGCATTAAAATATAACAAATCAAGTTTACCCCCCATTGCACATACCATTTTACTCTAACTTTTAAATGGAATAATTAAGAAAACATTTTAAAATACGTTTACTACAATTTGATTTATTGATTACGTAAATGCTTCTATATTCTCTGCAGCATTTTCGAAATTAATCAAATGTGTTAATTATTTGTGTAAGCTGTAAACAAAACTAAGCAGAGAGTATTGTGGTTTTTTTTTTTTTCAATTAAGAACTTTTAAAAGTAATATTTTTCCGTTTATTTATTCTGCACATATTTAACTGTTTTTCAGGCTACAACCTGTAAACCTGCCATGGGCTACAGTTTTGCAGCTGGAACCACTGATGGACCAGGAGGGTTTGATTTTAAACAAGGTAACATTGAAATATAATGTATAGAGTATTGGTAAAGGTGCAAAATTTCTAATTAGTTCGATTGTATATCTTGGAGAAAATAAGTTTACAAATTTACTTTTTATTTTGTTGATTTTCAAAAAAAGTATTTTTTTTTTTTTAATTCTATAATTAGGAAAAATGTTTTTATTAAATACAACTGATACAAACGTATTACATAAACGCTTAAGTGTTATTTTTTCCCTGTCATTCATGTTACGCTCTCTTAAACGTGGGCGTGTTTTTGTTTTTCTTTTTTTGTCGAGATATTGTTTTCTAATTTTCTGTAGAAAGGTATTTTGCTCGTATATTTTTCTGCTCTGGCACTTTCTGTTTTTTAATACAATTTTCTTTTAGTTCAATTTTTTCTACATAGATTTCTTTTCATTCGGTAAGTATTTATGAAATTATCTGTTTCGCACTTTTATAATGAAAATGTTCCAGCTCCCTAGTTATCTTCAGCTGATTCCAAGTGTATATGCTTTATATCAGCGGTCACCAATTTTTAGAACTTCATGGGCTACTAAATGTTTAATTTTATATTTTGCGGACCACTATAACTATACCGTCATTTATTTACATTTCCATATCATTGAAAAAGGAACTTCCCGAAAGCAAGAACAAACCGGCAACGCGATGCATATCAACGAACTGAAGTATTCTTTCGCTAATTTACCATGGTTGTACCAACTAACTTTTCAATATCGCAAGATATACCAGCGAAAGTAGATAAGAAGCAATACCGACCCATTGGATGCTTGGGGCGGGCGTCCAGGGGCCCAGAAAAGCTGGATTTAACCAGATTTTCTAGTAATAAATTTCGAACCTCCAGTGCCAAGGGGGCCTGTAGATCTTCTGCACCCAGGGACCGATATGAGCTTAAATCGGCACTGATAAGAAGTCATTGGTAAATTCCTATTATAGCCCACCCCCTTGGCGAAGATTTTTTTTATCCGCGCCAAAATGGCGCCAAAGCGCGATTTTCAAACTCCGACCCCGACGGAAGAAGTTATTTACTCAGAAGAAATTTCGCTAAAATTTAAAAAACAAAGTACACTCTCCATAATACTCATAGTACTTTTTGTTACTCTTCATTTTTGAAACTGAATACTCGTAAAATTTTAAATAAAATCCCAAGTTTTTTGCGGCTGATCAAAAATTTTCACGGACCATCAGTCGTCTGTGGAACACCGATTGGTGACCTCTGCTTTAAATGATAAAATGCCCGCGGAAGCCAAGTGGTCCTGGTCACAGACCCGTTACCGACGTTGTCGAATCGCGAGCTCGATACCTACAACCACTGTAAGCCCGCCATGTAGAGTGGCTGATGCACGTTAAACCTGTCGTGGCTTTAGATCATCCGGCGGGCGTGGCGTCGATGTTTGGTGAGGGCCTGCTCAGATGTCCTCTTCACTTAATCACTGATCAAAATTACAATTTTTGCCGCCAATAGCCCGCGTACCGCTTCAGAGGACATAAATTAAAATCAAATTTATTGATAAAAGTGGGAATTCAAATTTTGTCAGATCAAATGAATTCTGTGTTTTATATGATAATTCACTATGTGAAGATTTATTGAATGAAAACCGTTGTATATATTAAGAGTGGAATTTGCAATGATAAATTAAAATAATTTGTGCTGCAGATGTTGTTTCTGATTATAAAGGGTAATTTAGTTAAATATTTTTTTTACTACGAGGATGAAATTAGAAAAGATAATTTTTGTTCGATTTCTTAGGAAAAACAATGAGAATAATAGTTCCACTTGGAATGCAAGTAATTATGGTAAAATGTGTAATTCTTAATTACTTTAGTTTCAAATGGAGAATTATTACAGAATTTATTTTGAGAATTAATACAGAAAGAAAATTCAGTCGCATATTTTGATGTTTGTAAAAACAAATTGTGTGTGCAGTAAAAAAACTCTTTTGATATTTATGTTATATACTGCAATTATTTAAGAGGCAAACACTTAAAAACTGAATCTATAACATAATATTTAAAGCAGATTTTTTAAAAAACGGTTTCCGGTATGCAAATAATAAAAGGAAATATAAATGCTAATAATTAAGAACTGTGGAAAAATAGCATACAAAATTGTCTTTTTTTACAGCACTAGTGAAATTTTTTAAAAAAAAGACTGGAATATCCAATTTTATACTTGAACAATGTGACAGTAAATTTTAAAAAATTCAGAATTCAATGAATTTAGGGAGGAAGAGTCACATTACGAATAGTGGTATGTATAAAATAAATAAAAAATTTAAAAAAATCATAGAATTAAAATTGACAAAAACGGGGGAATCATAAAACTTATGATGCAAATTTTAAATTCATTCTTTTCTACAAAAATGTTGAAAAATTTATTTATATCGGAGTTTGTTTACAATTGCAGTTTTCGCAATAATTCAAATAAAATGACTTACTTAGTAATAAAATATAAATGACACTTATGCTGATAATTTGGCGAATTAACCATGTTGAAAATGAAGTATTCATCAATTTTTGATTATTTCTTTTAACAATGAACAAGAAATATTTAAAAAAAGAAAGGAAAGGAAAATGCTGGAGAAAGGTTTCAGAAAACATCTGATTAATGACCTATAAGAATCTTTTCATCAATTTAAATAAGAGTATTTTTGTTTAAAAAATTAATATTGGGAGAAATTAGGAAAGGAAAGCAATAAAAAAATCATGTCTATTTTATTCAATTTAAAAATAATGCATTTTCACTGCATTTATTTTTAGTGTGTAAAATTCAAACATACGCTTCGCAGTTAAACTCTAAATACTCTATTTTACATTCTAAGAATTTTCTTTTTTTTTTTTCCTGATAAGTTGCTTAAAAAATTTCAAAGAACTCTATGACAATATTTCAAATTATTTTATTTTTAATAATTGATTAAAGTATTTTAATCTAAAAATTATTCAGTTGCCGCGGTAGCCGAGTGGTATAGGTATTGGATCGTGGCTTGCCTTGTCACGAGTTCGAGCCCGGTACCACACTAAAGACCCGCCGTGTAGGGCAGCGATGCACGTTAAATCTGTCGAGAGCTGAAACGTCCTCCCGTTGGTGTGGTGTGGTAGTTAGGAGAGGGGGTGCCAGCTCAGGTGTCGTCCTCGTCACTTGACGTCACTCAAAATTACGTGGTCTATCGCTAAAAGCCCTCGTGTAGCTGAACAGTGCGATGTTCAATCAATTTAAAAATTATTCAAAGCCTAAGGTAGGGATGATTTATAATAATTTGATGTTTATACATTTTTAAGTATTATTACTAATTTGTTTCAATTTCTTTCAGCAAATAATGTTTTTAAAATGGTTAAATGTTTAATAGCTGATCGCTATTTTAAAATATGAAAATAATTTATATGAAGGAATAAATTCCCTAGAAAAACTCTGTTAAACTATGTAATGTGTATCAGTTTTTAATTGTTAAATCTATTAAAATTATTTTTTACTTAGTTTACAATTATTTTAAATTAATTCTGTTCATAAAAATATAAATACGTATGTTAGACTCAATACATGTGTTATACTTTTTAATGAAATTTGTAGTTCTTTAAAAATGCCATTTTTTTTTTTTTTTTTTTCATGAATATAAATACGTTTTTTTCATATCTTAGAAAATAACAGTAAAGTATTTTGATAGTTTGTATGTGCTATATAATAATAAAAAATAAATAATGAAATATGACTCATCGTAAGGTATGTATGCGTGAGAAATAAAATGAACCAAAATTGTGCTTAAAAAAGGGGAAAACAAGAACTACTGAAAAATTTTAACCAAGTGCTTATGATTGCGAACTTTTGGCCAACGTTGTTGAATCGTGGCACATTGAAATTCCACCTTGTAAATGGGTTGAAGCCTGTTTAATCTGTCGGATAGTGCTTACGCTGGCGTGTGTTGAAGTTCGAAGAGTGGATATGAGCTTAGATGTCATCCTCATCATTTGACTAAAGGTCCTATCACTCACGCATATTTGGAGCAACCGTTTAGGACAATTTTTCACCCAGCTGAGGGTGAAGGGTTGCCGTAAACAAAACGACATGCTCTGACGTTAGCCGCTCTCTATCTCCACATTGAAAAATTACTCGCCGATTTTTCTGCTTCCGAAAACGAACATCCAATATTATTTATATTATTTCACTCGTGCTTTTGTTGATGGGCGTAAACAGAAATGGAGCACCATTCTGTTTAAAATATTATACACCATTAAAATATTTTACGCCATATCTGATGCGTTTGACAAGATCGAAGCTTCCATCTTTACCGCCATCTTTTTTATAACGTAGGGCGCCGAAGAACCCCATTGGCTGGAATTTCAAGCCACTTGTTTTGGAACAACTTTTTCAGCTCACTGGGAAAAAGTTGTTCAGAGCTGTTGCTATGGCAAATAGGTAGAAGTTGTTCGGAATTGGTTGGAAAATTGCTCCAAACGTGTACGTGTGTGTAAAGGCCTTAAGGCTGCGGTGGGCTAGTAGTCAAGATCACGGACTTGTGATCAGCATGTCATGAGTTCGAGCCTAGTGCCGCTGAAGACCCTCCGTGTAGAGGGGGTCAATGTTCGTTAAATCTGTCAAAACTCAAACGTCCTCTCGTTGATGTGGTTAGGTTGTTAGGAATGGGGAAGCCAACTCAGATGTCATCCTCATCACTTGGCCATGGTTCGAAATTACGAGATCGTTGACAACTGAGTTGGCATCCCAATTTACTGCTTTGAGACACAACATATTAAATTTTCTTTTTAAGCTTTTGCAAATAAGTTTTAGCTAGCTGTATTATTCAAAAAAATAATTCATTCGAGAATCAGAAACAGAATTTATACATATACTTCTGTAGTTAGAATACAGTATTTTATACATATACTTCTGTAGTTAATTCCATTAATTTCAGATTAAATTAATTAATTTCCTTAATTCAGATTTCCTTAATTTCAAATTAATTTCATTATTAATGAAAACATGTATGAGTTGTAACAAATAAAATTGAACAATTATTAGCTAACCAATTCATTGATGGTTAAAACAATAACCTCCTTGGTGGCTAACAGTTGTTAGTCTAGTAAAATAATGCAAATTTTGTAATTTCGCATCTAACTTTAAATCTTCCGAAATAGTTCCTAGTATCTTAGTGATTTCATCTGTGAATCCATAAGTGTGTGCATAGATTTAAATTACGGGAAGATGCTTAAGCCTCGACATATTTAATGTACATCGGCCCCCTTCGCTCAGCGGTACTAGCCTCGAATGCATGACACACCAGCCCCGACTCCATTACCTTGACCAATTGACTACCGTGGCCTTTTAAAATTATAATGCTTCCGTCAGCATAAAAGAAGTTTTGTGCGTTACTGCCTCTGATTTCAAAAGTTATTACCCTCCTAATATATCCATTAATTTTTAAATTAATTGCATTAATTCTAAAAAGGGAGTTCATCTCCATCTTTAGATCTAAGCTTGATTTGTATAAGGTGCAACACCAAAGAATTAAAAGTTAGCCAATCAAAATCGACTATTGACATGAATACATGTGATTGGTTATTGCTTATCTCAATGTGCAGCGTATATCCAATGTCACTAACTTGCTATGTTAAAAGTTTCTAAAAATATCATTATAAAAATTATTTTAAGGATTTTTTATTTCAGCATTTAATCTGCCCTTAATAGCGGTGTTTTCTTTTTCTTTTTGTAATTTATAATTTTGCACTGAAAATAAAAAGTGTGCATAAATTAATGAGGGTATTTATTATTGTGTTTTTTTAATACCGAAAACTCTTTTATATTTTAAGGTGAAGTAATTTCCTAAAAACAAATTTATGTTATAATACTGCATATTGCATACTTAATTAGGAATATTTCTGTTGTTTTTTTAAAACTATTTAGAATAATTGACGTCTTGATGTAGATGAATATTTTATTTCCTTACTCCTGCAAGGAAAAAATAAGAATAATGAGTAGATACTAATAATCATCAAACGAATGAATTTTTCAAAATCAAAGAGGCTCAAAAAATAAAAATCAATTTGAGTATTTATTTACAAATTATATAATTCAAAGAATTCCTTATTATTAACAGGTGTACTCGACATTGTGGGTAAGTGACTATTTATGTTTATAAATTTAAATATAATTCTTCCTCTAACTATATGTCTAATTTTGAATTATTGAATCATCTTTTAAAATAAAACAGTTTTAGCGTATACATGTGGTACCCCTACATAAATTGTATACTTGATTTTTCAATGTCATTTAAAATAAATAAATAAAAACGAATAAGTTTATTTATAAAAGACGAAAAGAACATGATTCTATTTTTTGAACCTAATACTACTTTCTATTCTGTAAAATAATTTTTTAAGTATTGGAAATTAATTTAATTTATTAAATTTCAAAATCTCTTATTGTAGTGAAACAGAAAAGAATCTATCTCTTCGGTTCTTGTAACTTTCCCAAAACATGCATTTACCGTGTTATTAGCAACATTTTTCAACTAAAAGTTTGGGTCTGAAAATTTTTTATCACATATTTTAGCCTCTGAAGTATAACTATCAGTATATATTATGAAGGGAAGTATGTATATAGTTTGGAAATGGATTGAACATGACACAAGTATTATAGTATTATTTGTAACAGAATCAATATTAGAAAATACATTTCATTAAAAAAAAAATGAGAATTTTGCTACAAATTCATTTTATACAAACATTAGTGTTTTAATTATGTAAGGTCATTTCTTTTTCTTTTGGAAACTTTATTTTATGAGGTTCGTTGGAAAATTAAAATTTTGATGAAAAGTTCTTTTTCCTTACGTGGTTAGTGATCTAACGTAAAAATGCCTATATAACATTTTAAATGACACATTTTGCTTATAATTTTCTAAATTTTGAGTACATCCAAGAGTATCCTTTCAATGTATTAAAACCCTAATAGTACGTTTTAAAATAACTCGGGTTTTTTATCTAAATTCAGATTGGATCATTAGTTAAAAAAATAAGGAGCAAGTTTATTTTATTTTATTTTTTCGGAAACAAGACTTCAATTTCTTTTTTTATTTGAAATAAGATAGCTGTATATTTGTCTAACGCAATGACAGCTTATTGTTAAATTAAAATTGGAGAGGAAGATAACGCAGTAAAATCACAGAGAGATGTACTAAAACATCGGAAAAGTTTAAGGTATCCGACTACGTTCGGAACCGTGATTTTAAAAATGCGTATAAATGGATAATTGTCATGATATTTAGTGTCACTTAGATTAGAATACATGTATACAATTATTTTAAGGACATTTTAACAAGAAACATTTATTTAAATACAATATTTTGTCAAAAAATGAAAGAATAATTTTTTTTCTAAATGTTCTCTTTTTGTAAAAAATGCTTCTATTATAATAATATTTTGCCTGTATATAGCTCAGACCTCTCTACAGAGGCTCAACTAGAATTTTTGGAAAATTCACATTATTTTCAGAGTTACCACCAATTTAAATAATTATTGGCGTTTTTTCTTAAAATTGCTCCGCTCTGTTGTCGTAAAACATGAATAAACCCACTTCTAAGTTATATATTTCAAAAATTCTAGTTGAGCCTCAGTAGAGAGGTCTGAGCTATATACAGGCAAAATATTATTATAATAGAGCATTTCCTAAGAGAGAACATTTGAAAAAAAGGTTATTCTAAGTTAATTTTTGCCAAAATATTTGTATTTAATAATTTTGACAAAATGTCCTTAAAACAATTTTATAAATGTATTCTAATCTAAGTGATACTAAATATCATGAAAATTATCCATGTATGCACTTTTTTAAAATCATGGTTCCGAACGTAGTCGGATACCTTAACGTTAAGAAATTTTATCGTTGATGTGTCGTTTAAGAAATTTATATCTTAACTTCTCTTAATCACTCACCATACTGTGCTTCAATTCGTGAATGAATCCGTAGAAATCGAATAATATGGAATAAATGTTAAATTTGAAAATAATAAAAATATATAGCTTTCAGTTAATTATTAAACCTTTTAATTTCTAAGAAAGATCGCATGCCATTTGAAGCCATTCAACAATACACATTGCGTTACAGGGTTGATCCCGTTAAATGTATCAAAGTTATCACGTTGGCGCGCCGGGGTAGTTTTCGACAGTGGCTCTAAATGTTGTCTTCGCGGGGCCAGATTTAGGCAATTGTAACGTCCAAGACTGTTTTATTTACAGTAGCATAGCATTTGATGTTTATTGATTAAGTTACAATATTGACTCGGCTAGATACTACGAGTTTTCAAAGAAAAAGTTCAAATGACGGAATCTAAATGATTGAAGAGTTTCAGAGAAGTGAAGTGAAATTTGAGGCGAGTGCTGTGGCAGGAGCAGTAGTTTTTCTTGTCCACTGATGCAAAAAGTGTAAACCTATCTGGTTGTGCGTTTTGCGCTAAAAATGGCTTGAAATTATAAGTTTTCCCCAAAGGAGGTCGGGAAAAGGGGGGGGGTTTTGGGGTTCAAACCCCCCCCCACGAACCCATTTTTAAATTTTTTAACTAAAAAGACCCCATAAACCCCTTTTTGGGGTTGCCCTCCAAAAAGGCCCCCGGGCCCCCAACTTTTTTTGGCCCAAATTCGTTTTCCCGGATACCAAAGGGTTAAAAAGGCCTTTTGATTCCCCTTTTATTTTTTTTAAGCCCTTTTAAAATTTTTCCACCAAAAAAAAGGGCATAAAATTTTTAAACTATTTATTCCAAAAAAAATTAAAAATAAAATATAAGTATTTCCCTTCATTACTGTTAAATAAAAAGATAAATAAAAATTTTAATGTGAACTTAGTACTTGCACCGATCTACTTTAATACTTTCATATTGCAAAATAAAGGGTATAATGTGTGACTTTCAATTTGACACAATTTTGAGCATTCAGTTGTTAAACAATTTCTTTGCGGACTCAAAATATTTTTTATATAAGGAAAGACTTTTTACTTGGATATGTAGAGCCACAAAAGCGGAAAGCAGAGGGACTTAATTTTCTCTTGAAAAAAATTAATTTTTTCCCGTTTTAATTTAAATTTCAAAAAGGAAATTTATTTAAAGGGTTTTATTTTGATTTTTTTTAGTTTCCCCAATGTTATAATTCCCCAAGAAATTTGTCAAATAAAAGGGCTATTACAAATTTATCACCTCCCATCCACTCAAAAATTGACAAATTTGTAGAGTAGTTCAGAGTGCCACTGAGAATTGTACCGCGTGCCACATAGGTTGTCCCAACCCCTGCTATAGAGATTGCCCTCCGGTAGTTTCATCAACGTGCTTTTTAGAATGTTACCTCCCCTCCCTTAAGATGTCTATGTACGATACTGGTCATGGTGTTTTAAAGTTTGATAAAGGATAAAATAAATAATTTTGAAAAAAACATAATTTGGGGGTTAAAATTTAATAAAAGGAGGCGCCCTCTTTTTTCCCGTTTGGCCGAAGTCAAAATACATTTTATAAATTTATTTCGTTCACTGTGTTTAATAAAATGCTAGAAATAAATTATAAACACTTATATATATAAATTTTTAAAATAACAAATATTGTATTTTCTTTAGATCCATTAGAGGGGCTTGGTAAGTTAATTACTTTCTTGTATTGAATATATATTTCGAAATTGTGAGGCTTTACGAATACGCATTTGCTTTTTTTCGTAAAATAATAGAATGGATGAAAGCTAAACTTTTATTATATATTTTTTCAATAAAGAAATTTCAAAAATGTTTTGAGTAAGAAAATTATAAGCTGTCGTTATAACTCGTCAATGAATTATGGCATTTTATTATTATTAATAGTATTAAAAATCCGTTTGTAATAACAGAAATTTAAAATTTACTCGAAAATTTCGATTTTATTATTGGTAAAATAATTTCAATGTGCAGTACAAATATTTTTTCGTTTTTCAAAAATGAAAATTTGTTTTTTTTTAAGGGGAACGTGGAAAATTTTTGGCAAAAACAATTATATAAGTTACCCATGAACAATTATTGTATAACTTAAAATATATGTAAAATTTTGTTTGAGCGTTACGTAATATAATTGTTCATGCTGTGTGTGTGTGATGCAAATGCTTCAAAATTAAAATACTTAATGAAACTATTTTTGTAAAAAATTATTTCATGTAAAACTCTAAGTTCTAAAAATTTAAAAAAATTTTTTGGTAACTCAAATCTGCGGGACTCTTTTTTGCCTTGGACAAAACAGTAGTATGGCCGTTTTTAAAAATTTTCTAAATTAATGCGACGTCAAATTATGCAAAAAATTAATTGCTTTCCCCCCAAAGTTCATGGCTTCACGTTGCCAACTTTGGCATTTTGCAGAAACTTTTTTTTTAGAAAGGATATTTTCAAAATATTTTTAAACAAAATATTTAAACAAAATGCACTTAATTTAAAAGTATTCGAAAATTTTTTTTTTTTTTAATTTTAAAAAATTTTTAAGAATTTTAACAGTGAACTTTTGCCTTCAAATTTTAAATGCTCAAACTTTACAAGTTGAAATAAAATGCTTAATTAAGGGGGCATGAGTCTTTTCATGGCCATCATGAATTTAGACCATTGAAAAGTTTTCAATAGTTTTCTCGTTACTTACGAGTATTATACCGTCTACAAATTTCGTCCAATCAAAAGATGTCCCCAAATATCTTGATATGCAGCCAATAGCAGAAAACCTTTCCTATACGAGTTCGAACTCAATAATAATAACAATGACAGCGTTTGGCGACATTCGAGTTGGCGACGCATTTTAATTTGGCTGTATAATACGCACAAGTATAGTTTTCTCAAAATAAACAATGCATATTTTTACATGCGCTCTTAACAAATGCATAGGACTTCCTCAAAAAAATATTCATGTTTCTTTTCTTCCCCCACTTTTTAATTTTCGAATATTAAGCATTTTTATTATGCAAAGTACAAATTCTTATTTTAGGCACTTTTACATTTTAAAACGTAAATCACACAACGGCGGCACTCTTAATATTTTATTAAAAAGAGGAAATAAAATGAGTCAATAAAAAATAAATAATTTTATATAAGTATATATCAATGACTTCTCTATCTTATATAGTTATATTATAAATTTTTTGTTTCTTTGAATGTTTAGTACTTGTATATAAATTTTTGTCATGGAAAATTTTCTAACTTGACGAACTATTCAATTTGATAAAATTTAAGATGTATGTAGTTTTAACTCGTCAAAAATTAAAAATTACTTAAGTTTTAAAAAATGATTAAATTCAATTGCTTGAGTAAAAAATTAATATGAGATTCAAATTTTTAAGAATTTTTAATTAAGCAAAAATTTTTAATGCATTCAGACTTCTTTGACACACAATTTTACCATGGCTTCCTTGATAGCGTATTTAAAAGCTCACTAAGATTCATGGAAGTCATAATTCTTAAAACATTTATTGTGAAACTCGATTGTTTTGTTGCTTTTGATCCAGTTCAAGGATTTTTGGTTTAAGGAAAGAAGGGAAAGAAAAACTAAAATTTTTGGAAATTTTTATTGGACCAACAGATAAATTTGGGAAAATTGAAGCTAGGAGTTAAAAAGCGTGGGTGTTTTTGTTTTGGGGGGAAAGGGGAGGGACCACCCTCTCCCCAGCCTGGGTTGGGTGCAAACCCTCATTGCCAACCGAATTTTAAGGCTATTACCCCCAACAAAACCTAGGGCGGGAAAGGAGCAATTTGGGAATTATAGTTGGGGAAATTTTAGTTAGGTTTATTGTTTGAAAAAAATACATTTTAAAAGAAAAACAGTTGATATTACTTTATTATTAAAATAATCTTAAAATTCTTTTGAAAAAAACCAACCGAGATATTGGATAAGTTAAAGTGTAGTATGGGGGGCTTTTGGGGATGTCAATGTTTTTGGAGACCATAATCAGTCGCCAAGCTACTTCATTTAGCAATAGGTCAACAGTGTGCCAGAATGAATTTCTCTTATTTTACAATAATATCTAAATAAAAATCACCAAATCCAAAAAAAAAAAAATTGCCACACACACACACACAAATCCAAAGGACCCCTCTCCACCTCTATACTACACTTGAGCCTATTGGATGATTTAGTGCTTTATTCTTTATTTTCGTACTATTTTAAGATTTAAACGTAAAAAGCATTTGAAAGGTAAAGAATTGTCAGGGGAAAAAAATCTGTTAGTAGTTTGTAAGTAAAATTGGCTTACAATACAGTTGAACCTGTTTTTGTGCGGTAGATCGGGACCGCATAAAAAAATCGCACAAAAAAATATTCAAACATTTCATAAATTCTTACATATAACAAACTAATTCGTGGAAATATTTAAAAAAAAAACTTTTTTTATGCGGTGGATAGGGACGGGATAAAAAAAAGTCGCATTTATATAAAATATGCCAATGATTTACGAAATTTATGTAAGAGTATTTCCATAACAAAATAAATAATTAAATATTACACATGGAAACATTTTAAAAACATATAGTTTTCATTGTTTTACGGATAAGTCTTTAAAATGCACATACATAATTCATCGCTTCTCATCGTAATCCGAAATCGCTTTCGTCACTGGATGGTGCAATTTCAATTGATTTATTTTTGGGAACAAAAATAAGAATAAAATTTTTTGACGAAGGACGGGTGGTCACCCCACAGTTGTTTGAAATGTCACATAACCACTATACATGATTGGGCCCTTTTTTGGGAATTTTTTATCCCTTTTTTAACTGGTATCTATTTTAAGAAAATGCTTTTCTAATTTGTTGGGAAAACTGGATTCATATTTTATCCTTTCCCAAAATCTGGCCCTTTTCCGTCTTCATAATTTATCAAATTTTGAAAATGTCACTATCATTGAAAATTTCGTCCAATCAAGTGGGGGTGCTGGAGCGTTGAGGAAAGCAACGAATGCGCATTGTCGGGAGGTGTTTATAACAAATGAACAGGCGTCTTTAGGTGTCAATTTCATTGGGTAACTCATCCCCGATCACGAGGGAGGGGCAGACTCTGGGGCCCAAGGCCGCTTTTGCTAAATACGTATTTCCCCTTTTTTAAAAAAATTAAAGGAAATGACTTTTAGAAAGGGGGGCCTAAACATTTCCAACCCCTTTAAAAGAAGAAAACAAAAGTGGCCCAAAACCATTGAAATTTATACACCGCATAAAAAAAAATATCGCACAAAAAGGAAATCGTATAAAAAAAAAAGACCGCACAAAAACGCGGGTTCGACTGTACTTCCCAAACTTTTCGAATTCTTCCTTCAAAGATAAAAAATTGATGTTAGATATTTTTTTTTATTTCAAGAATTTATTATATGAATTTATGTTGGCAGAAAATTTCTAAGCCTGCTGTAAAGAAAAATTTAGAAACAATTTTGGATGGCAGTTAAGGAAAAGGGATAATGAAATCAATTAAAATATTAATATTTTGATTAATATTCCATTTTCGTTTTGTTTTTCTTCTTAATAAGTGGTCAACTATTATATAAAAATTTGTGCACTTGTATTTTTCTATTTTACTTTTTCTCTCATTTGAAATATTCAAAGAATTCTAAAACGTTATATTATATTAATGGTGACTAACATCAATAATATTTATTATATCGTTATTTAATTGAATCAAAAGATTATTCATTAATGAACTGTTTGTTAGCCCGTAATAAATGGCGACCATTTTGGTCAAACCAAATACCGTCATCAAATATCATGATTTACAGTCAACATTGAAAAAATATTCCCCGGTACACAAGCTCGAATAGAATAACTTAGTTTGTTTCTTTTATTTTTGGCTAAAAATTAAAATTTGGAATCTACTTTCTAAAGAAGAGAACACAGGTTACTTCGAAAGGTATGGAATCACTCGATACTCGCGTATTAACCTGATCATAGCCAAATTTCCGCCAAGCGAGTTCTGCCATATCATAACCGCAAAGTAAAAAAAATGGGTACTTATGTATTATCGCAACCAATTGGCGACATTATATGAAACGAAGCACATGGTTGCCAATTCAGCGCTTGTGACACATAGGAAATCGGGGTTGCCAACTTGGCAAGTTATTAATAGAGTTGGCGAGAGAGATTATTGCGATAATACGTAAGTACCGATATATGCTTACTAATGTATTTCATTTTAAAAAATCTGTCAGTGAGATTTTGGTGTAAAATGGCGCGATTCGTGTGGCACCAAATTGGCAGTTGTTACGTTAACACGCAAGTACCGATCATTCTATAAAAGAAAGAATGTTTTTTTAAAAAACAGACAAGCCGTCGCCTATTGATGCAGTTAAATAATTCTGGTTTTTGTTTAAATAATGTAATTTAAATAGTAAAAAATGCAGTTTAAATGTAGTTGTTCTTGTGAATGAATTTTGACAAGTGAACTTTGCGGTTTCTTCAACATTATCGTAAATGGTCGAAGAGCTTATACAATATTAAATATTATCCACATTAAATATTAGTTCAAATGCATCTCTCAGTTTGTAATTATATTTACGGCAATGTTTTTATTTACATGCATTTGGCATAATAATTTCTGAGATTTGCAGCATTTTTATTTGTTTTTTTATGTTAAAAAAATCCTTGCTTAAAATATTAATACTTTCAAGCGAGATTTGATGCATCAAAAAGATCATTTTTCTTTTTTCCATTTTTTCGATTAAAAATTTTTTTTTCTTTGCTTAGGTACAAAATCTGGTAGTCTTTTTTGGAATCTAGTCAGAGATTTACTTGCTATTCCTAGTGAAGAACTCAAAAATTGCCAAAAACCTAAGCCAGTTTTATTAGCAACAGGAGAGGTAATTAATATTTAATTTACAGAACTATTACTTAGAACATAGTAACAATTCTGAAAATTATATACAAAATACTTTTTCTATTTTAATTTTTAGATGAAATTTCCATATGCCTGGCAACCTATCATTGTACCCACTCAAATCTTGAGAATTGGACAGTTGGCTGTAGTGGCAGTTCCTGGTGAATTCACGTAATGATTTTGAAAAACTTTCTTTCTGATAATTATATATGTACAAAAATTATTTTCAGTTAAATTTGTTCATGTTTTGTATTTTTTTAAACATTTTATATTTTTATGACTTAAGTTACTTTCACGTTGTGTAATTTTTATAATTATTTTTTTAGTACTATGTCTGGAAGACGTACAAGAAATGCTGTAAAAAGGGTATGTATGCATGGAAGATTTATTTTTTAAATACTCATTTTTATATATTGGTTAATTTAGATGTAAATGCATCATGTTTATCCAGCACTGTTTAATAAATACTTTTTTGTGTACTCAAATAAAATTTTTTCATCTGGGTAGGTTAGTTTTTAATAGCCAGTTGGTTAAATTCAAGGGAATAGATAAAAAATTGTTTAAATTGCAAAATCTGGTACACACACAAAATTAAAAATAAAAATATAAATTCTAGCAAAATGTCATTTTAAGAGTGGTGTGCCAGCTCAGGTGTTGTCCTTGTTATTTGACCGCTGTTCAAAATTACGTGGTCCGTGGTTATTAGCCTTCGTGTAATTTCAAAGAGAGTTAATAAAAAAAAATCTAAAACTAACAGCAGAAAGCGTTAGATGGTCGAGGTTTTCACTCAACTTATTCAGATGTAATTTAATGACTTGGTTTGGATGCTCAAAAAAATCAAGGAAAGCATGGTTTTTTAGCGAACACGCAATTTGATTGGTCGTTGGAAGCAGCCCGTAAGAGACATTGATTGAGGAAAAACGATATGGAAGAATGAAACAAAATAGCGTCGAACACCAGTGAGTACAATAAACGATAGAAAAAATTAGCTCGTTCAGTACGTCCGGGTTAACAAGACCTTCCGAGCTAGAGTCCTTTAAGTGAACTGAAATTCATATCGAATAATAGTTATTCAAAACGAAAAAAATATATTATGGATATAGTTTGTGCTAAAATAATCACAAAAATTTAAAGTAGAGCTATGTAAAATGTTAATGCCATATAACGAGCATGTGCCCTGCTATGAATACTTTTATAGTCTACTCAGTACAACCGCATATAGCAAAAATGTTACTAAAAATTATCTTAAGGGGATTATTTCACGCAGCATTTTCCCTATCTCCGTAATGTTAAAAAGGACTAAGTTTAAGAAACAATTTTAAAAAATTGACTGGTCGAGCAGTTACTAATACTTTTTATGTGTCGGCTCCGGTGGCTTAGAGGTAGCGGGTTCGAACCTGGTGGGGTCGAGTTTTTGGATGCGAAAATCGGGCCAAAATCCTTTATTATTGGCATAAAAAAATCCCTTGAGTATACCAATTTAGCTCAGGTACTGTCGGCAGAATTAAATCGTGGCAATATTTAGCATCCAACGAAAGCTTGAATTAAAAATTATTTCAAGCGTCCAAATATGTTAGCGAGGCCGCCACTAGATGGTGCCCCTATGAAAGGGTTTTTACATTGGGGGACTTGTGTGCCGTGTCTGCAAAGGTTAAGTTGCTAAAATCATTGAAAAATAAATTTTTTCCCCGATTTTCGTGAAGTGACACCCCTTTCTTTCTTTATTTCAATTCCTACTATTAGATCACAATCTCCCTATTTATATATTTCTTATTCAAATTTTCAATCGTTAATAAAATACTTTCTATTCATCCATTCAAGTTCAAATACATTGTTTAAAACTTGATGTTAATACTCTTTTTTCAAATAATTATTCATTAGTAAAATTAAATTAATGAATAAATAGTAACAAACAAAAATAATAGTTCAACACCATATATATAAAAAAAAAATCCCTGGTTATGTCACAAGAAACGCAATGGATAGCGCGTTGGACTTCTAATATAAAGGTCGTGTTCGAATCCTACCTGGGATGACCTAATTTCTGAGAATATGATTTATGAATGAATAAATAGTAACAAACAAAAAGAACAGTTCAACACCATACATAGAGAGGAAAATCGCTTTCTATTTTGCCACTTAATATTATGATTCTGTCTTGTATATATATTGTAATTATTTAATAAAAAGTAACTGTAAAATAAAATTTTTCGTTGTTGACCTATGTAGGAATTGACTTTTAAAACTTTTTTTTTATATTACTTGTTTTTAAAATGTCTTCATTATTCATAAACAACCGCAAAATTCGTCAATACTGTTAGAGCTTCCAAAAGAAAATCTAAACTAATTTTCTTAGCTTTCAAAAATACTATAAGGACACCAAATCACCTTTTCCACACTTCTAAATCGAAGTAGTTTTAATTAAAACTCGAGCAACGGTGGCTAGCAATTTGAAATAAAAGAGATAAATAATTTCGAATATCACCGATCAAAAACGAACTTTATTCAGAAACATAAAACAATCGAACCGAACACCGGTGTTGCCATTCGCAAAAATACAAAAAGTAAATGAAAAAGAATAATACAATTTTATTACTAACGTTGCCATCTGAAATTTAAAGTTTATAATATAAAATAAAATAAATAAATAATACATTTTCAACAAATACACTGTTATCGGTCATGCTACATCGACACACTGTTATGCCGCATTCACACCAAGGCAGTAAGCGTTGAGCGTCTAGCCAATCAGAGACTTCATTTCACCCGAGATGAAGTCTCTGATTGGCTAGATGCTCAACGCTTGACTCTGGCTGCCTTGGTGTGAATGCGGCTTTACCCTTAATAATAACAACATATATCTTTACAGTCGATACACAAAGTAACTATCACGCAGTTAATATTGTACTTTCTTTATATATTTAATATTAAATATTTCGTTTGGAGATAATAAAGAAATTCTGGTATTATGCATGTTCAGACATGTTAATGACGGAATTTGGCGACGTTTTTTGAATTGGCAAAATTGGGCGACAGTTTAATATTTAACTACCAGTATCTATTATTACGACATAAATAAAAACATAAGATTAGTCAATGCTTAAAATTCAAGGTACAGTTTTTTTTCATGTCTATAATACCCTCGTAATGTAATGTTTATTTTGATACATTTATTTTCAGATTCTTGATAAATGTTCCTCAACTGAAAACAAAGTAGTCATAGGTGGACTTAGCAACACATATTCTTCTTACGTGGCAACCTTTGAAGAATATCAGGTATATATACATATATATGTATCTAATTTATTCGGAATATTTTAAATTCTAGTAATATGAAATAAGTGAAAATATACTTTTACCCATACACTGCATTTTTACAACTTGAAATAGGTACAACGTTACGAAGGAGCTTCAACAATTTTTGGACAGCATACGCTTCAAGCGTACATCCAAGAATATGAAAAATTAGCACAGTCATTGTGCACTGGTGATATCTTACCTGACGGACCAATACCTGAAAGCATGTTAGACAAACAAATATCACTTCAACCTGGGGTAATATTTGATACTGCTTATTATGGAAAAAGCTTTGGAGATATAGTCAAAGATGTGAAGGATTATTATAGTCCTGGCAGCACGGTATCTGTGACTTTTATCAGTGGACATCCCAGGAATGATTTGATGGTGAGCTTTGAAACTAAATTAAATATTTCTTATATTGTAATATTTTTTACAGTTTTTATATAATTACTGTATTATATCAATTCCGGAATCCAGAATTCTTAAACATACTGGCCAAATGATTTGTCACCTCATGTAATACTTGATACTTCCACCTTTTTGCTTTGTATAAAACATGTCTCTACAGTAATTTCAGACTTTACGAAGTGATATTTCTAATTCTTTGATATTTGTTATAAAGGTTATTCGACTCTCTTAAATGCCTTTTCAGTTCATCTCACATATTTTCGATTATACTAAATATTAAGACTTTTTGACGGCCATTTCAGACGATGAAATGCACCATGAATATGGTTAAACCAGGTCTGTACAGTTTGGGCCCTATGGGGAGTAGCACTGTCGTCCTAATATATTTCATCACTATCTGGAAATCAATCTTCCATTAATAGTTTAACAACATTTTCTAGATAAGATAACTCATTTTCAGTTCTGTTACCCTTTATAGTGATAAGGGGATCTATCCTATTCCGACCAAATGCTTTCCAGATCAGTAATCTGTTAAGGAGGGAAGCCACATTAGAAGGTTGAAAAAATCCAATTTTTTTATTGCATGAATCGTTAGCTTAACTGTTCAAGAATACGCTGTCAAAATTTTAAAGCGCAATTCGCATTCGTTTAAATTTTATGAGCATAGAACCGAGTGTACATCGGGTACCTACTCCATTGCACCTGACGTACAGAAGAAAATTCTTCCAATATATAAAGATTTATCAAGGGATGATTTACTGGAGAGATGTTTAAGTGGCCACACACACACAAAATGCAAATGGAAGTTTTAATTCCACTATTTGGCGATTAGCTCCTAAACACTTGCATTTCGGACTAAAAATCGTTGAATTGGCATCGTATTTAGCAGCGAGTTTATTCAATGAAGGAAATTCTTCCCTTCTGATGTTTATGAATGAGGCAGGAATTGTAGTAGGCAGCAAAACTTCAATTATGCCGAACAAATGGATAACCAGCGCGTGAGCTGGCAGAATCGACGTAATTCATTGGAATCGAAGGAAGGTCGGAAGGCAATGCTGAAAGCGCAAAACGAAGTCTATGAGGAAGAAGGATTGCTGTATGGTGCTGGAGTGAGTGAGTGAATATTAACGTCGCACTGTTCAGCTACACAAGGGGTTTTTGGCGACGGACCACGTAATTTTGAACCATGGTCAAGTGACGAGGATGACATCTGAGCTGGCACTCCCTCTCCTAACTACCACACCAAAGGCAGGATGTTTCAGCTCTCGACAGATTTAGCGTGCATCGCTGCCCTACACGGCGGGTCTTTAGTGGTACTAGGCTCAAACTCGTGACAAAGCCAGCCATGATCCGATACCTTGACCACTGGGCTACCGCAGCCCTTGTATGGTGTTGGAATTGCCGATTAATCGGTAAGCATTTTACATGATGTTAACTTCCTTGTGAGTGGATTTCTAGTTACTGAGAATTTATTTTTCAAACGCGTTTATCTCGAAATGAAATTTTTCATATTTGCGCGTGCAGTCTAACTCAAAAAGTATAGAACAGATCATTATGAAAATTTATAGCATGATTCTTATAAAATACGAGTTATGAGCCAATTTGTGAGATGATATCATGTTTTTAAGAGTATTTTTCTTTGCATAATTAGAGGGAAAAAATCGAAGTAAATTTTTCTAACGCCTGCAAAATTTTTAATATTTTCACCTGTATTGAGGTTCATATTCTTAGAAAATAAGTTGTTAATATAAGATCAAAACCTTTTTGATTTTAGATGAAAATCGGAATGGCTACACTGTACGCAATTGGAGAACTACACTAACAACCTTCAGCGGACATCACAACGTTGTTATTATTGGCTGAAATGTTTTGAAAAAAATCACAAAAGCTTATCGAAATATAAATGAAATGGCAAAATTTTTGTTTGAATGCTAATTAATTCTTCCCACCCCCAAAAAATCAGTGTCAAACAGCATCCACAAAGTGGTCCCCTAAACTCCTGCCTGCACGACTGGTTGTATGCAATCTGGATGAAGAGCTTCATGTTGTTCCCGACGAATTATTTGTCTGCCATCATTTGTAAAAAGGCTCTCATCTGTCCATACAACTTTTTTCCGCCATTCTACGGCCCATCACAATCTGCTTCAATTTCCTCTCGTTGCGTTTTGTCATTTTCTTGGTTCTATGTCTCCTTCTTGATGAAACTTTTGTGCTACATTTAGTTAAATATACTTTATATATCCTTCTATTTGATATTCTAAGTTGTTTTGAAATTTCAGATACTTTCATGCCATTTTGTAGCATAGAAACAATCTGCTCTCTTTTAAACTCACTAATAGCTTTTGTTGATGTCATCATAAAACAAAAATAATTAGTTTTATTAACAATCTTAACATCTGTATAGTCCTAGTCACTTGAGCATGTTTTAAAATTAAGAGGTCTGTCACCAATAGCTTTTGTGTAGCTTCAAAATGCGATATTAATGAAAAATCAATCATCCAAGGAAAATGTATAATCATTGTTTTGATGATAACCATTGTATTCTCTTAATCTTTCGATTTTTGAACAAAATCGTGGTCAATAGCAGAGTGGAAAACACATGTAAAATAAAGTATTTCGAAATTATCTTAAAAATAATGTTTTGATGAATAAAGATAACAATTAAAACCTGCCAATTTAAGATAGAGTTATGTAATAAAATTTTACATAAACTGATTTTTATTATTTAATTCTAATATTTGATGTGATTTTGCACTAGGATAGTGCAATTTTAATTCTAAAGGCAGGGTCATAAAATACGAGGTTTTTTTTATATTGGACATTTTATTTTAAATAATGAACAATCAATATTTTTGTAATAATTTTTTTCATGCCGAGAAATTATTTATTTAATTAACTTTAAGGTATTACTTGAAGAAAAGCTTGAAAAACAATTTACTTTCGCTGAGTTTCCTTGATGAATGCCAGTGTTTCTCAAACTGTGGGGCGTGAGCATATCGAAGATAAAAGATTTAAAAAATAATTAATTTATTCTGGAATGAATTAAAACAAAATACTTTCAGACAATAAAAAATGCACTTTTACTCTGATATAATTTATAAGCGATATAAGTCATCTCTCTCAAAAATAAAAACCTTCAATACCTAATTAGCTATCTTTGATCCAAAAAACCAAATAAAAAAACATTTGATTTCTTTTAATCTCATGATAAATATTTTACTCTTTTTCAGAAAAAAAAAACCCCAGCCCCAAATCAAAAAAAATTTATGAACATAAAAATTCATCACTGGGATTATTTTGAAATACTGCACATTATAGCTGTAATCTGTTTTGCTGATAATCTGTTTGACCTTCTAAGTTATTGGTACATTAGTTATGACCCCTCTTATGTGTTTGTTTTTCTCATTTGGGGAAATTGTAAGTGTGTATTTCTTTTTTCGCTTCTTTCCCTCAAAAAGTTTTATATTTGAAAACCCCGAGAGCACTTTGAAGGGGATTCGGCAAGCTTTTTTTTTAGTATTCCAAACATATAAACATAATGAAAAACGTTCTACACAATTTTTTTTTATAAAATAAATATGATAATAATGAATAAACTTTTTTAAACCCGGAAATGGTGCGGGAAACAGATCCAAAATCTTAATTCTGGCAAAACTGTTTATTTGTTACCAAGAAAAAAATTGGGAAATTCTTGAAAGTAGGTAAGTTTACTTTCTCTTAATTTTAACGGGAAACACGATTTGTATCGTGTCAATAAATAATTATAAAAAAAAAAGGTTGGGTGATCAATCACCCGGTGACCATTTAACCCCAGTTTGAGTGTGTCTGCGGGATAAAATATTTCGAAGCCTTCTCGCTTTAAATATTAAAAAAAAACACTATTATTCTTATTTGGGAATTTTATATTATTTTCATTGTTTAACATTAATTCAAAATTTAATTCTTGGGCTTAAAACAAATTATAATATGAGCATTCATTTTAAAATATCTTTTTACATTTTAAGTAAACTTTTTTGGCATTTGGGTTTACTTTTCCCTGACAATTCAGCTATTTATAAAAAGAATGTTTTAGTTTTTTAAAAAATGAACTCGTTCGAAGAGCAGGTACTTCAAGACATATAATTTTAATGTATCAGTGCTGCACAAGGTATTTTATAACTCATTTACTAATACTAAATTAGAGAAAGGGTTTAATAAGTATTAGCGATTTCCCTGGCTTGTCTTGCAGAGGAAAGTTTTTAAATTAAAAATTGACACTCTATACATTTTTCTATATTTGGCGAGATCTATATTTTGTCTTGAAAAGCACCACCTTTTACAATCTGTTCCAATTTAAAAATTGAAAAAATTAAAATATATTATCTTAAAGTTACTTAAAAATTTATATACTTATCTCTTTGTATGGTTTTAATCAAGATCATTTTGTAGCTTTACGTCAAAGTGCATTATTGTATAAAGGACTGAAAAAATTTATGATTGAAAAGCCAGTATTGAAAGTTTGAGAAGCACTGATGTATGCACAATATGAACCATGTACTTCGTAGTTCCTGTGACTGTAGCTATGATTGAAAGATCAGTGTCAAAATTGAAAATAATTTTTGTGAAGTAGTATTAAACAGGAAAAGTTCAACAATTTAGCATTGCTCTCAACAGAGAATTGAGCCATAAAAATTCTGATAGTGAGTCTGCTTCTTTAACAGTGAGAAAATAATTTTTGTAATTGAAATATAAAATAGTGTATAATCGGAAAGTCATTTTTTCCTTTAAATATATTGCACATGTTTGATATATTCTCAGTATATATAATTTTTCATTTGAAGGGAATAACAACAAAAAAGCACAGCATGTAATTGATGTGTACTATTATATCAAAATATCTTTCATTTTAATTAAAGTGTATACGACCACTTTAAGAATTAAAAAAAAATCAACCATACAACTAGGGAAAGGGATAATGTTGGAAAAAGCAATAAAAAAAGGGGGGTTGTTAACATCTGTTGTTCCAAGGTCCCAAATCTTTAGTTACAACCCTTATGAAGGGAAAACATTTTAAAACAATTTAATTGAAATTACTGGAGCTCATAATTTCGATTGTTGATATTCAACTAGTTGTCCAAGAAGAAATATCAACAGCCTTCCCCAATCATAACGTATTTGTTAATATTTCTCACTCACCCAATCATTCATTTTACTGTTACTTGAAAGTGTAGTGATCAGAGATTATATGATATGCCACATATTGTTATTTGTGCACAGTTAATCTACAGTTACGTATGTTTCAGTAAATTGTGCAAATAAAACAAAGTAGTTATTAATATATCGATTATCTTATGTTTTGACAATTATTTGTTCACTACTTAACTCTGCATCTACAGATATTCTTTAATAAAAACAAATATAGTTCAGTTTTACTATATTAATTATCTATGTTTATTAAATAGTTATGAAAAAAAAATCTTTGAATAATTTTATTTCAATAAGAAATTCTGCTTAATTAATCTAATTTCAATATCTGTCTAAAATATTAACTTGAAAAGCCGTGATGCACAAAACCATGCTTCTGAATTTGATGTACATCTAGAAAAGTGCCAAAAAGGCAAAGTAGCACAGTTATGCATGTTCTCCAGCTATGATAGGTAAAAAAAAAGAGGCATTAGTAGAATTAATACATGATGCCATTACTACTGAAAAATTCATTGCATAATGAACCATAAAAATTAAGTGGAAAAGTTTTAAAAATTGATCCTATTATATTAAATAGTGTAATGAAAGTGAATTTTATAAGGGCATAAAGATTCTGATTCTTCATCAATTCCCAGCATTTCTCGGAAAGTTTGTACAGAGAATATGGTGATATTCTCTATACAAACTTGAAAAGTTATGAAGAGTTCCTAGTGGAAGAAAAGAGGTTCAGTAGAAGTCAGATCTTAAAAAGATTTTACAACGCACACATAATAAAATTGAATCGTTTATGACCTTAGAAGCTGATTGCAGATTTAGCTCATTTAAATGAATTCAGTTGAAGATGCAAATTCATCAGCACAATATTTCAAACAAACTGAAATCATGGAAATCCTCTAAATGTAAACACAATGACTATAAGCCTCTCTTCTTAATTCTTTCTCTTCCTCTCTTCTCTCTCAATGACACAACCTCTCTTCTTAAGTTAATACAAGAGTTTCAAAATAGATTTGTATGTGCCAAGAAACATATGCATCATTCTAGTTGTTATTGTTTGAAAGCACACATCTTAAACTATACAAAGGGTAAAATTAGAGCCCAAATAAACAATGATTATTTTCAGAACTCCTTAAGAGTTTGAGAAACCAGTGTATCAATATCTAATTTAATTTAAATGTTAAATATCACGTTACTTTTTTGGTTTACTATCTATAAGTATAAATAAAATGAAAAACAAAATAGCAAACTAATTTTATGTCTTAATTTACTTATAATTAAGTTTAAAACATACAAAATATTTAGAAAATATGTTCTATTTAGCATATTTTTTTTTATTTGGTGTTGCTCCTATATTAAGCATATTTGTTAGGACCACAAAGCTTTTATCTCTATTATCATAAGTAAAACTGACAAACAATTTCTTATATATCCTTTTAAAATAACTTATTTTTCAGTTGGAACGTACATTTATGACAGTAGAAAGGTTTGATTCAACTAATGGAAATTGGACTGTAATAGCTACAGATGCAGACTGGGAAACAAAGTAAGAATTCAAAACAATCAAGTAATCGAATGGAAATTTTTATCCTGCTGTAAATCATATTAAATAAAATGGGATTATTATTTAAAGTAGAAAATAAAGGGAAAAAATTATATATATAATTACTGTAAATTTTAATATTTCTAAATTTATTTAAAAGTAAAATAAATTAGTATAATTTCCTTTTTCCTTCCAGTATTAAAATAAAAATCAAAGGATAAAGTCTCTACATTTTTCTTATACAGATTTGTTTATAATACTATAATATACCCTTTATACAAAAAATGTCAAACTTGGCTAATAAAATATGCGTTTTTTCATATATCAAATATAATTTAGTAATTTAAAATTTTGAAGCCCAGTGGGTGAGTGGTAGTGTATCATGCTTCCACACTACAGGTCCAGACGAGGTCGACACATGAGTACCAAGCTTGCTTGGGAACTGAACACTGGGGGTTTTGCTTCAGACTGACCACTTGACCAAAAGCACCCCAGCGCCTAAGGTCATGTAAACTGAGATAGGCACAGTAGGCTTTGGCCCTCATGGGCTGTTGTGCCACTGAGTTTAGTTCACATTAGTTTTAGAGATATGAAATATGTATTATTAATTTGATAATGTATTTTTGGTACCCAATGAAATATTTTTTTTAACGATAGGTTTCATTGGTCAAGAACAAATATGGTTTTGGGTCACAGTGAAGCAACAATGAGCTGGGACATACCACAAGATGTACAGCCTGGCAGATACAGGATACGACATTTTGGTTATAGTAAAAGTTTGTTTCAAAAAATATCTCCATATAAAGGCACATCTAAGACATTTGTAGTTAAGAAATTGTAAATAAAATTATTTTATAAATTTTTATTCTTTTGAATGTAGACCAATGATCATATTGTGCCAAATGATATTTTTTTTTGTTTTTCAAATTGTAATGAAAGTTTTATATTTTCTGAAATAGTTCAAAATTGTATAATGAAATCCATTGTTCTTAAACAGAAAAAAAATTGAAAACAAATACAAGATGGATAGGGAAATTTATGTAAATTGGTTTATCATTATAAAAATTACTGATAAATACAATATTAAGTAAAATAGAAATTTGATCCATACCATCATAATTGTGTGTATGAGAAAATGACAAATATTTAGTTGAAAGTTAGCAAATACAAACTTTGTTATGCAAAGTTAAGTGTTACTTTTTCAGTTGTATCAGAATATTTACCAGAGATGTTTCTGATGAATGTAAGCTTTATTATAAATATTTAATAAATGATTATTTTCATTTTGTTGATTTAGATACAGACACTAGAACAATTTTAGGTAAAAAGCGAGGATCTTTATCCCATTCCCTAAAAAAAAAATAATAAATAAAAACATTATTATGGAGTTACTTTTTAAATGTTACATATTTGATTTCAAATATAACATTTACTGCAGTTCACTTTCATTTATTACAAGTAACACACTCTATTATCAGAAAGAGAAAAATCCGAATCTCGCATCTGTAAAATACAGATAAGAATCATCAGAAGAACATGTACAATAGATTACTACTTCTAATCGAAATAAAAGTTTCATTAAAAAGAAAAAAAATATGAATGAAAACTAGGAATTTTTTAAGAAATTATGGAAGCAATAGCACAAATACCCTTTAATGTTAGAATGCTTACTTAAAAATTCTAAAGATGCATAAAATATAAATATTTCAAATCACAATAAGAATTAATGTTTTAAAAAGTAATTTTTAACACTAAAATATCTGAATTTTTATCATCTAAAGCAATTATCAGCATCAAATACAAAAATAAAAAACAGTGATTCAAATACACCTGATAATCATTTTATAAACTGCTTTTAATTAATCTTTTATAGCATCTTAAGTTAATGTTTTTTCTTCTCTCATGGTTTAATTATAATAAATATTAATAAGTTACATCAATGGAATTTGCAGCAGTTTCTTTTTGAAGAGATATACAAATTTAAAACGAATATTATTCCATACAGTTAATACAAAAGTCACAAAATGCTTGCAATTTTTATAAGAATTTTCATTACACAATTCACATTTTAAAGTATGAATCATTCCAGTGAAAAAAAAATTATTTTTTTATTTGGCATCAATATATTTTGAATTATGTTCAGTAACACACGAATATGCACCTAGGTGTGCAGTAAAAAATATTAACTTTTTATTATGTGTGTGTGTGTAAAAATGTATTATAAAAGTTTGGAAAATCCTTTTTTTGATGGGCTTTTATCTTATTTCCTTTATTCATACAGGAACATTTAAAAAACAACCTCTATTTTCCTTCTTAAATGATACAAAAAAAGTAGCAAGTTAATATAGTGTATAAATGCTCAAAAACAGCAATTTCATATACTTATGGATTGTCTTCAACTGAATTTGTCCACTATAACTCAATTCTTTTGAAAATAAAAAAAATTAATGTAAAATTTCGTTTTTATTATTCTTAAACATATCTAATAACTGAAAAACTAAAATTATGTTCATTATTTCTACTTAGTAATTACAATGTCATATTTGTGCCCACTCCTTTTAAATATCTGATCCAATTTCTCAGAGGGAAAGGATCAGTTTTATATTAGGATGCACCTCCAAAAATACGATTTCTATTAATTAAACAATTGATAAGATTGTCAGTAGTAATTACACAATTTATAAATTCATTATCTCAAATAATTACAACAATAACTCAATCTTGGAATAACCTTCAAAGAATATTTTATAAATGTTATGAACTTTTATTATATTCAAACATTTGCAAAATGAATATGCAGAGATAAGGAAAAAAAAATCAATTATCTCATTTCAGCATTCAAAACAGATTGGTAGACATTTAGACTATACAATTTTAGAACTAAAAAGTGGATAGTGAAAAACAACTCTTTCTGATCCCAATACCATGAACAGTAAGGTGAAGAGTAATTGATTTCAGAAATTTTTTTAGCTAGGTGTCATAAGAACATCAATGAATCCAAGTGAAGTGAAAGGGTCCACACACACACAGTAAAAAGTGCCACTATTAGATACTGTAAGAACTAATACAACACAGAGTTGTGTGCATAAGTGTGAATAACTCTTCAGGTTAGTTTAAAATTACTGTGTCATTAAATATAAATGTAAATAAAGTTTTTAAAACCCTTTAATCCAAATAAAATAAAAGGGGGGTCAAACCATCTGAAATGAAATTATTAAAAAAAATTAATGACTGATTTTAGTTTTTTAATAATTGTTTCTGAAATGTTGCAGAATACCCATTTTAAATGTAACTTATTTTTACAATAATGGCATAAGTAATGTAAAAACAAAATTGCAGACATCAAAATGACTAAATTTTTAAAAAATGCACATTTAATTTAACTAAAAATTTTTTAAACACACAAAATTATTCATCTCAATACTTTATTTTAAAAAAATTAAATGACCCCCTTTTTTTTCAATTCTAATTTTTGAAAAGAAAACATACAGTTTTAAACAAAACATATTTTTAAAAATCCCAATATTATTACATTGGGAAAAAAAGAAACTTTTAAATATATAACACATAAATAGTAAGTCAAAGGATGGGAATGCATTTTTTTTTTCATGCATGAAAAGTCATACTTTTTAGATTTTGCTAGTTTCAAATAAATATTTGTGCAAAAATGATAAGTATACTAAATATAATTAGAAAAAATTTATTTATTTTGCTATTCAATTATGATTTAATGCTAAGTAACTTAGTATGTATAAATTTTAGCAAATAAAAGAATGTTTTCAACTATCAAAAGCTCAAAATTTTAAAAATGTAAGTATACAGTTCAGTGTCATACTCCTTATTTGAAATCCTTTGATATTCATTAAATAAATTTTAACACATTAAAACTAATCAAATACTTTTATCATTTTTTTAAAGATATAAAATATAAGTAGGATTTCATTGAAAAGATCTAAAGAAAAATACTACTAGAATATACAACATAATGCAAATAAAAATATTCCAATTTTTTAAATCAGCCAAATGTAGAATGAAACCTTCTACAATTATTAATAATAAAAATTACTTTCAAAATAAATTATAATTAGGTAACAGATATTTTAGCTCAATTTATTCTTCTGAGGCAAAAAAAACTTTTTTCTACATTTTTCAAAAATTTTATTACATTAAATATATTTATTCCACAACCCAATGCCTGTGCGAGCATCTAGACAGTTATATATGTTAGTAATTGAACCATAACACAGTACTATCAATATTATTTAAAGTTGTATTCTATATATTAAGACTTGACTGAATGTAAATTTAAATATTAATTCTTAAAATGCTTTAATACATATACTTTTAGAAATAAACCCTATAAGTATGCAAAAAAGTTCAGAATGACATTATTAAACTTAAATATACAAGGGAGGATTCAAACATTCCTGGACTGATTCCAAGACTTCAAAAATATTACCAATTAAATTGCTAAAACACATCCTCCTTTGAAATAAGATTCTTGAACAATAACACACCTTTGTCATCGCTGGTAAAGATCATCGAAAATTTCTGGAATGTATTTTTAGCCATGACCTTTAATTCAGCCCGCAATGCACTAGTAACGTCATCTGTAGATTGAAATCGCAACTCAGCAAACAATGTGCAAGTTCAGGAAATAGGTTGAAGTTGTAGGGGGTGAGTAATCAGGACATGGCAAAACATTTATTTTAATTTTTCCAAGAGACGAGGAGGGATCAAAGATCAAGATCATGCAAAAGGTACCTATGACTGCTCAGCCCACAATCTTGGTCTCTTCTTTCATATTGACTCATGTAAATGATGCAGATTGCCTACATAAAGTTCTTTGTTCACAGCGCGTCCTTCAGGGATAAATTTCAGATACACAATGCCCTGGATATCGAAGAACACATCTAACATGGCCTTCCTTTTAGAATAATATTCAATCAAGCAGTTATTTCAATCTAGACAGTTATATATGTTAGTAATTGAACCATAACACAGTACTATCAATATTATTTAAAGTTGTATTCTATATATTAAGACGTGACTGAATGTAAATTTAAATATTAATTCTTAAAATGCTTTAATACATATACTTTTAGAAATTTTCTTTAGAACTTTTATTATTCAATTTAGAATAATAATTCAGCTAATATTCAATCAAGCAGAATCTTGACAAAATTTCTGCTTGGGTGGAGATTGTGGTGATTTCTACCTTGTCAATGCTCTTTTGGATTGCAGGTCATAGAAATTGATTGATTGAATATTAGCGTTGCACTGTTCAGCTACACGAGGGTTTTTGGCGACAGACCACGTAATTTTGAACCATGGTCAAGTGAGGTGGACACCTGAGCTGGCACCCCCTCTCCTAACTACCACACCACACCACACCAAAAGGAGGACGTTTCAGCTCTCGACAGATTTAACGTGTATCGCTGCGGGTCTTTAGTAGTACTGAGGCAGGTCGTATAAAAACACCATTTAATATTTTCAGTAACAAATCTACAAAGTAGGGAAGATCCGAGATTAAGTCTCCCATCATCTCCATTCAAATTGCCTTTTGGTTTCTGTTTAAAATGCAAGGAATCATATGTTAATACACCCTATGTGTAGGAAGATTTGTAGTCAGTATCCTCAAGCACATATATCTCAACTGATTCTGCTATTTGTGCTATTGTTTGAAGCCTGCTCTTGCATACCACCGCAGAAACCTTTTGATGTTTTCAGTGACGGGGGAAGTCTGTGGACATCCACAGTGTTCATTGTCTTTGACACCTTCCCTGCTTTCTACGAAATGTTGATGCCACTTAAAAGCTTGCATACATAATAATGTATCTCTGCCATACACATGCTTGTACATTTTTAAATCTCTGAGCACTCTTTCCCAAGCAAAAACAAAATTTGATATTCATTCTCATCTCAACAAACACCACCATTTTTTTTTTCAATCGCTGGTTACTAAACGCATTCCCCTACAAAATACGATGGCAAGCCACTGACTGTGCGATTTAGGACAAACCACTTTTAGAACGGGTGAGAATGCAGTAACACAAAAAATGTTATCATAATCGTTCTACAGCAAACATTTTTCACGTTAAAGGCTCAGTCCGGAAGTTTTTTAATCCAACTTCGTATAAATGCTTTACTCAAAAATATTTTGAATAAATTTAAAAAATACCAATATTTTCAAAAAATATATATTTTATCATTTTTTTTTTTGAAAAAATTTACTGAAATGTTTAGGCATTTAGTTATTACCCACTATGACTACTTTCAACAATGGTTTAAAATTTTTTATAAAATTCCTTACATTAATCTCAAATACACTAAATCTAAAAATTATACTACATTTTTTAAAAATAAAGGAATGCGAGGGCTATTGGCAACGAACCTCGTAATTTTGAACCCCAGTCAAGTGATGAGAATGACACTTGAGCGCTAAAATCCTACCTTGCAAAATTCTACACTATTTCAAAAAATGTAGAGATAAAAATGTAATTAATATCAGGGAAACTGTCAATACCAATGCCACAGGTTTCATAATCTTGCTTTTCTTGTTCAACAGAAAATTTTATTTTATATTCATGTGATATTCTGTTTTGAATGTGACGACCTTTAATGTTTTCAACTTCTTTTGTTTTTTCTTCTTCTTCACAGAATCTTTTAAGATACCTGTAAAAATTCATGAAATAAATTATTTCTGATATATATGTAGAAAATTTAAAAAATGAAAAAGAAAACTGCATTACTTCTGAATCAACTCATGGACATCTTCAATAGTATATAGTGTTTTACTTGTATCAATATTATCTCTGAACCATCTTAGTTTATTCACTGAAAATAAAATAAATAATAAATGTTTACCTTTTATGTAATAAGCATTACAAAGTGGTACATAAAAAAATTATTTCTATGGATCATAATAGTAATAAAAGCAGCAAAAGTATTTTTACTTTAAGTACTGTGTTTTACATAATCACAGTTTTGATTATTATTTATTTTATGTTTTAAGAAATTGAAAGCTCTCGACTTCAATATTTTAACTGGAGTTAACTAAAAAAAATCTAATTTAAAAACCCATTAGTATATGTGTAAGAAAGCACTCAATCCTTATGTTAGAGATAAAAATATTTGTATACTTAAATAATTGTAACAGTTAAGATAAATTTTGGACAACTGAATAATGCATACTCTTTATTTTTACAAAGTGATAAGAGTGAAAAAAATACAGTTATTATTATAGCAGTTTTATTTATTCACATCTCTCTCATCCCCCTTTTGATAAAAAGAATACGCTTATGATAGAAAAATAATGAGAATACAAAAATAAGGGAAGGACTGGGAACTCTTTTTAAAAGACATTAAAAGAATTAACATCTATGTGAGCTGCCCAACGGTATAGTGACGCTGGCAGCTGTGTCCTTAGGTCTGGGTTCAAATCTCAGAAAAGGCATGGATATTTGTAAATGTTTAGTGCCTTGGTGGCACTCTAAATATTAATCAAGCCACAAGTCCTCTTGAAAGGTTGATGGAAGGGAGAGGTGGGGGCCTGAATACCCTCATGGTGTTCTTCCTGAAAACTGGGGAGGAACTGAGCCAAATTGTACTCTCACCTTAATGGTGCTCAAAGCTGTGATAAATGAGAGGTGTAAAACTAACCTTTTGCCACAATGAATTTTGTGGGCCTCAATTTGACACAGATGATTGGGCGGCATTAGCAACAACACATGTATGTGTAGAAATAAACTAACTTTTTTACTAAAGAAAATTGCTCAAGCAAAGAAAAGATTTAAGTCTGATTTTATTCATAAATTCTGAAAACTATATGCACATAATCCATCAGAAAAAAATTTTAGTCAATAAGAGATTTGTTAAAAGGAAATAAAAAAACAATGTATCAAAAACAGAAAATTTGATAGGTTTAATAGAAGACAAGAAACAACTGAGCAATCTGGTTTGATTTTAAAACTTTTTTCAACTAATACCTAACTTTCAAAGACTGAATGAATGAACCAGTTTTTTTTTAAATTGGTTCAGCACACAATTAAATATAGAAGAAATACTAAATCCAAACCCAGTTTATCTTCAAACCTGTTCTTCTCTCAAAACCAATTAGTTGATTGAGCAAAATCACTTCAGTTGTCTGTTTTCAGCTCAGTACAATAGATTTATTCAAACTCTTATATGCTTATCAGGAAATTCATAATTTTTACATTATTCATAAATACTAAAAATTTTAAAAAATTGTGCAAATCTTTTTTCATACACATGATTTTAGACTTTTGAATACAAATTTTTGCACTTCATGTTGTCATGATGAGAATATCTGCAACATTAAAAGTAATATTTGAATAATTAGTATATATCCTAAAAACACATACATATGCAATTGAAATGTGGTATTTCTATTATGGTATGCGGTATGATTTCTAGATTAAATGTAAGTTCTGCATGATATAAAATATACTCTATTTGTCATTCTTTAAAATACATTTTGCTATGATCTTGTAATTCTATTTGGAAAAAAAATTGGTTCTGCCCACCGAAATAGCTGTTTTAATATATTTGTTAATATACAACACAGTAATACAAATTCACTAAGATATATCAGAGCAACCCTTTTCAAACAACTTTTTTATTCTGACAGTCCATTCTCTCACAATTCGATGGTTTCCCCATTCAGAAAACCACTTCCTTCATACAGCAACACTCTCTCTCGATTCATAACATCAACTCTGCATGCTGATTCTTCACAATTTATTCATATAATTATGATGACATTTTGAATACAGATGAGTTTTCCATTTTTATAATATGCATTAACAACTAATAGTTTAGTTGTTTTTACTGCACTACAAATTACAAAGGTTACTAATCTATATCAACACCATTAATATGTTTCAGTTTAACTGCATATTTTAAAAGTTGAAAAAAAGACAACCACAAAATATTAAATTTGAAATATGCAATGTACTTTACAGGAAAAATATTGTTTTCATAATGGATCTAAGTAAATTTTTGAATGATTATATACATAATCACAGTAACTACATTGTATGTCAACATTTTCATTCATTACACTAGATGTAAATTTTGAGTTAAAAGCTTTTAAAAGAGGTCAAAGAACAATATTTATCTCTACATGTAATAATGATTAACTTCATGGTAAAATGAATAATTTCAAAACAAATACTTTCTTAAAAAATAATAAATTCCTTTAATGTATTCTTTTGGTGTTACTACATAAATATAATTGGATACATAATTTTAGAATATTACTACATAAAACATATAGATAAAAAATGAATAGATTGAGAGAGGAAACAAAAAACAACAAGCACAATTCACCTCAATTTGGAGATTTCACTTTGTAAAAAAGGATGTTTAAAGTATACGAGGAAAGAATAAAGAAAATAAATGTGTTTATACAAATGTGTATTATTAGTAGAAATAATTAAAGATTATATCAAAATTAATTTAAGTGTACTTTTGAAACATATACATAGTTTTCAGAAGAACATGTAAGCATTTTTACACGCACACATGTTTGACAAAGAAACTGAAGAAAAAAATAAAGTTTAATGATAGAAACCGTAATTTTAAAAAAAATCAATTTTTTTTTTAATGTTCCTCTAAAAGCATGGCAAATCTTGAAGAAAATTACAATCAATACAAAAATACCGAATTTTCCATAAATATAATTTTTTTTTCTTGTTACAAGTTACATATTTCCTTTTTTTAAATGAAATACATAACCATTAGCTAAGAAAAATTTATGATAAACTTAATTGACATTCTACTTTTGAATAAAGTAGATTAAGATAAATTAGATAACACTATTAACATCAGTAAGATAGTTTTTAAAAATATTTGTTTATTAAGTCCCCCATTAATGGACAATTAAGAAACTTTTCTTAAATCACAAGAAAATAGTTTTTAAATATTTTTCACATATTAGCTAAATTTCTTAAATTTATTATTAAACATTAAGTGCTATTCTTTTGTGTTTAATTAATTTTATATTCTATGAAACTTCAGATAAATTTTTTTATCACAAGTTCATTTGTGGTGATATGTAACTATTTCAAATGTAAAAAATTGACTTATGTTTAGTCATATACATTCTAAAATTTCTAAAAGAAATATTTATATGCTTTAAAATTTATTATATTTACAGCCTATTTTTTTTCCTCTAATTTTTACTACAGCATTCCTTCATACTTTTATTATGCTCCAATCAGAAATAAGACAGAAAATAGAATATATTTATATTTCTAAGATGACATAGGAATGAAAGATCTAGATAACTATTTATAATCAAGACTGAAATCATATAAAAATATGTAGCAGAATACCAATTTTTATATACAGAACATTAGTTTCTCACCATCTTTATCTATTTATGCATCCGTTTATTATATGTAATTATAAATATGTGATTCTTATATGTGTAATCTTCATAATACACACATTTAAAACAAATAGTATTGTGCAAATTACAAACTAAATAAATAAGTATAATACCTTTCTCGACAAACATTACTTATTCTACAAGAAAATGCTTTTTTAATGAGGAAAGAGGGTGATGTGTTAAGACAAAGAAAAGCTGTTTTTCTTGATGACATATAACAAAGGACATCATTTATAAGAGTAGTAATTATATAGAGAGCTTTTAATTTTCTCTTTACTCATTTTTACAGAAATCATAACAGTAGCCAAGAATAACTGAAATTATTCATTTTTTCTAGGGTGTTAAAAGATATATTCAAATTAATTTACTTACTTTTTCCTTTTAGTTTAGTAAGTGCTTCTCCTTTTTTCCTAAAAAAAAAATTATATATATATAATATCAGTCTTGAAGATTAAAAACAAATTATGAAGTTTTTCACATTGTCAAAAGATATTTCCACACCTTTAATATCTTTTAATTTTTAATCTTTTGAATATATTAATATTAAGGAGTAGAGGAGGTGTTTGAGATTGCAAGAATTAAAAATTTTAAAGTTTTGAAAAAAGATGTAGCAGACAGAGACAGAGAAGGGCTTAGGTAAAAAAACAACAACATATTCTTGGTAATTTTTTTAACGCTATAATGCTAAATAAACATATAAACTTCCAGATCTAAGGAGAAATGATAAACACTGGATTTTTTAATTTTATTATTGATATTTATTGACTATAGTGATACGTAGGAATTTGAATAAAAAAACTCAAGCAGATTTTACTCTGAAATTTAAACACCCAGTAAAGTTCTCCAAATGGATGCGAAATATGATTTTAACTTCCCTTTTAACACTTAAAAGCATTGTAGGTAGGAATTATAAATTGACCTAGTGTAACCAGAGTTGTAGGTCATACATCTATACCGGTCTGTTAGAGGGTGGCCTTTACTTAGATCCACTCTCCTTTCAAACATTCAAGCAATAGTAACTTTGCTCTCTAACTATCCAATGTATCATCATGTTTCCTAAGTTAAATATATATTTTATTAATTTCAGTACTTTAAAAATTATTTTCAATATTACTTGTTAATAGTTTATTATAAAATCCAATATATTTACCACTAAAATTGTTCTGAAAATTAATTCATTTCAATTTTGATTTGCACAATCCAGTTTCTATTATTTTAAAAAGAGAAAAATAATCCAGAAACTGTGTTCTGTAATAGATTAAGTTTAAATAGCATGGTATTACATTATGCTTATAGAATTTGACTTATTCTCTCTATAGTGTTTGCTACCCTAAAAAAAAAAAAAAAAATTCTCTAATAAAGTTACGCATGATTATATACCTGAATAAAATAAATCCTTTAACAGAAGTTTCTTATAAGTTTAATAATTAAGTGTAGTGCATTATACACATGATAATGTGTAGCTAAAAAAAAACCATAATTTAAATAATTAAAATACTTTTATCTTTAACAATAAAACAGTAAATATGTTTCTTCAGCAATGTTACTAATGACAATGGAAAGCAAACATAAACCCTTACAAAGGGGGTAAAAATAAGATGATCAGAATTACAAAATATTGAATAAAACATCAATATTTTTCTATATAATCAAAATATAAATAATTTTAAATTATATTGCACAATCAAAACAGGTGAGGCAGTTAATGATTGAACTCATACTTGTGAGCTAAAATTAGATTACAAAGCTAATAGTCCATTCACTCATATTTTCTCTTCAAAACTTCACAAAATATCAAATGAAAATTTTATAACTGTTTCATTTGAATAAAGTTAATTATAATTTCTTTTGGTCATCCTGATGGAATTTTGTTTTGAACCTACAAATACCTTTCTACTAAGTTATGATCCAATTAAATTTTGTATGTGTCACAAAAACTAGAAATTAATCCAATAAAATAAGCAGTTAAATTTTTTAATTTATAACTTAGAAATTCAAAATAGAGTTAAGAATTTATAAAAGAAATTAAACACTTTCTCTTTAAGAAAGAAGTAACAATTTACATATTTTTATAAAACTCAAGAAATACCATTTTGATGGATAATGAATTGCGTGAATTAAGTAATAATCTTTTTCATCTTCATAAAACATATGAATAAAATTTAAGAGTATAATGCAAATTTATCACCAACTTAGTGAATAAAATTTAAGAATTATATTGAGCAAGAGTACAATTATAATTGAATACAAGAGAAGTAAAAGATCAGCCTATAGAAAAGAGTAATTCTAGTCATGTGTCATTTATACTGTATTCTTAAATCTAACCAGTATACTTATAACAAAAAAATACATACAATGCTATAAGAAAAATCATGTGCAATACAGAAAATAGATAAGAAAAAGAAATTAGTTTGGTACTGTTTAGAGTTATAGAAAGGTATAACTACTAATACATTGATAAATGTTATTAGCCTCAAGTAAAATATCACCAATTGCAACCATTTCTCATTGATTTTAGGGCATAAGTTTGATATAAAGACTTTTTGGTTTGGCACCTTATTCAGGTGATTTTGTGTCAGATTCTGGTTACCCTTATTCCCCGTTTTCCAGTCAGGTTCTGCATGCTTTTCAATTTATGGCACTTTTTCCAATCAGAGTACTTACTCATTTCAAAAGTGCCGATTCATTTATTTTCTCTGGGATTTTCGATGGTTTAGACGTTATTACAAGTCTCTTCAGTTTCAGGATAAGAATCCAGAATTTCTCTTGTTGGTAATTTATTTCATGTTATTTATTAATATTAATCTTTAATAAGTATTATAATTTTTATTTAGTATTTAGCTACTGATATTAATTTTTAACTGGTATTGATTAAGTTAGTAAAAAATTCTTTGGTAATTAATTTAATGATTTAATAAAATTCTATATACTTCTCGATCATTTTAAATAATTTATGTAATTACACATACTGATGCGTTAAATTAACATGAATCTTATAACCTTCTAATTTGTATAGTCTTATCTATGGCATTTACTGATGTGTTAAATATAAATATGAATCTTATAATCTATTAATTTGTATTGCTTTTTCTTATCTGCGGTCTAACCTAGTTACTACACATACTGATGCGTTAAATATAAATCTTTTAATTTGTATAGCCTTCTAATCAATGAAATAGCTAAGTAAAATATTTGAATACTTTAGATATTCTAGGGGGAAAAAATCTTTTACAGAGTTAATTCTTTAAGAGCAAAGATTTTTTTCCATGTTCATATGGGTAAAACTAGCTACAGCCAGAGAGAGAAGAGTCAGTTTAGTTTATTTGTTACTTTTCCTACAAAAAAAAATTTATAGGAACTGTATGAAACTACAACGAATATTTTTGATTCTAAACATATATTTTTGATTCAAGATTTCCTAAAAGACTTGAAAATTCTGCAAAAACTATTACTTAATTATTTTTTAAATGTGAAACTAGTAAAATTAAATCGACATGGTAAAATAGTACAGTTGTATGTAATTATATTAGTTGAATTTGCATATTTTTTATTTTGGTTTTAGGTTATACTTCAGGAATAATTGATTACAACCATTAAAACTTATAATCTCTCTAAATGTATGAATCTTGTAACTCTAAATGTGTATATGGTTGAATGATGCACATCAAACATGAATTTGGGTTGTAAAAATTACAACAAAAATGCTATTCATAAATTAATTTAAGTAAAAAGATAGTCAGACAAGTAGTTGATTGGAAAGAGAGAAATCTAGGTCAAAACCTTTAAAAAGGGATTAATCAGAAGATTTTTTTATTTAATTAACTGACAAGAGCTTACTTTTGTAATTGTATGCATACTTTTGTATAATATATTCAGTGCTGCTGCAAGGTAAGTTAATTATTGTCTTCTTATATATATATATAATCCATAATATATATACACAGATAGCTATAGAACCTAAGTATAACTATTCAAGATAGGAAATAGTAGGCACAGTAGTATAATAACAAACTCCTGGCCTTAGAAACCAAGATTGCAGGTTTAAACAAGTTTAAGGGCTAGCCAACCTTCACCTGTAATTCATCACCTGTATATATATATATTTAAATAATTAAATGGAGCTTTTTTGTGATTAATACCTTCTTATATTTAATTTTATTATTTTAAATTTTTTGTTTTTTCTTTTTAGGCTTAATGTATGCTTAAGTAACTATGATAAATATAACTATTTGTTCGTTACCATTCTGAATTGCTTAGAAAAATTGATTTTAATTCATAAATTCAATGCAGTATTGTTAATAATAATTGTACTCTTTACAAAATTCTATAAAAATTCGCCCTTTTGCAATTACTTTTCTAGTTTATGTAGGAATTCTCACTCTAAGCCTATTTTTAAAAACATTGCATTTCCTTATGCTTCTATCAGGATTAGAAAGAATTTTGCCATTAATTTTTATCTTCATCTTGCAATGGAAAGGAGGGGGAGCCCTGCATAGATTGACATTGTGAACTCCATTTTCTCTGATTTGTGGTGACAGGAGAGGTAAACTGCCATGTTTCGTGTTGTTTTGGAGTGCTGAAACATTTTGCAACTCCAGGTTTTCCCTAGCAACTATGCTAAAAAAACTATATTTAGCAATTTACCAAAAAAACTTCAAGATTTTTAAAAAAAGTCTTTAGGTTGAACTTTTTCTGATTTTAATAGTAATTTAGTAACAATAAAGTGTTTCAGGTTATATTTCATGCAATTCCAATTTAAGCTCATTTTGGGTCTGGGTGCAGAAGATCTACAGATCTTCTTAGCAATGGTGGATTAAAATTTATTACCAGAAAATCAGCCCAGCTTATCCAGCTTCAGGACACCAGCCCCAAGCAACCAATGGATAAACTGGCACTGGTTTTATGTTTCATCAACAAGAATGTCTCAGTGAAATATGTACCTGACTAATCAAAAAGTGCTGTTACTTTGAATAAAAAAAAACTAAGAACTTTAATAAATTTTAATTTATTGAGTTTCATTTGAAACACTTATAGTAACTTTTAATTTAATCCCCAATACAAATGGAATACTTAGAAAATTTTAAATATGTAATAACATGCTTATTAAATATCTTATAAAAATTTACCACTTACTTTATCAATCTTATTCCTCTATGTTCCATGCGAGCTAACTGCATAGCTTTTCTACTGTTTGGATGAATAACAGTAGACTTCTTTTTTTCTTTAGGCTAAGAATAAAAGAATACTCGAATTTAATAAACAAAAAAAAATCATACTTTAATTTTGCAAACTGAAAAAAAATGTTAACTAATTAGATTAACCCGGGAGCTGTCGTGCAGGGCACTGAGTCATCCCAGACTCACAAAATCTTTAATTCTCGGAAAACTGTTTATTTGTTACCAATCACCTTTTCAGTACCTCCTATATGACAGTCTTCATGGGAATTAAAATGTATTTGTCACATACCTCCCTCTTTTTTGGGAAAGACAAACAATTTTTACAATTTTAAAGTACTTTACAATTTTAAGGGTGACTGAGTTTCTAGTGTGACCTCTTTAATTCCAAAATATTTTTGATGAACAGGTTACATATTTCCTTTCCAAACGACTTAGTGGTTTTGATAGCTGCATTTTATGACTCATTATGGTTTATAAATGTTACTAAACAGACTATGAAAAAATGCATGGGCATCTTCAATCTCTACTGAATGAAGTTAAAATTGATTAAGCAAGGAAAGAACTTGATGCAATAATGGATACTAATCATGATAGCAAAAGCAAATTTCAGAAAAACAATGAACATGAAACGTTTGAGTTGAAAGAAAAATTTTCAAATGCTACCCGAAAAACTTTATCAAGAAAGACATAAAGCCAAAAGTGTGTCAAAGACACAAGCAAGAGAAAGTTAAACATGTTATTTGTCAATCATCAAAGGACAATAAAACTACAATATCTTGAACAAAATATGACAGTTTTGCTAGCAAATATTATTCTTGTAATGTTAGTGAAAAGTGTCTGCTTTGTACCCCTTATTAAAGTAACTCACATTTGAAACATTTTAAAAATAATTATAAAAAAAGGATTGGGGTAACTCCATTGCCTAACACGACAATTAATGTTAGTATTGAGTGCATGCCATCTCACGGGTTAGTGTATTGAAAAAATTCAAAACTTCAATTTTACATAGCTCTCTTTATTTTAGAACAATCTGTTCCTAATTAAATTAACTAAGAATCTAATATATATTTAAGCTTCTATCCTTGTTTTATCATACATTATGAAATCGCATTTTTTTTTAAACAAAAGAAAAATGCAAAAATTCTTTTTTGCATATTTTATCCGATAACTGTGGAATGCTGAGTGTATATGAGCACGATTGCACCAATAAATACCTCTATTTGACAAGCTCTTATTGCATAATCATTCATTTTCCTACCATTTTCTTTGCATACTTTATTCTTAAGCCAGGAGAGGTCACCACAGGATCATGCAATCTTTAACTCTGAGAAAACTGTTTGTTACCAATGATATTATCAGTATCCTCCAATATGACAGTCTTCATGAGAACTAAGATGTCTTTGTCTCATATCTCCCCTTTTTGGGAGTGGCAATTGTTTCTTACAATCTGGTTCAGTCCTAGGAGAGCCCACACCCTTGGTGCGAATTATTTTGGGTTGGCGATAATTGAGCCATCTTGGTAACCCTACTTTGATACACTAGATATGGTAAATCTAACTATTTCTAGAAATTTCGTATTTTGTCGGCGGGCATTTAGAATTTCATTTTGTTTTGGGGAATCAGGCTGGAATGGTTGCGTGTGTGAAGGAATATATCTTAGAATTTTTTACTTTGTTGAATGTGAAAGGTTAGAAATAATTGATTGAATAGTGTATGAAGGAAGGATTGATTGTTTAGAGTTATGAATGTCCAAATTTAACGATCGGCATGATGTAACATGGTCGACAATAAAACGCTTTCTTTGAAATTGCACCAGCCACGCTGAAGGTATGTTTGACCATTACCTCGCAGAATAAAAATGGCGGCGCTCACACGATCATTCACTTAGCAATGAGACCTCTTCAAGACTTTTTAAAAATCTGTTATGCTGTACTCTCCACTCGGAAAAGATCAGCAGTAAGAAAGTAAGTGCTGTTTTTATATTTTTTTTTTATCTTCAATGCTTAATTTCTGTATTGTTTACATATATTTTCATTACACATCCACCTTATCTCTCTGTACTCACTTGCCGCCATTGTCGGTTTCGCATGGCGCCATCTCGTTCTGGCTTGGCGCTTTTTTCGTTTTGTCGCCAAGGATGTGGGCTCTCCTAGGATTTTACCTTACAATCTTAACATACTTGGAGAGACCAAATTTCCAACAAGACCACATTTGCCCCGAAATATTTTCCATGAAAAAACTACATTTTCCCCCTGTGAAAGACTTAATGGATTTGATTGCTGTGCGTGCCACTTGTTATGGTTCATTAATGTAAATGAATCAAATATAAAATGGATATGAAACATCTGCAATCTCTGTTGGAAGAAGTTGAAACTCCGGGAAAAGAAACTGATCAAGCAAGGAAACAATCTAATGAAGTAATGAATAGTAATCATGATAGCAAAAGTAAATTTGAGAAAAGTGATGAACATGAAATGTTCGAGTCGAAAGGAAGATTTTGAAAATGCTGCCTAAAGAATTCTATCAAAACAGATAAAAATCCATAAGTGTAGGTACAAGACACAACACCTGTCAAAAAGCCACAAGCAAGAAAAATTTAGTATGCTATTTGTTGATCATCTAAGGACGATAAAACTACATTAACATAAACAAAATATTACAGTTTTGCTTGCAAATATATCATTCCTGTAATGTAAGCAAACAATTTCTCTGATTTTTGACTCCTTTATTAAAGTTACACACATTTTAGTTCAGTTTGATTGAATGTTTTTTCAAATCATCAAAAAAAAGCAAAAAAAAAAGTTTTTTCGAGTGATTATTTTATTGATTTTACAAGTGTACAAATAATAATAATAAAGGATTGAAGTGATCGTGTCACCCTGCGAGACCACTGACGTAAGTATCGAGTGCTCGACTTCTCCCGGATTAAAAATACTACACAGCTAAAAAAAACTTCACTGATAAAAATATAATTAAATTATAATACAATGATTTTTTCAATTAGCACTTGGAATAAGCTTTTACTTCCCTGAATGGAAGGCTGGTCGCGAAAGTAGCATTGCTTTCCGATATAAAATATATAATAAAAGTTGAATAAAGTTAATAAGTATTTGAAAGTGCAAATTTATATTCATTATAGCATTTAAAAGAAAATAAAAACAAGTTGAAATATATTGTTAAAAAAATAATAGGATTAAATTGTTTCTCACCATATCTAAGGAATTTCAATAACTGATTATTTATTAAAATTTAAAAAAATTATTTTCAAATAAAAAAATTAAATCCCAAAGAATCTAATAAGTCTAAATGTAGTTTTTTTAATACAACGTGCCTATTCACATTGAATATAAACATAGAATGCATTCACTTCGTTTCACAAAATTGCGATTACTAAAACTTTTTGAGTAACTTCTGTTATTTGTAAACTTTTTCAAGAAATTGCATGTCTAAAAATACTTCACTATAATTTCTACAACCTGCCAAAAACTAAATATAAAATTTTTTTTTTCGAATTTGAATTTTAAGAGAATCTCTTATCAGTAAATTCTTTTAAAGTGGCTGATTATTGCATTACATTGACGTAAGAGGTCCCTCCAATCCATCATGATCACATTCGATTTGTGAAATATGTTCATTGGTACATGTATGTGAAGATTTGTTATTTTTATGGGTGAATTAAGTATGTGGATGGATTGTAAAAAGTTTACCTTGATCGTGTAATATGCTTACAATTGAAATTCTATTCTAGTCGTGATTTATTCTAGTCCGTTATCTACTTATTGATTATTTTTCAGATATCCATAAGCTAGATTAGTGAGTGTGAGTAAAAATAATGTAAATACGTTTCAAAGTATCTTATTGTGTTTACTGAAAATTTTTTAATATAATTCATCTCGTCTGCCTTGGAAGTAACTAATTAGGGAAGAATATTTCAAAACAATGGCATCTAATTCTAGTTTATCGGGGCGTAGTTATTCATTTAAAGTTGTACTATTAGGTGAAGGATGTGTTGGTAAGACCTCTTTAGTTTTGAGATACGTTGAAAATAAATTTAATGAAAAGCATTTCAGTACACTTCAAGCATCATTCTTGAACAAGAAGCTAAATATCGCCGGGAAAAAGGTTAACCTTGCTATTTGGGATACTGCTGGTCAAGAAAGATTCCACGCTTTAGGCCCTATTTATTACCGTGATAGTAATGGTGCGATTCTTGTTTATGATATCACAGATGAAGATTCTTTTATGAAAGTAAAGAATTGGGTAAAGGAGTTGAGAAAAATGCTTGGTGAAGATGTATGCTTATGTATAGCAGGAAATAAAATGGACTTGGAGAAGGACAGAGCAGTTCCAGTTGGTGAAGCAGAGTCATATGCAGCATCTGTAAAAGCCAAACATTTTATGACATCAGCAAAACAAAATCGGGGAATTGAAGAACTTTTTCTTGATTTAACACGACGCATGATTGAAGTTGCTAACAAAATGATCACAAGTTAAAGTTTGGGGAGAGTCAAAAAAAAAATTTTTTTGATAGAAATAACAACAAAGGTTGGGTTTGTGGTGGTCGAAAAAATCCTCCACAACAAAATGGAAATTCCAACACAATTAGCTGCTATTCAGAGCTATTATACATAAATTTTGCAAATTCTTTAAATTCTAAATACAGTTATTCTCGATATACATTTAATATATATTTGTGTGTGCGTGTTTGGAATTGTACATTTTTGTATAAATATTTATAAACTGAAATTTCATGTTATCAACCTGCTATAAGTAAAAGCTTGCCTAAATTTTGAGAATGACTTTTATGAATGTTTTTTTAACCTTTAAAAGGCGGAACAGAAACAATTTTCTTAGATATCTCTGTAATTTTATTGTTTAGTATTATCTTGATTTGAATTTAAAAAAACAAAATATCAATGAAAAAAACTTTAAAAAATTTAAATCTTTTTGTGATAAAGTATCAAGTGCTTTATAAATGAAAAATATCATTCCAGCAAAAAACTCTTTACATTGTAAATGAGAATCGACTGTAAATTGTTTCAAAGTATGTTTATTTTTATAGTGTATGTTATGATATATAAATTAATAGTTTTGGGAGTTTGTCAATATTAATAGAACAAAATTGTTTTCCTGTTTTATCATCCTCTTAATAGTTTCATTAAAAACTAATGATTTGTCATAATGAGTTTATATATTTTTTGAACTAACAAATTGATAATTTTATCCAGGATTATTGTTATAAATTGATAACTACAGTGTTTTAGTATAGCAATAATTCAATATATACTGAAAATCATAAACAATAAATTGTTATGTGCATGATGTTGTGAAGTGTAATGATTACGGAAAACACCTTTTAATTGACATTGTAAATTAAAAATAAATGAGATTTTAATTCTATCTTGATGTTTTTATTTACCTAGTCATATGTATAATTACGGTATGAAAATATTTTTTACGATATTACATATGTTTTTTAGTTTGTTTTGTTGAAAGTGTTTTAATGAAAAAATATTCAATTATGTATTTGTCACAAAACAATAGTTAATTATTTTTTATTTAACACATTTTATTTGTTAAATCAATTCTATAAAAGTAAAACAATTTGGATTTCTTTGAAATTTAAAATAACAATTGCTAATAAATGTTTTCAGCAGAAAATTTAAATTTACCTTATCAATATTAAAATTTTTGTCTTTTTACCATCAACAGCCAAAAAATTGCCTTTGAAAATCAAACATTGACTTGTTCAAAACATCATTGAGGATATGTTTGTACTTAGTGATGACTGAACACATTTGTTATCCACAAAGTATAAAAAAAAATTGAAATTATATATTAAGTTTTTGTGGTACATGCATATTAGTGTTACTGCAGCCAAAATTGCACCATGAGAATAGTTTTTCTTCAAATAAAAACATGTAAGAATCTGTTGTTTTGATATCAAGGTATGATTTACATGGTACAAATTTTCTGCAGTGACACTAATACTTAAGTACCAGTTTTCATATAAATGAAATGAGATTGTAAAATATTTTCATTTAAATTATTCAATGATGTAATTGGGGTTATGATTATATGAAATATTTAGCAGTGATTAATTCGATATTACGAATGGAATTTTTTAGAAATAAAGTGGTGAACATTCAACTGTTTCTTATTTTAAGGAAAATAACAGCAATTCTTTCTTTAAAAAATTGTAATTTTGTAGATGAAATTATACAAAAATTTTCTAATCTCCTGTGCAATGTAATAATTTTTCATTTTAAATTATATGAACTTTAATAAGATGGTTTTGGAAGAGAAATGAAATTACTAGTAAAATTGTAGATTTGGCGATTTCTTTTTAAATACAGATTTTTATATTTTAGTCATTTGACATACAAAACTTATTTTTCAGAAGTTTATTATATGTTCAAAGTTATAATATTTTTTTTTAAAGGAAGTTTAAAAGTAAATTTTCAAAAAAATTTTTGGGAATATTTTTTCCCAAACTTTTTAAAAAGAAAAATTAAATTTAATAATTTTAGGGTAATTTTATAATTAAAAAAAATCAAAGTTCTTTATTGTGCCTAATAAGTTAATTGCAAAATGAATGCATGTTAACTGCTGAGGGTATTCTAAATTTATAAGAGAAAAAAAAAGTTGAGGGAAAGATGTTACACAATGAAAATACGTAATTAGTTAAAAGTAGGAAAAGAAATTTGATTTGTTTTATAAATTCAGATATACATACAAACCTTTTTTTCTTTTATAAAATGTGGAGGAAAATATGTTTGATCTTCTGCAAGAAAAGTTTGATGATTCAAACTGAAAAACATGTTTTTAGAATTCTGAGGACAAATTAGTTTTAATAAATTAATTCAAATAATATTTGTTGAGTTTCTCATAAGTTTTTAACACTTGTAAAATTTGTTATTAAAAATTATGGAAATTTTTATAAAGCTGTTTTATGTACATAAAGCTAAATCTTGCGCATGAAAATAAATATTTAATGTTTCTTCAATGACATTTCACTTAGTTTTAAATAAAACGATTTTTAAAATATATCACTGATCAAAATTTTTATGGTACCATTTCAATCTTATTCATGAATTGATTTTATTAAGTTGTAAAGAATTTCTCCTTGAATATTTTAGAAGAAATATGTTATGTACAAGGCTTTTTTTTTCAATGTACTTTTTAAAAATTTTTTAAATATTTTGTATTACATTTGTTATGAGAAACATAAAACAGCTATTTTTATTTCGTTTTTACATATTTGGATTTTATCTTGTAAATAAGTGGCCGCAGTAGAGCCTAGTGGTTATGGTCATGAGCGCCATGTCATAAGCCAAGTGCCGCTAAAAACCCACCATGTAGAGGGGTTAATGCATGTTTAATTTGTTGTGGTTCAAATGTCCTCCCATTGTCATGATGTAATTTGGAGAGGTCTAATTTTTTTTATGATTGGAAAATATTTTCTATAGCAACAAAATTTTTTATATTCTTCTATAGTCAGTATTAGAAAAACAAAAGTTCATACAATAAACATGAAAATTTTTATTATTTACATAAAATTCATTTTTCCATGCAATTGTATTCAAAATTTTTACATGTGAAAAGTGATACTTAAGCTTACTTAATAATTCAGAAATGTAAATTTAGAATTGATACTAACATCCCGGTGCTGATAGAACTCAATGAATGTGTGACATCTTATCTATTTAAATTTGTTAAGTAAAACATTCAATTGAGAGAGAATTTTTTAATGGATGATACTTAGTATATATGTCTGGATTTGCACTAATTTTCTTTTATTAGTTTCATTTTTTCTTAAAATGTATTTAGGTGTTTATTATTTCAAAATTTATTAAAATATATGCATAACATTTCCTTTTATCCTTTAAATACTGGTTGTATGAGATAGAACAAACATTATTTTTCTTTTAGAAGGGTGAATTTAGTTGAACAGCTATAGGAAGTTGCATTTTTTTTTAAATTTGGAATATAAAGAACCTTTGTTAGTGGATCTTAATTTTTTAAAGTTGTAGATTTTAAAAAGTTAAAACTCATTATTTGTATCATGAAACATATGTTTCTTTAATGAAACTTTTATTAAGCAAATTTTCAATTGTAACAATATTTTCCAATTGACTTTTTTTTTTAACTTTGATTGACAATTTCTTTTTGTCTTGATGATTTTATTGATTCATATTTTAGTTGCATATAATTTATTTTTGTGTCTTTAAGAAATCCAGTTGCTTAAAAAATTGTTCACAATTCATAAATCTATAAATTTGAAAAAAAATTGAAATTTTAGCTTTTGGAGGAGACGTTGAAATTTATTTTGCACAAGGGAACGAAATTTATTCTTCATGTCTGTTTGATTTTAGGCACTAAAAAAGATTCATTGCACAGCCAGGTATTCCCTCTGATATATATTCAGACAATAGTAAAAGTTTTAAAGGGGTGTTAAAATACTTGAGCACAAAACTACAAGGTCGAAGTACGTTCTATACAAGAACTCTGATAAATTCACATTCTGAAAAATTTTGCTTATAGAGTTAAAATGTATTTATATATTTTGAATATCACACAGACCTTTGATTTATGAGTAATTTTCTATGGTGCTTGTTAATTATTAAAAGCAAAAATTTATGTATTCAGAACTCATTCTGTGTGATCTCTGTACCAAACTTTCTTCATATTATCAATCCTGTTGGTATGGTGTGGTAATTTGGAGAGGAGAGTACCAGCTCATGTGTGTTGTCCTCATCATTTGACCATGGCTTAAAATAAAGAGATCAGACATTAATCGCCCTCAGGTTGTTTTACAGTGTGATGCTAATAAAACACTCATTCACTGTTTTAAATGCTGAATATATTTATAAACTCATTTTCATTACTCTAACAGTACATGTAAATTTACAAAAAAACTAATTAACCAATTGTTTAAATATAATTGCAATTTTCTTTAAATTTTATTCATAAGTTCAATTAGATCATCAATTAAATGGATATAATGATTTAAAAAAACAAACTTGTTTCCTGCAAAGCAATTAAACTATTTAGCATGAACCTGTGAAATATGAAAATTTATCCAAAAAAATATTTTTCAAATTTTATAATCTTTAAAAACATAAATAGATTTTTTTTTTTTTTAAAGTTCCAAAAAAGGTATCACAAAGAAGAAAGGTAACTAGGAAAATATCAGATGGAAAAACAAGGTATATTTCTATAACTTATTTTTTTAAAGTGATTAACTTGAAATATACATTTAATCATTTTTAAAATGTATGAGAAAAACTGTACACTGATGATGTATCCATGACAGGACCAAATCAGACACTACCATGGGCCCAGATGACTGTTCTGGCAATTTGTTCAATATTATCCACATAGAAGTTTGTTGATGAAACCAGGACCCCTATTTCTTGTAGGGCAGCAAGAATAGCTGGACAGTCAAAAATATGAGCAGGTGTTAGCTCTGTATCTAAACAGTTATTACAATTCCTGTAAGTTCTACCATCCCTATCAAACTTCATTCCTCTGTAATGACCTGTTTTTGGCCTAGTAAGTCTTTGTTATAAGGCCGTCTCCACTTATACTACAGATTGGATGCTTTACAGGAATTGATTTCTCTCTCAATTTGAAATTTGTGTCAGCATTTGCATTGAATAAAGAAACGTAGACAAAGTTGTCATTATTAAGATTTCTAGCTTCTTTCGCTAGTTTATCCACATTTTCATTCCCTATAATGTCAACATGTGCCGGTAACCATTGGAGGAAGCAGATTTTATCCAACTCCTGTAATCCAAATAGGCGAAAGCAAATCTCTTCAATAATCCATGAACCTCCATTTAGAATTGCCTGGGGGTCTGCTTTACAGTCAAAAAATGATGAGACCTTTAGCCTGTTCTAGAATAGGGAGTCTCATAAAGATCAAGAGCCTCAATTATCCCCTGAAGTTCACAAGAGAAGTAAGAGGCAATGGCACCAGCACTGTACACTGTTTATTATATTTACAGCATAGATAATATGTACATGCAAAAAATATCTATTCACATGATCTGGTATGGATTAATGGACTGCATTAGAAATTTCAAATAAACATTTAAAAGAGTACATTTAACATAAATTAAAAATTCAAATATATATGTATGATACTTAAAAGCTTTGTAAACTTAATTTGTTTGCTTTTTAACCCAAAGTGTTGTACCTTTCATCAATGAAAACAAAATATCAATAAGAAATATTATTGTTATATTTAAAATAATCAAAATTAATAAAATTTATTGAAGATAAATTCGATGGTAGAGTAAAAAAAATTTCGCAGGGGGTAGATTTATTAAACTTTATACATTTTATATACTTGAGAAGCATAACAATTATCTATCATATTAAGCATTTTTTAAATTTATTTCTTGAAAAATTATTGTTAACCCGAAGTCCTTATTTAGTCCTAAAAATCGTTATATATTTTTATTTAAAAAAGAATGCTTCATATTTATTAGCAAACGTTTCTTTTACATAGTAAAATGTTTTAATTTACTAGCAAAATTTTATTTTATACTCTGTGTTAATGTATTCAGAAATATCACATCCGTGAGAGAAGGGTATGCATTTTCCCCCTCTTTCTTATACCTTCCTTTGTATGAACTCGATAGGCGAGTGTACTTGTGGCTGTCGAATTGCGTGGTTGAATTTAGGGCTACTGAACACCCACCGCGAGGGGATTGATCTACATTAAATCCTTTTAGTACGGTGTGGAAGTTTGGAAAGTGGTATATCAGCTCAGATGTCGTCTTCGTCACTTGACCGAGGTCATTTAACAATTCCTCTCGCGTTGCTTTGAAAGCGATGTTAATAAAAAATCAATAGTATCCTCACTTGGGGATCGATGTATTTATATTTTTTAAATAATGATAGAAAATATTTCGAATTAAAATACTCTAGTTCTTCTAAACATATTTAGTGAATCAAAAAAGATAAAAGAGAGACTCTTTCAGAAGATATATTCTGTTTTAACAAGTATGTACTAAACTGACAAACAAGAACTAAACTGATTGTAATTATTTCACTTCATTTACTTTCTCGATGATCTTTTTAATGATGTTGCATTATTTAAATATATCTAGCAATAGATACAATAGAAATAATTACGATATTTTGAAAAGAAGCAAATCAGTAATATATTTTTATGGGAATTTCATAATTTTTTAATAAAATTTTTATATTCTCGTGCTGGCAATAATAAACAAAGTGTATTCGTTTCGTCATTTGTTTGCAACAGTGAGTGACATGCGATTCCGGAAATGTTGATTTTTGTAAATCAAAATGAAATAATTTTATAAATAAATTTGATTATAAGTTCATATTCTTATTAGATTACTTGACGTGATAAACATGTAAGTAAAAAAAAAAAAATTACATGATACGTTACAAAAATTTTTTCCATATTTTTGTATTAAATGTGTAGTGTTAATTAAAGTAATGCATATTAAAATCTTTGTTCTTAGAAAAATCAGAGGGATCGCTGATTAAAATTTTTGATTTTTCGTTCAAAACTTATAAGTGGAATCATTTGGAGACTCAAAACGCTGAGCATAAATGTGCTTCACGTGTTCTGTGAGTAAAAATTTTCTCAAAATTTTGATTTAAAAAAATTTTTTTTGGGAAGGTAGGGGATTGACTTTCAAAGTTTGTCTTGATGGACAAAATTTTATGTTTGGTCGAAATCACTTTCACCTTCAAATCTGTTTGAAGTATTTTTGAAAACTTATGTAATAAATAATTATTTCAATGTTACATTTCATTTATTAAAACACATGAAATTAATTTGTAGGCTACAGTTAAAACAAAAAATTGTATTCAACTAAATTTAATAAAGAATATTTTTTAAATGAATGAATATTTAAAAAATAGATAAAGCAATGTAGAAACAAAAGAATTATTATACTTGAATATGAACTTTAATAGGTGATTCTCTAGCTTTTTGATTCTTATTATAATTCCAAAATAACTGAATATTTATAAATTTCTTGCTTCTATTTTAAGTGTTCTAAATATTTTGGGACCCTAATTAGTAAGTATCACATTGGAGGAAATAAATTAAAAGTAACAATTTAATTTTGTAAAATTAAATCTTATTAATTTTAAAATATAGAAATTTGCTATAATTCTTATCAATAGAGGAGAAGAACACCTTGGAATTCAAAACAATGAACAGGTGTCATCCCCATTATTTGACGGCTAAAAAATTACTAAGTCCATCACCAATAGTCTGCGTGATGCTTTAGAGTGTGATGTTAATCCAATGAAATAAATCTGTTAATCATCATTTGAAGTTTTCTAATTTTTTATTTTAAAATTCAATTTTATTTTAACTAATGGTAGATATTATAAATGTATTAAGTTTCTTTCTCACTTTCCTTTTAGTATATGGAGTGTCTTCAACGATATTCAATTCTTAAAAGTAAAATCATTCAAGAGGCAGTGAGCAGTCCTTTTAGTTTTGAAGCAATCAAAGAACATTATGCTGCTGATATAAATTCGAAGCGTGCTCTCAGCAGGGCCAAATCTCTTGATGCCCTTTTATATCTATTAGAAGAAAGAGACATTTTGAACTGCAAAAAGGTTTCATGTCTTGTTAAATTAAGTAAACTGCTTCCACATACCAATATAGGAAAGCTGGTTCATTATTATCAGAAACTTTACTTAGAAGGTACAGATAATGATTCATGCCTTTGTGGGCTTGAATATCCATATCAACTTGAAGTTTCTGCTTTGAGAGTGCAAGAACAAAATCAGTCTCCTTCTCCTATATCAAATAGTAACCAGATAGACACTGGTGAGTATAAAATGTTTTATTTTACAATTATATATTTAGCTTTTAATAGCACAATTGTCACAAATGTTATTTTTTAATGTCTTATATTTTCTTTCATTTATATGTAAATGTCTTTTATAATCCATTCAATTAAAACAAATTCTTTTAACAACAACATAAAAAACCCCCAGAAAACAATTTTTTACTAATGCTCAGGAGTGATTTGTAACATACAGTTTTTATATTCACTTGTATTAATATAAGTAAAGTTATGCAGAATAGTCTGCATTTTAACTATCTTGTTTGTCATTATGTCTTGTTTATTTAATTATTTGTGTTAGCTATTAATTATAAAATGATTTGAATATTGTCAGTTTTTGCTAACAGTAATATCCCTCTTCCAAGTGCAAAAGTTATTAGCCTACTTGAAGAAAACTCAACTGTGCATTGTCAAATAATAATTTTATTGTTTAAAATAGCTGGGTTTTTTTAAAATTTGTACCAGGGTCTATTTCATATCCAGAATGAAATCTCTCTCTTCTCTAAATATGAAAATGTTGATTTTATTCTGGAATGAAACTTGTGTACTCTTTAAGTTCTTTTCCATTAGTCCAGTACTTGTCAAAAAATAAATGCATGTGTACCAAAAGTAGCTGCTAACTCATATCTGACACTTGAATTTTCATTTATTTCTCATAGATTTCGTGGGAATAAATTGACTAGTGTAATGAATAAAGGAAAACATTGAATGTGTTTTCTGCTTTAACCCTCTCACTGCGTAGTGCTAGGTCTGCTTCGTGTATTTTTCCCATGGAAATCATGGGATGCACAGTGAGAGGGTTAATGAGTATTTGGAGGTTTATTCAATGAAACTGATGAGTAATTTTTTTATAGTCATTCATGATCACTGTACTAAGGTCTTGAAGAATAAAGTTTAGAAAAATAGACGCAGATTGTTCAAAATCATGCAGGATTGATGAATTGAAAATTTAAATTTCATAGGGTGTGCTGTAACTTTTCAATGTCAATAACAGTTGCAATTTCATAAATCCTGATGCTAGATGTTTTACCAAATGGAGGTTGGCTTTTGGTCTATGCTAATAGCATAATAAATACTAGCAAGGCATCATTAACCCTCTAAGCAGTCTGCACGTAAAGTCTTGCCATTCTGGAGATGCTTCGAAAATGCACCGCACATATTTTTTTGCCGTCAGGTGGGGTTCTCAAAACGGTTAAGCCGTATTTTTAAGAATGCGGCTCGGCCACTTTTGGGAATCTTGCTTGAAGGCAGTAAATGACGGGATTTTACGTGCAGACCGCTTGGAAGGTTAAGAAACCTTCTTGACAGAATTTATGCAGCCTTGCTTATCCTGAAACCCATAGTCTTAGTAATTCTGGAAGTTGCTTACAATTTTATTCTACATCTAGAGACAAAGTTTTAGGTTTTTTTTATTAATGTTTAGGCTTCATAAAATTACTGAATTGAAAAATATTTTTAAATTCATTATTGTTTCTGGTACTTGCATATTATTGCAACCATATTGGCGACATATGGAATGAAGTACATGGTTCCCAATTCAGCATGTATGACATATACGAAATTGGAGTTGCCAACTTGGTGAGTTATCTTGAATGCTGGTATTGTTGTGATAGTATGTAAGGGTACCTTGTTTTCTTATTTTGATTTTGAAATTGCCTAATTTCACATTCTTAATCTTGGTGATGAACTATGCAGCACTAAAGGAAAAGCACACATATATATATATATAAAATATATATCAAATAAAATTATATATATGTAATAATTTTCTCTAGCATCCTTTTATTTAACTCTTTTTACTAATATTTAAAAAAGCTTTAATTCTTTGGTTTGAAAATAACACTTTAATCTTAATCGTAATCAACTAGTCCGAAATCCCTGTCCCACCCATTTTATCCTATCAGAACTACTATTACATAATAGTCATGCGCTTGTCACTGCCGGTATATAAAGTGAAAATCTTGTGTGATCGCCCTCTTTATCTGTTTGCTTTCAGCATGTAGTCGTCGCAGTTTTTGTCTCCAGCTTAGCGTCTTGAATATGTGTAAATAGTTGTAGCTATCTTTTGTCTTTGTGTGTTTGTATGCTTTTGTATTGTTGTAACGCCTTTGATGTGTCATGTCAAAATAAAAAAATGAGTGTCCACTCTGAAGATGTTTTCCTGAAACCCTATTAACATTCGAAAATTAATACAACACCGGCCACGACGTTACATATATATAATTTTATTTGAGGCTTGAAAAAATATTTTTTAAATACTTGTTTCTTTGTCTTTCAAAGATGCTTTAAGAAGACAAAAGTTGTGATGTATAAAAGTATTGAATGTGTATATTTATAAACAGCTAAATCTACAAAAATTTTTAAAAAAGGAAAACATTTTGGTGTATTTTCAAGGAAATCATTTATTTTAAGTACATTTTATATTAGCTTTAGAATAATAAACTGTTAGTATAAATTTTCATTAGAAAGTATAAACTTTATTTTCTTAACCTTTCTAAATAGATGAAGTGTGTTTTTGTATTTCATAAATTTTCTTTTATGTTGAGAACATTCTTTTTTTAAAATATTTGTTAAATTCAATAGATTTATTATAAATTCTTCAAAAATAATAGACATACTATTTTATATTCAAATTGGTAGAAATAAATTAGACCTTAAATTTTGTTCAAGAAGAAAGAAATTTTTTTGTGTGTTCAAGATTTTTTTATATGTTCAAGGTAATTTATAAGAACTAAATATTATATTTATATATATATATTTATTTAATGAATTATTTTTTTTAATAAAATATCATTTGAGTTTATGAATTAGTAAAATTGTTTTTCTCATTGTCCTCTATATAAAAGTCACACCCAATTATCAATTTAATAATTTTTAATTATGTTTTGCAATGGCTAACCAATTTGAAACTGGATAGGAATCTTTGATGTCCAAAATCACGGAATATAGTCTTTTGACTTGGACAAATTTAGTATAATTAAATATTTTTGGTTTTGTTTCTGTACTTTCTTATGTTTGTTTTAAAAATCATGGTAAAAAAAAAGAAAAGAATTTCAAAAGCAGCTAATTTCAAAACAATTTTTTTAAAAGAAATGAAATAATATGAAGGTTAATTAAAATTTTTAGTTTGACATTTTGAAGTGGTAATATATCTTTTTTTGGTTTCTTTTTTAAATATTACTTTAAAATAAGGGGGGGGGAAATGATAATCATTTTTATGTAGATTATACTTTTATTATAAAAGAAATATCATCCATTTGAATTAAATTGTTTAATATTAGTACATTGTTTATTAGAATCAAATAGAGAAAAATAGCATTTATGTTATCTCTTTAAATGATAAATGTTTTAAACAAATATACACTGATTTAATTGAACACAGATGTAATATTTTAAAATACGTACAGAATTCTTTTGGGAATAGAGTTTCATCATATACAATCTACAAGAATTTAACGAAGAAATGTTTTCTTATATTGCACGTTTGTGTATATTTATAAAATATATTTATTCATTCATTTTTTCCCATTTAGATTTGAATGAAGCTTTTAAAAACATATCATTAAGGATTGGAAAAGAATGGCCAGTATTAGCAAGGGAGTTGGACATTGAAGAATGTTACATTGATCATATCATTTCCAAGTATCCTAATGATAAAGTTCAACAAGCTTACCAAGCATTGTTGCTATGGCAAAAGAAAGAGAAAGAAAATGCCACAATTCCATTATTGGATAAAGCACTTAATGCTAGACATTGTGAACGAAAAGGAATAAGCTCTAGTATTCGTCAGCATTGTATTCTTTTGTCAGATCAAGGTTTTCATATCTGAGATAATTATTTATAATCTGATATGTTATAAAAGTGGGAAATATAATATGCAATGAGCTTAACAATATTCAAATTACTTTCTACACTTATAAATAGGAGCTCTTAAAATTAATATATATTGTTTATAAATATTTTATTTTTTTAAAATTAGAAATAGATCCTAAAATGCAATTTTAAATAGTCTGTGCTTCAAAGGAAAATTATAAACATGTATATGTGTATATTGTGAAATATATGAATATAAAACGGTTTTATTATTTAAGAATTGATATTCTTTTTGAACAGAATGATTTTCTTAATATGGGTCTGATATAAAATAGTGTGCACTTGTGTATTATAACAAACATATTGGTGAAAACTGATAGTTAAAAAAATGTGCCAAAATTTTGTTCTTAATGTCTGTTCTTCATAGCAACCAAACTGTAATTTCCAACTGTGTTTAAAAAAACTGTACAGTTATTTTCATTCATGATCATTTTTATGTTTTTATATATTGTTTTCATTCTGTATATTTTCATTTTCATCTAGTTTTCTAAAAATTGAATTATGTGATTTGCCAACATAATTTGCTTTAACACATTTGCTTTAAGAATACAATATATTAACTCAAATGTGGAAACTTTCAGATTTGCATCATGACATTGTATTTTGAGGAATAGATATTTTTGAATTGCTTGTTAAAAATTATAATTAAAGCATATGGAGTTAGAAATGGCAGTTCATTCAAAAACAATTATATGCTATTAACCACAGCTGTATGATTTATATATGGTATATAGATTGCTCATAAATCTATTGCTTTTATATTTTAACCTGAAAAAAAAAACTGACTCAGCTTAAAAATTTATAATTTTTTAATTTTTAAAAGTAATCAAAGCTTAAAATATAAATGTACAAACATGTATACATGTAATGAATTAAGTTTTTGCTTGTCGTTAATCTCCAAATAAAAAGTCACAAAACTTCACCAAGGTGATTATAAAAATACATATGTATCAATATTAGATTACTTTTTAAATTCTATGTTTATTAATGCCTTTTTTACAATGTATTAATCTTATACTTATGATTGTTTTTTTATATATATGTGTGAAAGTATCATGTGAATTAGATTGCATGATGTTAAAATGGTGGTGGATTTTCATGATGGAGAAAATTGACAGCATCCATGTCACATGATTTTATGGTATGTTAAAAATCCCTAGAATGCTTATTTGGCTTGGGTGCTCTTAGCCAAATAAAATTCCTAGTACATCATCAGAGTTCAGGTGCCTTCCTTCTGGGGAGGAAACTGGGTGTCAAAATTACATGCAGAAATTAGTATCCACCTGTATGGTGTCATACTAAAAATTGATACTAACACCCAGGGAATGTACTAGGTCTGCAAAAATAAAATACCAATCTGCAGTCCCATTTAAAAAAATTATGTTAAAATGTATTTTATTTCCATTGTTGAATTTTAAAAAGAAATATTTGGTGGAAAATTTGTGACAAAGAAACAGTTATTAAAATAAAAAAGGATGGATGTTGGAAGTTGCTAATTTTACTTTCATTACTTTTCTTTTTTAATAATAGTGAAAAGTTACTTCAATATAATTTTTTTTATTTAAATTATTTAAAGGTCTTCTCTTAAAATGAGAAGCTAATATCCCATTGAACAATATTTTTGGTAACTTAAGACTTTTTTTACATGATGGGTACATGCCCAGAATAATTATGTAAAATTAAAACTGTCCAAAAAGATGATGCAGTTTGTATAGTAGATAGGAAGATTCTCATTCCATGTTATCAAAAACCATGCAAAATGAAATAAAGAAATCTTATTGAATTAAAGAATTGTATAAAAGTAAAGAAAAATAAGTACTTACATATTATTGCTACCTTTTGGTGACATAATATGAAACAAAGCAAATGGTTGCCAATTCATCATGCACAATTCATGTGAAATCGGGATTTCCAACTTGGTGAGTTATCTTGAACATTTGCATTTTTGCGATAATATGTAAGAACTGAAAAATATAATTTATTCATGTTTTTTTAAATATGCATATTTATAATTATGTAGTTGAAAAAGTATCAAAACTTTGAATTAAAAACACTAGTAATAATATTAATTATTTGTTACTATCTGTTAATCAGTATATTTGTTTATGGTGAAATGAATCAAAATCAATGTCCTCACATGTGAAAGGTCTAACATATCTGTCATGCGTGAAGATTTCTCATCATTGAAGATTTTTGTCAGATATTTTAAGAAAATGAACCCCTTTTTTCAAAATATTCTTTAAAGTGATTTTTTTTTATCAAAACAACTACCTTTTTTTATTGGTTTTGCATGTTTTTAAGATGATTCTTAGCTCAGATTTCGTAGGAGTTTTAAAACATGTTCTGTGTTTGGATTAGTGTTTAAAAATGATCCAACTTAGCAGTTAATTGTTGAGTTTCATCTTATTCTTTTCAAGCAACAACCAGCAATTCTAAATAGTTTTAGAATAAATCAGCTGTGTAAAAAATGAAAGTATATTTTATCTTAGACCATGCTATTTCAATACATACAAAAGAAGACTTAAAAAAAGGAAGGAGTATAAGTTTCATCTGAATCTAAAACATGTAGTATTGTGATAAAATAATTTCACAATTTAATCTAAAGATTTGCTGAGAATCTTTTTTTTAAATCAAGAATCTAATCGTAAAAGATATTAACAAACATTACGGTTGTGTTCTTCAAGTAATTTATTGTATTTTTCTAATAACTAAATGGGCTATTGTAGAGTTTGAGAAATGTAAGCTTTATGACTGATGAGCTTTTTGAGCTTATAACTTGATTCCTTCAAAGATCTTTGCATGGAATTCTTTGAAGGTACAATATATGAAAATATGAAATCTCACTGACTTTTATGTAGGAAAAGAAAGCAGGTGTAATGCTTGAATAATAATGCATAGAATAATGAAATAGGACCTCGGTTCTATTTTGTCTGTTTACAGAATTCTGTGTAATAGTTAAAAAGAGCAGATGGAGGCATTCGTATTGCGACGCTAGAAATGAAATTCTTTGATTAAAATTTGATAAGTGATATATCAATTCAGGTTTTCATATTGGGGCAGTATTAGCGTAGTGGCTATGGTTATGAACTCATGTCCAAAGTTTCACAGGTTCATGTCTAGGTGCCACTGAAGACCTGCTGTGTTGAAGGGGCCAATGCAGGTTAAATATGTCAAGGATGAATGTAGGGGATGGTCATATTTGCTGTAGATCAGTGTTGGCAGGGTGTGGTAGTTAGTCATTTGACTGAGACTCAAAATTACGAGGTCTGTTGCCAATAGTCCTCGTGTTGCTTTGTAGTATAATGTTAATATTACTCTTTCTCTCTCAGGTTTTTATCTTTATCATGTGATCATTGATTTGAAATGACTGTATGCTGGGAAGCCCAGTGGCTGAGTGGTTAGTGCATCACATTTCCACACCATAGGTCCGAGGTTCAAACCCCGGGCTGAACAAGGTTGACTCAGCCTTTCATCCCTTTTGTGGGCTGATAAATGAGTACCAAGTTTGCTTAGGAACTTAACACTGGGGGTTTTGCGTCAGATTGACCACCTGACCGGAACATCTGCTCATGCACCTCAGGGCCCAAGGTCGCATATACTGAGTTGGGCACAGTAGGCTTTGGCCCTCACGGGCTGTTGCGCCACTGAATTAAGTTTAAGTTAAGTTATATATGCTGGATAAATTTAATAATTTTTTCTGATAACCTCCAGTAGCCTGCGTTGCTGTATTGTGAAATAGATTAAAGAAAGCCAAGAAATCAAGCCTTTTGGATTGTGATTTAAATGTTTTAAAGTTTAAAAAAATAGAAATGTGAATAACAAATATATATAAAAATGGAGACTACACTAGCTTAATTTGACATAATATTTGAAATTTATATCAATTCTCAAAGATAGAAAATATTTAATACATTTGAGTACTTTTTTATTTTTTAAATTTTGTTAGTGGCAATGTTTGATCATTTTCATTTGTCACATTATATAATACAAATCATGTTTTAGATATGTTAGCTGTTAATATGAAAAAAAATTTGATTTTTATATGTGTGTGTGAAATGTTCTGCTGTGTCACTATGTTTCAATAGCTTGACACATATTATGGGCAGTAAAATCATGAGTTTAAGCTTCTTGAATCCGCCAATGAAATCTTTTGTGGAGAGCTGTCAATGCATGTGAAATCTTTCAAAGTTCTAAATTCTCTCACTCATAGTGTGAAAATCTGAAGAAAGGAATGCCACACAAACAAAAGTTCAAGTGTTCTTGTCACTTAATTGTGGTTCTAAGAAATGAGACCCATTCCCAATAGCCTTCGCATTGTTTCTTTAATGTGACATTGATGAACAATTAATCAAACCTCTAAAGATATTACATGAAATAATAATTGTTTTACATTAAATTAAATTAGACTTTTGAATTCCGCAATGGTTGGGGTGTGAACTTATTAAAGTATTATTGATGAATTAATTGTTTTAATGCCAGTAGCATATTGCGTTTCTGTAATTCATACCTTTATACAGATAGAGTCATTCTTCAGGTAATTAATCGCAAAAACAAATTAACCTATGCATTTTTAGTAAAATTATGTGTATTTATGAAATTTTTATGAGACATTTTAATCTGAATTTTTTTCTCGTTGAAACATAAAAAAAAACTTTTTATGAGCTTTTGAAAATTTTTTAGAAGCCTGTTTTTTTTAAAATTATTTTATACAGATGCTATTGTTTGAGAATTTTAAAAAGTCAAGTAGTTGGTCTTACTAAAATGTACTTTTGGTATATATCATTACTGAAACATATTCCTGGTGTTGAATTTTCTAAATGGGTCCAAGTAAACTGAATATATGTTTATTGGAATAATATGAAATAAGCATTACAATTTTTTCCCCTATAAAAGTATTGATAATAAAGAAAGGTTACAGTATATTAAATGGATACAAATAAAATTAGCAGTTAATCTGGCTTACTCCGATTTGAACTCTCAAAGATGTAGAAACATAGTAGTTAAAATATTAGGTTTTGTGACTGGTGATGGTTACAAACCTCGTACCTGCATGTCATGAAATTCAGGTCTTGTACCACTGAAGACCTGCTGTGTAGAGGGGTTGATGTACGTTTAATCTGTCGAGACTCAAAGTTCTGTTGGTGTGTTGTGGTAGCTTGGAGAGGGGTTCTAACTCAAGTGTCGTCCTTGTCACTTGACGAGAGAAATTACGAGGTCTGTCACCAATAGCCCTCATGTTGCTGAATGATGCGATGTTAATAAACACTCACGTTTTTGACCAGTGATATTCAAACTGAGTCTCGGATTAATATTATTTTACTCAAGATCCAACATGCTGAATAATAAGAATCTCCTGCGAATAAAATAACTATGAATAATTTCACAAAGTGAGCCTGAAAGAGTCTTTGTATGTTATGAAAGTAGTATTAACAAGATACCAGCTTAACAATCTCATAACATGATCATTTTTCAAAATGATGAGGTATGTCTTCAATAATCCTTGTATACTTTTGAAGTTACATTAATTCAAATTAAATACATTTTTTAGCTAAAATTGGATTTTTTTTTACTGAGTAATGGATTGAAATTCAGAAAAGAATTTAATTTATTATCTTTTCAGTTTGCTTAATAATTGATGGCAAGCTGTTAAGCATTCATGTTAAATCTTTAAATTTTTTTGTTTATTACTTTGATATATGGATAATGATTTCATCTTTATACTGAATCATTAATTTATATTAAAAATTATATTTTTTTGCATACTAAACAGTATCAATTTTTCAAGTTAGAAATATATTCTTTTAAAGATTATATATGCCGATCAACCTACTATTGTTCAATGATCATTATACATCATATACAGGTGTATAAGATAAAGTATTTAATACTGTCATTTCAAAGATTATTTTATTAAGGTATATTTGTTTCATACAGTCATTATTAAAAGATTTAATTTTATTAAAAATATTAGGTTTATGTTCTCAGTTTTATATATATATAAGATATTACAAATTCTGTTCTGTACTGTTGAACACAGTTTCATTGGTGTTTTAAATATTTATACTTATTCACAATTTATCTTTAATGTAAATTGAAATGATACGCATAATAAATATGTAGTTTATGGAGAGGAAGGAGAAAAAATTGGAATTTGTGTACTAAATATTTTATTTTGAATTAAATCTGAAATTTTAAAACTTGATTTTTGTACAAATTATAATGATATATGTGACTGATTTATTATGGGGACCATGAAACCAGACATGGCTATATGTAGAAAATGTACCAAATTCAGTTTTGTTGTGTTTTAGTGAATGTTTCTTAATGGATAATATTGTCAATGTTTGTAATAACAACAACTGAAGAAAATAATCGTATGCCATGGTCCCTATTGCTGATAAGTGCTCAATATGCTTTAAATAGAAAAATAATAGTGTCTCTATATTTTTGTGATCCAATTAAGTAACATTAAGTTAAAAATTATTGATTAAAAGAATTATTGAAAAATGGTTTTCATTTTGTGAGTTTTATTTAAAATTACAATTTCAAATAAAAAATGTTACAATGTAATTTTTCTGTAAAATAATTTTCAAATTAATATAAAGTTATTTTTGAGATGTTACAGATTGATAGTAATAAATGCATGTTATATGAATTAAATATAGAATGAATATTCTGTCTTTTTTATTGGCAAACATAACTTTGATGACTTACTAAATATTTAATAATAAAAATATTTTATTACAATTGTATCATAATATTAATTTGTCTTTGTACTTACTTTGCTCCATCCACTTTTTCTTATTGTAAATATTAATTCGATTCTGATCCATCGGAAGTTAATTTTTTTTAATGTATAATATCATTTGTGAAAGTATTATGTTCCTCATCGGTAATAGGAAGATGAATATAAGCTTGATGTAAAAAAATTTATTCAATTTAATTTAAAGTTATGAATGATTTAAATTATTGGGGTATTTGTGTAAAATTGGGAAAAATTGGCATGACATTATAATTGACAAATTTTATTTCATTAATGCTTATTTTTGTATATATAGAGAGCGAGAAAAGAATTTTTCGTATTAAAAGTCTATTTTTTTCTTATTTTCTCAATGCTTTTTGTTCTGTAAATACATATATATTTTGTTCTGTAATATTTGTCATGTTCTCTATATACCTTTTTTAAAATGATCTCTTTTTATCTTGTTGGAAGAATATTTCATTTGTGCAGTTCATGTCTTCTTTCATTGAAGGTTTAGTTTTCAATCAATTTTAAGACTTATTATATCTGTATTTAAGTAAAATAGCTAATAAAAATAATAATATTTAAAACAACATTAAATTGAAAGATTAGATTAAATGTTGATATAATTATTGATTTGTGTAATTAAGTAATTTGCAATCTTTTCCAATTTCTTTTGCAATTTGTTTCATTTAAAATATATTTACAATGTAAATCCCCTTCTTCAATGTGTTTTTATGCTCAATATCTTTTTTTTATTATGTTTTTAATCTTTTAATAAAAGTGTTCATATTTTTTATTATTATTCATAAATATTCAAATGAAGCAATTTAATATTCTTGTAAAACAGTATAATGTGGTTTATTATTTACAATTTTTTTTTTGCTTCATTGGTTCAAAAATTTCAACTTCCTAAAACTGTTTCTTTAAAACCGTTATTTCACTAAAAGTATAGACATTTCAAATGAAAAAAATATTGACCTTTTTAACTCAAATTTATTATAGTTTTCGGTCAAAAATCATCATAATTACTATTAATCTTTGCATTAAGTTCAAAACTCAAATCACTACACATTTGTGTAATATTTTGAAACATGCCTACAATTAACTAAATGATAGTATTTTCATATAAATTTTTCAATAGAGTTAACTACGAATATTGCTTCCGTAATTGTGTTTTTGTGACACAGTAAAATACTAACTTTGTGAGGGATTTCCCCTTCTCTCTTGCCTGTCTAGATGTGTGGGAGGAAGGGAAGGGATACCAGACATATTTAAAATCAACATATTTATTGATCAACCAAATTATCAACTCTGATTCACTAAAATTCAAGAAGAGAATGTCTCAATATGAACAATACAAGTGGAACAATAGCGAGATGCACGAATTATACGAAAACTGAATATCGACCACTTTAATTTAGGATCAATTCAATTACCTCACTTAGCTTAACGTTACTCTAGGTTTATATATAGTGACCAATCGTCACTTCGTCTATTTAATATTTGAAATATTCAATAATTTGTAGTGATGCCTGAATAGTAGACATCTCACCTGACTCCTAGCTTTCTTTCTCTCCTCTTCGTGCTAGCTAGAAAACCCTGACTATATATGTGGGAATCCAACCGAAATCTTCCAAAAGGTCGGATGCTTCAGACAGCGGGGTTTTTATTGGCGTGGTGTCTAGGGGTTTTTAGGGTGTATTAGTTAATTTTGAAATAAAATAGACAACATAGTTTAAGAAAGAAACTGGTTGAAAACTAAATAATTTATTAAGAATTATAGGGGAGTATTTACATTGGGAATATTTCAAAAGAATAAGAAAGTTGGATAAGCATATTTCGGAAGAATAGGAAAGTTAGATCACATTACTTTGAGGGAGGCAATTGAGATTAAATAGAACTCATTATGGTGCTATTAAGACTTACCCCGACGGGGAAACGAACGGTGCTGACGCGCGAAATACGACGTTTCTCTGACAGGGGGTTAGTGGGCTCTGCCGAAAAAGGTTGATGTCGGCATGTTTTAAAAGGAACGCTAGATGGCGTTGATGTGGAATACTGTTTTGATTAGAATTGCCGACCTCGGTAAAGGGATATGATCTAACCTTTTACAAATGGGATATCCTACATATATAGTAGATTTAATTTGAATATCACGGTTTCTTCAAAAGGGTTGGTTGTGAATAAACGCGAATGATAGCCCAAAGATTTCCCAAGAGGATTAGTGGAAGGTGCGTGAATAGATCCGTCACAACTTGAATTTAAAAAAAAATGCTAAAAGTCACTTATATTATTATCTCTCATACTCATCCATTTAAAAATTCACTATTGCTATTCTCGGTGAAGTACTCCAATTATATTTCATTTACTCAATGCTATTAGTAATCTCCTATTTCTAGTTCAACGGTTATTTAAACAAGGCCTGTTATGCATTCTCAGAATTTTAACTGCTAAGGACTATAGGACCTCTTTAGTTTCCAGTGGCCAAGATTGATTTCATGATGCTTATTGTTTTACTAGGTTTTGAATTTTAATTCATTGAAGACCCATTCTGTGGAATTATAATCGAATAACATATCTCTTTTGTACATTCCAAGCGGGTCTATGTATTTAAACTCAAATATATATAGATAATACATGCTTCATTATTTCTTCTATTGTCTGGGACATTTCATCGATTTTATGTAAACGTCCTGTATCATCTGTGTAAAAGTAGGTTGCTAGTGCCGAGACGGACACGATACGGGAATATCTTTGCAATACCGTTGTGATATCACAAAGATGTAAGATAGCTCATAATTTCTCTCTTCAGCATGACTTCTCGTACATAGCGATCAACATCCGGCGATGGTAAACGGATTTCTTTCTCTCTTCATATGCAGAATCACTTGACGATGCATCGGTATTCATTGTTGTTGTCCACTGTTGATGAGCCCACCTGATACGCTCATTCTGTCTACATATTTCTCAACGGTGGTGTTCTCGTAGTGAGTATACACCAACATGATTTAATCACAGAAAAGCAATTCTGGCAGATGGCACGAATGTCGATAATTTTGTAAGAAATTCATATCCACCCTCTTTGCAAGTATAGAACGAGATTTTTCCCATTTTTGGGATACGATTTCCAACATACAAGTACTTTCGCCCAGCATATCAGCCTTCAGTGAAATTTTTTTCAAAAAGATAATACACCTATTATGGCAACTGTTCCGCTTTGAGATGTCCAGTTGTTCAATTATGATCGTATTCAAATATTGTCTTGTAGACATTCTGCATTAAATATGCACTCTTTATGAAATTTACGCATTATCTTCAGAATAGTGGAGCTCACAAGGGTTGTGTTTTGGGGTCTAAACCAGTGGCGTAGCTAGCTCTGAGGGGGCTCTGTATCAAAATTCCTTCGGGGCCCTTTTTTAAAGAAGGGGGACTGTAGTTACACATGTTTAGGCCCCTGATGCTTGGGGGCCCCGTATCATTGATACGGCGGTAGCTACGCCCCTGGTTCAAACCCTCCCATAGATCGACAGATTTTTTTATTTTTAGCATATAGATTGCTCCTCGGTGCTTTTTGTGTTTAGCCTCCCACTTCATAGAAACGTCTATCTACGTCACTGCTTCAGAAAAAACCCAAGCATGCTTTTCCTTTAAAAATTTAGTGCTCAAAATTTAGAATAAACGTACAACTTATGTATCAGTCTTATTTAAAAAACAGATATTGCCCTTAACATGCTATATGGTTATTTTTTCCCTCCACTATTTTTTCACTATCGGAAATGTAGCCTCTTAGTACCATTTCTTCCATTAAAGTTCAGATTAAAAGGCATAGGAACCTGGATTTGATATGAAGCTTTAACGATCAATTGGTTTTGCCGAAGTTCAATACGTTTATATACTAATCGTTTCCCTACCCAAACAATAATATATTTGTTGTATCGGAGGTTACGAAATAATCACAACATGAATTAATGCTAAAATAATATTTAGTTAGCTAACAGTGGAAATAATAAGTGCAGGTGTACAAAACTTTAGTCTAAATTCAATATTGTATGTAATATTGAATAATATACGAGTATACGTAACTTAGTGATTTTTCAACATGCTAAATACCTATACACGCGTACATTAATATATATTAACACATTTCTTCCACCTTTGTAAAGTGGTAGTTTTATTAATATTTATATCATTTATATAAATTAAGTAAGTGTAATTGATAAATATGTAAAGTTAAATAACACATTTATCAATTAAACTTAAGCACATTTATAGTATGATAATAAACAAATGTTAAAAGTTATTAAAGATCCAGCCTTTTTCGGATAGGTGGTTCTTCCACAGCGAGTTCTCAGAAGATTTTCAGGAAAAATTTTAGAGTAAGGTCAATTTTCGGGTTTTCATTAAGACGCTTCAAATCGCTATTGGTTCTACTATACTGTTCGAATTAATTGGGACAAATGATAAAAAACGATTTTTTTCTAGTTTGTCCTCTTGCAGCAGAAATGACCCAACTGTTTGGGTTTTGATTCCATAGTGCAGTGTCATGTGGAAAACTTCATCAAAGGAAAAAAATTTTTTTATCATTTGTTCTGTTGTCGTGCAACTCATCTTAGCTGAACGATTCTTGAGAATATGTTGTAAATTCTCAATAGAATTTAGGCCTGGTGAATTGCCAGGAACTTTTATTTTTTTTTCCCGCAAAAAAGTTGTCCCTTATCGAATTGGGACAAAACCCAAAATCAGCGTTAAACCGTCAAATGTTTCATAAATGAACAATTTACTGTGAAATTTTTTTTATGTTTTTACATAATTCATATATGCCTTGGAATTTTTATTTTCCCAGTGTCATTTGTTGCGAAAAAACCCCAAAACATCTGTTTAGAAGGGTGTTTTAGTCTGTTGGATATGATCTTGCAGCAGAATTTCAACTCCATGTCGTATGACTACATTGATTTGTATCCCTTCACAAATAAATGTGTTTTATCACTAAAAATCACCTTATTCTAGTCGGTAACAGACCAGGATCGGTATTTTTGGCCTATGCTGGACATTTTTTCGTTTTCTGAATTAGGAATCGCTTTTTCTTCGGTCTTGATGCCTTACGGCTAAGTTCCAGAACCCTTTTCTATACAAGTGAGGTACTCACCTCAACACCATAATCCAATAAATCCATTCGAAGGTCTGTACCTGCCTTTTTTATTTATCTTGCCATTTCCTATTAGAATTTTATCAGTTCTTAAAGTAGTTTTCCGTTTGGGCCCACATTTTCTTTTTCTGTTTGCAGATGATGTTACAGAATCTTGAAACGTTCTTAAAATTTTTGAAACACTTGAGTTGCCCTCTCCAACCACCGTAGAAACTCTCACAATCTTAAGTGTGTTCATTAAGAGCGATTATTTTAGAACGCTTCCTCCGAGTAATATATTCATCTCTGAACAAACAAAAGTCAAACGTGTTACGTGGAAAGCAAAATTATAACCACCAGCTACCACACTGAAAGGCTCACAACTGAACCAGTAATATACTAAAATCAATCAAACGAATAAATTATAGTCAAAGTAGATCCGACACATTATTTCTGCGATTAGATATAACCAGTTTGATGTGGTTCAGGGCATAATTGGTAACCCAATCACAACTCAGACAAGAAAAAATGTTTGTCCCAATTAATTTGAACGTTATAGTACTTCAATGGATCCTTTTGATATGGAATGAATTTCTAATGGATACAGATTTTGTACTGTATCTATTTGTTGTTTTCACCTGAACCAAACGGTTGATATTGTCTTTCTCTGAAATGTTTCAATAACTTCTGCGAGAAGCCACTCCAGTAACTTTTTGTTATTACTTGAGATAAATACAATTTCTCTAACTTTAACCTCGTGTTTTTTATCATTCTCTTGTATTTACAACAGTTTAAGGTATTCTTGTTTGAAACGCATCCTTAATTTCACTAATTTATTGGACATAATTTAACTTCTTCACCAACTAATACCGTATATTTCCTAATGTAAGCCAATCCATGTACAAGCCGATAGTTTTTTTTTTCTTTCACAATATATCCATATTTCAAAACCCCCCGTATGTAAGCCAAATTGAAAAATATTTTTCAATTCACTGTAATTTTCAAACACGTCGCCCTGTTTTGGGGGGGCAAAATATTATCGGTGGAATATATTTTAAACACTTTTTATAAAGTAAAAATTCTAGACACCAACGACGATAGTTTTACTTCTCGTAACCTTCTATGAATCTAACCTGCCTATCCGTTCATTTGTTGTTTTGTACACTGTCTTTGCTATTCAGACATACTGTTCCATTTTTATGTTTGGAAAATCATCTAAAAAGAGAAATTTGTATACTGCCCGTAATCGTCGAATTATTTTTAATGCCCAGGAAGAAAAACTCGCTGAATGTAGTGATCATACACATTTAGACGTCCCAGTGAGTGAATGTGAATTTTACAAATCATTATAACTCGGATTCAGACACTAATTTTGAAAGATTTCGGACTTTTTTTTTTCTTCTTTTAGAATATAAGTCCCATTCAGAACACCCCAATAGTTAGAATATTAAAATTGTTTGCGCATTGGTAACAAGAAGTTTTCCTAAGCTACATTCCAAATTTATTCGATCCATAAATGAGCAGACGCCCCTGTAACTTTGAAAAGATTCCATGGATTCTCGTATACACTGGAATATACAGTATTTTCAGGTTGACCCAAATCGTCTATTTCATCACCAAGAATGTTCTGTAAAAACGGAAGTTTTTAAATTGTTAGCTCATTGTGAAGATTCTTTTGGTAAGTTAGTTGATGGATGGCTATTCATGATGGATTCAAACTCACAAAATAATGCATCGAGTTCATCATAATTTAACGAAATTTGACTGAAATTGCTTCTTAAATCATCTTTCAAAATTCTAATTAAGCCCTCTTAAAACATGCTTCCATCAAGAAGCCGTAGGAGGACAGAACTTCCATTGTATGCTATGCAAATTGCATTCCAGTCCAGTTGCTTCAGAACTGTATTGACACCAAAAAAATTGGTGTTGTTTATCGGAATAAATAACTGATATTTCTTCCTCTTGGAAATGACTCGACGAAGAACTTGGTTTTAAGGGGCGTTATTTCCCAAATAAGCAAAGGGCGGGGCCCGTTTTAACCCTCCCCGGACGCCCTAGGGCACTTCAAATTGTTGGGCCCCCCCCCCTTCCCTTTCCCAGTTTTTCCCTTTTGGCCAGTGTGGGTTCGGGAGGGTTTTTCCCCTCAACTCTCTGACTTTTTTCCCTTTTTTCTTTGTTTTCTTAATAAAAGAGTCCTTCCATTATCCCCCCCTATGGACCCCCCGGGCCCCGGACTGGAAAACCAAAGGGAAAAAAAGGTTATGGTTTGGTCACTCTTGTTCACTTTTTTATTTTTTTGGAAATCATGGACCCTCCCCCCCTACCATCCTTTTGGAAAAAATTTAAATACAATCTTATGGATTATACATTTTAAAAGGAATTTTATTAACTATCCATTTTTTAACTTTTTCGCGATATTCTCGCCCCCCCCCCTCCACAAGTGAGTTATCACCCCCTTCTGGGGGCGCCCCCCTTTTTTGAAAAAGCGCTGCTATAGAGATTTTTTTTTTCAAAGGTTTTGAGAACAATTTAATAACTGTATACATGAAAAAAAAAATATGCTTTGGGAAGAAAAGCCAAGTGTTTTAAATAATAATTAGGCCGATAGCGAAACAAAAAGGTTTGATAATTTAGATAAAAAAAAATGAAAGAAAATTTTAATTGGGTTTTTTAATTAAACCCCCGGGCCCGGGTTGTACGTTCCCCGAAATTTTTAAATTTTTTTCTCTCTCCAACTTTTGCCCCCCCTTTTAGGCATGTGTCAAAAACGGAAAAGGGGGCCTGAAGCAAAAGGCCTTTTAAAAGAAGTCTAGATTTACCAAAGGGGTTCAGCAAAATGACCCAAATCTTGAAGGGGGAAAAAGAAATTTTCGGGGATTTTTCGGGGAAAAAAAAAAAAAAGGGAATCAAAGAACTTTTTTTTGGGTTTTTTTTGAAAACAAGATCGACGAATAAATAGGGGCTAGGGTTTTCCCCCTTTTGAAATCTATGCCCTTTTTCAAAATTTAAAGGGGCAGTGTTCCGTTCCAGAAATTTTTTATGAAGAATGTTTTATATTCTAATCACCTTTCCACTAATAATTTTGGGGCTGCGGTAGCCTGGGGCCCGGTAACGGCCCTCATGGCTGGCGGGGTCAGGGTTCGAGCCTAGTACCGCTGAAGCCCCCGCTGTGTAGGGGTTTAAAATTTTTGGAATTTTATGGGGAAGCTAAAAACACCCCCCTGTTGGTGTGGTGTGGAAGTTGGGAGGGGGGCGGGGGATTTTTAAAGGGGTGTCGTCCCGGTAAGGCCATGGTTCAAATTTTTACGGGGGTTCTTTCCCCAAAAAGGGCCCCTTCCGAATAGCTGAGTTTTTTTCCCCGGCCCCCGGTTTAATATTCCCCCTCCTCACCTTTAAATTGGGGATTGTTTTTTTTGGAATCCAAAATGGATATGTTTTTTTTTCACCCGGGTTCCTTTTTCTCCCCCCTTTCCAACAATTTATTTTTTAACCCCAAATTGGGGGAAATTTTTCTTTTTTTTATTTATGAAGACTCTTGTCGAGTCTTTAGTTTATATATTTTAGCTTCTTCAGACAGACAGTCTTTTTTTAATGCATAGAAATAGGGGTTTTCGGTTTTCAAATGCTTCACGACCCGGGGCCCGACATAATTTTCTCTTCTTGAAACGAAGTATCCAAGCTAAAACTCTTATAATTTTGATATAACTCGAGAATCTTCAACACAGATGAGGGTCGTAATTAAGTCTGTTTCATTAATTTTAGTACTGATATTAGATTTTCTTCTTATTCATTTTTTGAAGATTCAGAAATGGGATTCGAAAATGACCTGCTGTATCTTCAATCAACCTTGAAGGACCCTCCCGCCATCAATAATGAAGTAAATGAAAGGAAATTTTTTTTCTGGGGGACGGGCCGACACACACACACTCTATAAATGTTCGTAAAATATACAGTTTTATAAATTTAGTACAAAGTAACGTATACTATATTTATGCTAACAAAGACTTTTGAGACGACTTACTCATATATTTATATATCTGAAAAAACACCTAAGACATGGGTGGAAAAGACATCAAGAAGTATTCCTCTTAAAAATTCCTCCTCTTGATTGAATTTAAGTTTTTATGTAGGAATTCTTTCCTTTTCAGAGTAAATTTTTTAATCCTTTTTTATGGGAAAATAAAACAATATTAATTGACTAACATTTACAATAAAAATTGTATGATGTCCTTAGCATACATTTTGATATTCTATACCAGAGGTTCCCCCAAACCCTTTTTTTTTCCCCAAAAGATCCCTTTTAAGGTTTTTTTGGGTTTTGGGATTTTCTTTCCCCCAAAAATTAAATTTTTTCAAATTCATCAATTTAAAAATGTTTTTGACCGAGGGATAAAAGTTTCCAAAAGGGTTAAAAATTTTTAAATATAGTGAAGCCAAATGACTAAAACTTAAGAAAAACATTTAATTAAATTTTAAAAATTTTAAATTTAAAAACATAAAATAAAAATGGGGCAACAAAAAATATTTTTAGTGGGAGGGATGAATCTGGGGAAAAGCAAAAAAATTTTCAAATTTGGGCTCCAATCTTGTCAGGTTGAACCCTAAATATCTCCCCCCGGTTTTTAAAATTGTCCCCGTCTTTTTCTTCTTTTTTTTTTGTTTTGGAGATTGGCAAGCGCATTTTAACCCTTCTCAATCATAAAAAAAAGAAAAACTTTCTAAGATATTTCCCCTAATATGGAATATATAACAGGTATATCTTTTAAAAAAAATTAACTGGGCATCCGTTTCAAAAAATTTTCTTTAAAATCTTCGTTGGGGGCCTTTTTCCTGGGACCTATTTCTTGTATTCTGGGCTTTTTTTTTTTTAAAGTGACCATAGGGAAATTTATTCCTACTGTGGTATTATTATAATCAAAACATTCTCTCAATCCTAGTTTCAAAATCTTAAAAAAGGGCATTTAAATGTTGAACGTTGGTTAAAACGTCTTTCCCCTGGTAGATTGTCTGTGACAATTGAGAAACTGGGGGAAAATTTGCGACGTCTATTATTATACTCCTTTAGCTTAATTCTGGCATGGGAAAAGGGAAAAGTGGTCTTTTGTTTTAATAAAATTTATTCTGTCGCCTTGTATAACTGCAAATTAACATCATTCAATTTAGTAAATAAATCTGCTAAATAGATAAGTCTGATTTCCACTTGATTAAATTTCCTATTAAAATTAAAGTCACGATTTGGTTTAATGAAAGCCACTATTGTAGAACCCCATTTACACCTCATGGATCCCAAATTATTTTTTCGCTGGCATGGACCCCTTGCTGGTCGTGATAGATCCCTGGGGGTCTATATAGACCACTTTGGGAATCACTGTTCTATACCTTTAAGTCTATTCAATGCACTCTCTCTCTCGAAGAATTCCGGTTAAAATTAGTGTGATTGAATGAATCTGAACTGAATTCAAGACTGCTCAAGGTTGAATACAAGGCTTCTTAGTTTATATATATACAGTAAAACAAGCTGTAACGCAAAAACGCTTAAGACGAAATATCGGTTAACTCGAAATAATACAACTATAATACTAAAAAAAAAGAAAAGAAAATATGAATTAATTGATATTTAACGATTAACTACATTTTAATAATTAATATTTTCAAAGTATCAATTAAAGTTATTCAAAATTTTAAACCAACGAAAACTTTTATGAAATCGGTGGAACATATTTAAGTGAAACTCGATATATAAATGTTTCATTCAATGTTCTGCATTAAATCTAGCTTTTCTATAGTAATGTTTAAAGCTGTCTGAAATAATTCTGAATAGTTTTTTAACCTGTGTGTTGAATAGAAAATGCTCTGTCTATTTTCGTTTTTGTATGTAACTTTAAAAAATTTTCGTATCGTGACAGAACTTGCGAAATCTTTTCTTGCTCTTGAGAAATGAATGATTGATCCAAAAGTCTTACTCCATTTATCCATGCCCTCCCTATCTGATCTTCCGCCAAATAAAACATTCATTATTAGCAGTAAAATTCCAGATGCAAAATTTATTTTATTGTGTCTGGTAACGTTATTGATGAGTGTGGATTTTATATTCATATCACGTAAAATAAACTTTTGAGGTATAATCTTAAGGGTACCAAGACATACTCGAAAGAGTAAAATGCAAAAAATAAGACTACTGTCGGACATCTATATAACGAAGTCACTAAATCTCGGAAAAAGTTTCGTTATATGGAAAATTTGTTATACTGAGGTTCATCTTTTATTATACTACTTTATATATAGACCACGTAAAACAAATTTTAAATTCATAAACATTATTTATTAAAAAAAAGGAATTATTCACACCTTTTTTTTAAAATTAGCATATGTTTATTTTATATACCTTACCCATAAAAAAGGATAACTGCAAGGAAAACAAGAAAAAGGAATGTCGAAGAATTTACGGTATTTTCAATATTAAGAAAATAATTTTATACTCAAATTAATGAATTTTAAGGACATTTTATAACTTAAAAAGCATGCAAGTAATATAAAACATATATTATTTTATAATTAGAACGCGGGGACACGGGACAACTCCACTGAGGGTGAAAGAGGATATCGAAGATGTTTCTAGTAAACTGGTCAATGGGGATTAAAGTTTGCACTTCTTGGATGAAACGTCCAGAACTCTATTGCTTTCGGCGAGTTAGGATCTAATAAAATCAATTCAAGATTTATGACCACCATAAAATGTATTAAAGAGAGAATAACTTGAAATTTTTTCAGAAATACTTCAAAAAAAATAAAAAATAAGGGAGAACAAAAATTGAATCACAAAAGAAAAAGTTCGTTATATAGAAATTGCATTTTGCTATTGAGAGGTTATTTTTCGAAGAAAATCGTGAAATGTTCAAGGTTCCAGGAAAAAGTTTGGTATACAGAAAAATTCGCAATATAGAGGTTCGACTGTATTTGAGATTGTTGGATATATATCTTTAAAAATTTCCAATAGAGCTTAGATTTTATTGTGATCTTAATAAAGATATTTTAATCATTCTGTAAATACAAAAATAATATTTTAGTTCAAATTATTATTATTATTATTATTATTCCCTGTTTAATTTAAGTTGGACGTAACTTTTGAGATATCATAACACATGTGTGTGTGTGCTTATATTTAGGTATACAATTTTTTAAAAAAGTATCTCTTATGTACTATATGCACAGGTATCCTGCATAGAAGTATAAAACATTTAGAACCCCCTCCCCTATATATAATGCAATAGTTCTCTTTTTTAAAGTATACCTAAAAACAAAACATTATGTTTGGAGAAAAAGGGAAAAAAACTAAACATTTGTAGACATTTGCTTACATTTTTGTCAATTTCTTTTTTCATATCTTAAGATTATTTTATCAACTAACATATAAGTGTATATTACACATTTTTAGATTCAGAAAAATATGCACTATTTTTTAATATTAATATTGAAAAATCTATGCTTTGAATGTGTATGATGTCTTGATTCTCTTAATGTGTATATTTTTTAATTCGTATAATCAGATATTTTTTAAAAACTTCATGAGAAAACAAAATTTATAGTGAAAGGAGATAGTGAGACAAAAAAAAAAAAATGTTAGATCTTTAATTACAGTGAGGAATATAAAATTAAGAGTAGACTATTATACTCGTAGTCATGCGCAAATGATGATTTTGATCAGTGTAAAAATCTTGAATTACAGCCAAAATCTTGCCAAATTTTGCGTTATTTTGATAGTCCTCATACCAAAAAGTAAGAGTGCTTGTGTAGCCCAGGGGTCGACAACTTATAGCTCGCGGGCCACATGTGGCATGCGGTGCAATTCTCAGCGGCACTCAGGGCTATTCTAAAAATATGTCAATTTTTGAGTGGATGGAAGTGGAGTTTGTAATGAACCTTATTTGACAAGCATTTTCAGAATTATGAACATTTACGAATTTAGGAAAAAATCTGAAAAATAACTCTGAAGATAAATTTAAAGTTATTTTGCAAATTATTGAATGTCATTGCTGAAGAGATTTAATTGCTTAAAGAGAGAAAAATGTGTGTATTATACTTTCCGCTTTTGGTTCTACATATCTAACAAGGGGAGGGGACGACTAAGGAAATTCATTTGGGGTTGAGATTGATTGATTGGTTGATTGAATATTAACGTCGCACTGTTCAGCTGCACGAGGGCTTTTGGCGACGGACCACGTAATTTTGAACCATGGTCAAGTGACGTGGATGACACCTGAGCTGGCACCCCTCTCTCCTAACTACCACACCACACCAACGGGAGGACGTTTCAGCTTTCGACAGATTTAACGTGCATCGCTGCCCTACACGGCGGGTCTTTGGTGGTACTGGGCTCGAACTCGTGACAAGACAAGCCACGGTCCGATACCTATACCACTCGGCTACCGCGGCCGCCATTTGGGGTTGAGACTTGGTGTAATAGTAGTACTCCTTTAGGGTGTTCAACCCTCAATGTAATTCCACCGAATGACCAGTCAATTCGGAGAAAATAGCCTTCGAAATTCATGCTCAGCTTTTATACAATTAAGTTTCAATTTCCTCCAATGATTCCGTAGCTTGATTGGTATATCGTCTGCATACTATGCGCGAGGTTAGGGCTCGATTCATCGATCAACTTTTCATTTCATTTCATTATTTTTGAAATTAAATAAATTTATTTATGAAAGGTTTATTTGATATTAAATGTTGTTTTATATAATTATTTTGTATTTTATAAAGTAAAAAAATTTACTGTAATTATATAAATATTTATATTAACTTTTAAAATTAATTAATTTCAATTTTTAATTTTAAATTTTTTAAAATTAAATTATTATTATTTTATTTTTATAATAATAAATAATATTTATAATAAAACATATAATAAATATTAAATGACATTATATGCATAAAAATTAGTTATAATTAGTTTTATAACGTGAAATACGATATACTATAAATAAAAATATTATATATAATATAAAATAATTTATATAAAGTATATTATTATTATTAAATTAATTATTTTATAATTAATTATAATAAAAAATATGTCTTTTTTTATATATTATTAATTTAATTATTTTATAATTTTATAAAATATTTAATAAGCCCGTTTTAAATAAATTTAAATAATCTTAATAAATTTATTTAAATAATTTTAATAATAAATTAATAATAATTTCAATAATAAATAGTAACTTTAATAATAAATCAATAGTTTTAATAATAAGTTAATAATAATTTCAAAAATAAATAATAATTTCAATAATAAATTAATAATTTTAATAACAAATTAATAATTTTAATTATAAATTAAAAATTTTAATAATAAATTAATAATAATTAATCAACTAATTTTAGTTATTAATAATTTTAATTAATAATTATTTTAAATAATTTTTATTAATATTTCGTATTTTATTGTAACCAGTTAAAAAAAATAATCAAGTATTATTTTGGAATTAATTTCAATTACCTATGTAATTCAAAGGTTCTTAAGGTTTAAAGGGTTTTTTTCACACACACACACACAATTCCTAATATTAGTTCACACTCTTCCCATATATATTTATCTTGTTCAAATTTTCAATCGTTGAAAAAATACTTTTTATTCATCCACTCAACTTCAAATACATTTTTAAGAACTTGTAGTGGATGACACTTGATGTTAAAACAGTTTTTTCAAATATTAATTCATTAACTCAATTTAATTAATGAACAAATAGTAACAAACAAAAATAATAGTCCAACACCATATATGAAAAGGAAAATCGCTAGTTGTGTCCCTGTAGCGCATTGGACTTCTAATTCAAAGGTCATGGTTTCGAATCCCACCTGGGCCGGATGGCCTAATTTCTGAGAATGTGATTTTTTTACTATACTATTTTATTGGAATAATTAAATTTAATTAATGAATAAATATTAACAAACAAAAATGATAATCTGACACCCTATACAGAAAGGAAAATGGAAAATTACAAGGAAAATCGCTTTCTATTTTGCCCTTAATATTGTGATTCTGTCATATTTATGTACATATTTATATTAATTGTAATTATTTAATACAAAGTAACTAAAATAAAATTTTTCTTTGTTGACCTAAGTAGGATTTGACTTAATTATATATATATATATATATATATAGATTACTCTTGTTTTGTTCAGTTCCCTTTGATTATAAGATACTAAATCTTATGAACCCCTTGATCATGATTTTAATTTCTTTGGACCCACTCTAAATTAATTATTGATGAAAGCAGACATTTGAAAAGCTATTAGCAGGATTTATTGGTAACAAAAACAATAGCTTCTTGGTGGTTAAAGAATCTTTTTTATTTTCAAAACTTATTTATTAAATACTGTATTTATTCGAATCTAAGCCACCATTTTTTCCAATGTTAATTCTACTGAAAATCGGGTGCAGCTTAGAACTGAAGTCGAAAAAATTCGTTAATTGGGGGAACATGATACTGACCTTTAGAACAAATACAGGTTCTTGATGTTAAGAAGTTTTTAATATTTCAAAACAAATTATTATTCATACTTACTTATTATCTACCTTTTTTTTTTTAATTCACAAATATCGGATATCGGAAACTTTAATTCTTTTATTTCACGAAAAATGTAGTTGAGAATTTGATATGCGATTTAGATTCGAATAAATACGGTAAATTAAAAATTATTAAATAATGTAAAATAAATTAATTATTCACTACTTATTTGTCCTTATTTAATTTTTTTTTAATATCACAAATATCGGATATTGGTAAACTTTTTTACATAATCTTTTATCTTTTCACAAAAAAAAGTGTTGAGAATTTGATATGCGACTTAGATTCGAATAAATACGGTAAATTAAAAATTATTAAATAATGGAAAAATATAAAAATAAAGTTAGAACAATTAATTAAAAAATACTAACGAATATTTTACTCTGAAGTTCTTTAAAATAGTAATGCTATATAACAATTTAAATTAATTCTAAACATAATGTATAAATGTTTCAAACACTATTACTTATTCGGAAGGAATATTCTATTTTGATATACATTTATTCCAAGGGACAAGGAGATAAATAGAAGTTTCGTGCTTCGTTGAGTAATGTTCTTTGTGTAGAATGTTTATTTCCGGAACACATGTTACTTGCGTAAAACGAATGTCAAAACGCTCACTCGCGCGGGCGAGTACGGGAGAATTGGGTGTGTGCATCAATCGTTTGCATTTCGAACAGGTGAGTTCTTCCTTCCAATTTCCCTTCGCAGACGCGAAAACGGAAAAGAAACACCAGCTCAGTTGTACTTTCACCTTGCCACAAAAAGGTAAATACTTCTTGCTTCGCATTTTTATTTTTATCTCTCTCATACTGTTCCATTTCTCTTTCTTTCTTTTTCTTTTTTTTATTCGTTTGGCCAATTTCGGGAATATATATTTTTGTGTTACGATTGAACTAAATATTCCGTTTATTTGCATTCCATATAGTTTTTCTTCCGACTTGGTTAGAAAAAGAAATTCTAAATTTTTTTAAAGCGAATGCATAAAAAAAAAATAAATAAATTTAAAAAAAATTCTAATGGTTCGTGAAACTATTTGGAATTTAAAATCCGATTTTTATTTCTGGAACACTGCATATTACTTTTGGAATAAATGTGCCTATCGCTTACATCAGAATTTACTTCAGTTAAAAATGAATTCTTTTTATTTCATCACAGAGGGACAAATACCAGTAATATTTTGTTGTTTGAATAACTGATAGATAACTGTAACGTAAAAATGTTCAAATTTCACTAATTGTTTTGCATATTTGATTTTTAAGTAAATATTCCTTAACATTTCGTATTTAAATCTTCCAGAAAATCTTGTTCTACTAGCCGTGGCATTTATTTTTTTGAATCGATTGGATTATTGTTAGCTTGCGTCTCTCTAACCTTTAAATCGTTTGTAAGAACTGAAATTGATTTTTCGTGTAATCGTACGTTAAATATAAGCAAAGCCGACAAAATGCAAATGAGTTTTCAAACTAGCAGCGAAGCAATTTTGAATTCTCTTTTTGGATTGATATTGATTCATGTATTTATTTTGTTACTAGAAATAGAGCATTAAATAACCGTAAAGATATATTTAAAAAATCGTTTTTATGTAGTCAGTTCTAAAAATTGGAACATGTAAACATTTTAACTCTATGCTTTCCTGTTTAAAAAAAAACACTTGTAAAATTTTCAACTATATATTTGAAATATTTTCTTTTTAAATCAAACGTTTTTAAAAAAAAGAACAATTTCCATGTTTTTCTTTAAAAGTAATAGCTCATAAGTAAGTTAAAAAAAAATTTTTTTTTTTTGGTATTATTCTGATTTAAAAGATAAACATATGTTATATGTTTAAATTGGATGCAAGTTGTTGATTCTACGTGTTGACTGAAATTTTAAGGTATCCGACTACGTTCGGAACCGTGATTTTGCAAAAGCGCATAAATGGATAATTTTCATAATATTTAGTGTCACTTAGATTAGACTACATGCATACAATTGTTTTAAGGACATTTTGAGAAAAAAGATTATTTAAATACAATATTTTGGCAAAAAATTAACTTAGAATAATTTTTTTTTCAAAATGTTCTTCTTTTGTGAAAACTGCTTCTATTATAATAAAATTTTGCCTGTATATAGCTCACACCTCCGTACAGAGGCTCAACTAGAATTTTTGAAATATATAACTTAGAAATGGGTTTATCCATGTTTCACAACAACAGAGGGGAGCAATTTTAAGAAAAAAACGCCGATAATTATTTCAATGGGTTGTAATTCTGAAAATAATGTGAATTTTTCAAAAATCATAGTTGAGCCTCTGTAAAGAGGTCTGAGCTATATACAGGCAAAATATTATTATAATAGAAGCATTTTTAACAAAAGGCGAACATTTTGAAAAAAAGATTATTCTAAGTTAATTTTTTGCCAAAATATTGTATTTAAATAATTTTTTTTGTCAAAATGCCCTTATATAAAACAATTTTATAGATGTAATCTAATCTAAGTGACACTAAATATCATGAAAATTATCCATTTATGCGCTTTTTTAAAATCACGGTTCCGAACGTAGTCGGATACCTTAAGCATAATATATCTTTTTATCATGTAATCATGTTGGCAAAAATCTGTGATATTTTATCATTTTAATTCTGTTTATTTTACTTTCGAAAGAATAATAGCCGAAGAAACATATTGCAGAATAAACTTTAAAAAATAATTTAAAAAAAAAAACTTTCTTAACAAGATTTGCTAGAGCACTTGGTTTAGTAAGTTAGTTTTTATAAGGATCTTAACAAGTTTGTTAGAAAAGTTTAGTACACTAATTTGATGTATGAAACATGATACAAGAGCTATGATATTTTAAAAAATCTGTATTTACGATCTAATACATCGAATAGTTTCCCCATATCTAAATTCTTATCAAATACATTACAAACAGACACAGACTGAATTAGATCAAATCAAACAATTTTACTGCCTGTCTATTTGCCATTATGTGTATTCTTTTTTTGACCTCTAACAGTTACTTTGGCTTAAGCGCTGTCCTACTTTTACAAAACCTAATGCTTAGTTGTTCATTTTTAAAAATCACTGCTTTTGTTAACCTTGTGCCACTACTTGTTTCTCATTTTCATGTTCCATGCCCACCAGAGTGACATATCCTGGTATGTAACTCCCTCTATTCACCCTATATATACACACACATTTAAGTATCCATAACTTTGTTCGAAAATATCATGATTTCTTATAAGTTCAGAAGGTAGCTTACCAATAAATTTTTAGACTTTAGTGAAAGAATTTAAAAAAATTTTTATCATGAATGCATTAAGGTATCGTACTACATTCGGAACCGTGATTTTGCAAAAGCGTATAAATGGATAATATTTATGATATTTAGTGTCACTTAGATTAGAAATGTATATAAAATTGCTTTAAGAATAGTACTACAATAAAAAATTATTCAAGTACAATATGTTGACAAAAAATGAACATAGAAGGACCCATTTTTAAAATATTCTCCTTTTGTGAAAAATGCTTCTATTATAATAATATTTTGCTGTATATAGCTCAGACACTCTTTACAGAGGTTCAGCTGAGAATTTGAAATATATAACTAAAGTGGGTTTATCCATGTTTTACGACAACAGAGGGGAGAAATTTTAAGAAAAAAACGCCGATAATTATTTTAATTGGTTGTAACTCTGAAAATAATGTAAATATTTCAAAAATCTTAGTTGAGCCTCTGTCCAGAGGTCTGAGCTATATACAGGCAAGATATTATTATAATAGAAGCAATTTTCACAAAAGGAGAACTTTTTTAAAAAAAGGTTATTTTAATTTAAATTTTTTTGCCGAAATATAGTATTTAAAAAATTTTTTTGTCAAAACGCCCTTAAAAAAATTTTTTCATTATTCTAATCAAAGTGACACTAAATATCATGAAAATTATCCATTTAGGGCTTTTTAAAACCCCACGGTTCGACAGTAGGATACCTTAAGTTATTTGTAATGTTTTAAGAATATAATAATTTATCTATAGTGCCATATTGGTACACGTGAATTATTACACTTCAAAACATAAGTCTTATAATAAAATTTTGCCAAATAATTCTAGCGAACTTACAATTATATAGTAATTGCACGTAAGTGAATTTCTATTCATAATAAACGTCAAAACAAACCATAAATGTCAGGAGTATAAAACAGATACTTATGATTTATCTAAATTTTAATTGGAATTGACAGTCACGCAAGTTATTTTGAGACAAATAAAATGTAAAACAAAACCTACTAATAAAAACTAAATATTTGTACTGCAAACTTTGCGTGTATTCAAGAAGTTGCTACAAGATTGGCAAAGTTATTTGCATCAAGAAAACAGTTGATCCTCACAATTCTTCTTTTTATTTCTGAATCCTGGTTCCATTAAAATTGCAAATGTGATGCATAAAACCTTTTTTATTTTTTGAGAGAAGAGAAAATTACTCTGTGAGTATCGGACAATATTGTTATACAGAAAGGAATATATTTTTCACACAAAGAATTTGAATTTCAATCTTACTGGTTTAAATTCGAATTTTTACTCTAAGGATTTAGAATTATATTTTATTATTTTTGTTTATCTTCGAAACACATAGATCAAGTTTAAAATAATTTTGGAAAATTCTTTGCAATCCCAAAAAGTTTATAAAAGTTTACAAATATAATTCGTGAAAAGTATCCTTTCTAGAAAGGTCTTTACTCAGTGTTGGATCACAAATTTTGCCAATAAACAAGCATTTATTAGAATCATTCATGTTTGCAGTAAAGCACAATTCAAAAATTGTGCTTTGTCTGAAAAAATTGTCTTTGTATTTGCATTAGACATTTGTAATTAGGTTTCACAATAATATTAAACAATTTTGTTGATACAAGCTTTGGTCTCAGATTTTAAGAAAATAGTTGATCACATCCCTGAGTAAAAATCCCGTACATCAAAACGCATGCACGCACACGCACACATACACACTGAATTTTAATAAGAGTGTTTGTTTATGTTATCTATATTGCTTGATATTTATCTTTGAGTTATCTTTATTTTGCATATTTATTATCGCGTTTAACAAAAACGGATAACATTTTTAATTGTATAGTGCGCAATTTCACTTTTTTATTATTAACAGTACTATATTTATTCTTCTCAATATGTATTTCCATTAGTAAAAGGAATTTCCATTAAAAGCAAGTCAGTGTATTTTTATCTGTTCAAATTTACGGAAAATAATTATTAATACTACAATTTTCTTTTATTTTTATATATTGTAATATTTAATATATCTCTTATCCACCAATTTTCAAAAAAAAAAAAAAAAAAATAATTGAGATATATTTTTAGTCAGAAAATTGAGTTTAACTCAAGCACATTAAACTTTTGAAAATTATGTATTGCTCATTGTGCTTCGACAAATCAGTTGAAGATATTCAATCCATGGAAGGAAAAAACTTGCTGGATTTTTATAGAACACATTTTAAGAATTTTTTTTTTAATAATTTATTTGCACCTTGTTATTTAATTGTTAATATTTAATGTATTCCTGCATCTTCCTCCCTCTCTCTTTGCATATATGTACAGAGACATATGCATCATCTCTTTGCATATATGTACAGAGGGGGCTTCAAAAAATTTCCCTTCTTTATCCCGGCTCCTCTTGATTTTGTGATTTTCGTGAACAAAAAACAATAAAAAACTAATTATTGGATAAATAATTAGCATTAATTAATAAAACTAACCATTAATAACAAATATTTAATTAAATTTTACGTACTATATTCATAGAATTATAGTCAATCGGGAAAAAATCAAGGTTTTTTTTGGGTGCGCCACTGGTGGCCAGTACTCATAACGCCCAGTTAAGAAGACTATTTCTGATTCCCCGAGCCAGACGGCTCTGTTTGCAATAATGCCGCGCTAGAGTGAAGTGGATGACGAAATGGCAGCGATTTGTGTTTTCATAGACGAGTCACGTTTATCTAAATGATAGTCGTCGCTTACGATCGTGGTGCCAACATGGTGACCAGTCCAAACGAGCCATATCTATGGAATGTGCATGATGTGCTGCGACCGGTGACACTCCACTTTCTTCGGAGGGTGCCCAATGTCCTTTAACAACAAAATAACATCCATTCACTCACTGCAGGCATCATCCAATGAGTTCTTCAAAGTGTACAGATGTTTACTTGGACACCATTTTCCCCAGATTTTTCTTATTAGTAAAACTTATCTGGGAGGTGATTTGACGTTGCTTGCATGCCCTGCCACAGATGCTCCAAAATGGGAACTCTGACTGGTTGACAGATAATGGTGAGCCATCCCTCAGGATACCTCCTCCTCCTATTCTTAATTTTGTACCTAGACTTGTTGCTTCTTGTATCACCGTCCGTGGTGTTCAGTAACCAGTGGTCCCCAATCCCCGGGCCTCTGACCGGTATCAGTCCCTGGATCAAGTAGTACCGGGCCGAGCAAGGAGCATTAAATTATTTAAATTTTATTTACTGTAGTGTATTTCTGCCGGTTTTGTGCGATTTTCCATGGAAATCACTTTATGTTCCTTTTTCGGTGTTACGGTAATTTATTCTGCGGTCACGTTTAAAATACATATTTAAATTAAAATTATTAAATCAAAACAATCTAAAATATAAAATAACAACCTAAAATATATGTCCCCTCCTCTCCCTGCGGTTGTGGCAGCGGTAGCCGAGTAGTATAGGTATCGGATCGTGGCTTGCCTTGTCACGAGTTCGATTCCAGTACCACTAAAGACCCGCCGTGTAGGGCAGCGATTCACATTAAATCTGTAAAGGGAGCTGAAACATCACTCCGGTGGTGTGGTGTGGTAGTTAGGAGAGGGGGTGCCAGCTCGGAGTGTCGTCCACGTCACTTGACCATGGTTCAAAATTACGTGGTCCGTCGCCAAAAGCCCTCGTGTAGCTGAACAGTGCGACGTCAATATTCAATCATTCATTCACTGCCTGCGGCTGAGGATAAAATTATCAAACTTTGACCGATCCGCGGCGATAAATAGGTTGAGAAGCATTGCTGCAACATATTAAACTGATGCACTCGCTCTGTCTTTCGAGTATCGTTTCAAAATAAAAATCACTATTAGTCTTTTAAAATATTACACTATCAGTATTGTGTTCGCTATTGTTCAAACAATCAGTGTTGCATTTTCAGTGTGGATATACTATATCAAATAAATATTCAATAAAACACGATCTAAATCAAAGAAACATGAAAATTCATTTTATATATAAAAAGAAAAAAATGTCACATAAAAGCAAACTTAAAAAAGAGAAAGAAAAAAATTTAATATCTATTTTTATATTCAATATTTCCCCACATGAAAACAGTGGCAATATATATATATATATATATATATATATATATATATATATATATACCATATATATATATATATATATATATATATATATATATACAGTACGCCCTCTAAAATCCGCAGTCACTCCAATAATTTGTGAGCGGCAAGTAATAATCATAAAAGTTAAGTTTAGCTACAGAAAATTTAGCATGCGTTACACAGAAAAAACAGCTTACAGGGCCACCTGCCAGGGTACTTATCTAAAAACAAACAAACACGATACATGAAAAAAAATCACACAAAGTTGTTCAGCATTACCGATATAATAAAAGAAGACACCTTTCGTAAAGTAATGTTGAAAACAGAAGTCGTAAAGTGCATATTTATTTGGGGATGATCAGAGACGATGTGATCGGCGCAACTTCATTATGAACCTCTTTGAGGTCCAGCTAACGTTTCTTGCAGACATCACATGAACGGTTGAGGCTTGCTTTGTGCGAAATACTATGCACAATAAGCAGAACATACATTTCTGGTCGCTGAATAATCCTAGATGTGCTGTCGAAGTTGGATTCGGGTCCTTTGGTAGATAAATGTCTGGTAAGGAGCATTCAAAAACAAACTGATTGGCCTGGTATTTAACGAGGGCACGTTAAAATTTGCCGTTGAGTGATTTCCGGAATTTATGGTTCTAACGCGATGGCGCCCCACTGCATGAGGCATTACGTGTCACGCAGTCCACTCGAGATACATTTCAGAAACAAGTCATAGTGTATGGAGGTTGCGTTGAATGACCTGCACGGTCCCCTGACCTGAACCCATTTGACTCTTTTCTGAAGGGGATACATCAAACAAAGAGTGTATGTAACTCCTCCATCAACACTATTGGAATTTCGAAACCGTATTACGTATGCTTGGGCCTGCGTGTCACGTGCCATGTTGAAGAATGTGCAGCGGGAAATTCAAACTCGTATTCAGATGTATATAGTTGCTGAGAAGGACACCATTTTGAGCATGACAGATAAATGAGCCTCATTTTCGTAAAGTGCAGTTTTGCTTAACGCGATCAACACATGCGTGCTTTGTGCTTTTCATTTGTATCATTTTTGTAAGCAAGATTGTTTTTGGCAACAAATCGATGATGCTGAACAACATTGTAATTAACTTTTTTCATGTATCGTACCGTTTTTAAGATAAAAATGCTCTCCAAATTTGTCCGTTTGGTGGAGCTGTAAGCAATTTTTGTGTGTAGCCATGTCAACTTTTCACCTAAACACCACTTTTCTGGCTATAGTTCTGTCGTTTATTATGTCATTTATATTGTAGCAAAAATAGTTCACTTCGGTTGCCATGGACACGATCTACTGCTCGGACTCATACGCCCGGCTGCGGGCGACTTGCCAAAAATAACTTCTTTTGTTTTCTTTGTATTAACTTTAATTTTTGTGTCATGTGTTTATTTTTTATTTATAGTAATTCTTTCTTTCTCTCGTGCTTTTATTAATAGCACATTAAAAAAAAGTTAACTGTAATTATAGTTATAAAAAAATTTAACTGTAATTATAGTTATAGAAAGTTCTGGAACTTTCGATGGCAGCGTATAAGGAAAGGAAATATTCAGTTTGTAGAATAAAGTCTTTAGTTGCGTCTAGCAAGAGTTGTGTTGTCATTTTATTTAAATATCGAATTACAATAGTTTAATCTACGCGACAATATTTATATATTAATTCGATAAATTATAAGTACTCCTTTTTAACATTCTTTTTACAATAATAATTTTTTTAAAAATATTATTTATAGTTGTATCTTGAAAGAGAGAGTGTCCGAATGCAAAGCAACAGTATTCTTTTAATTAGAGGGAAAAGAATTAGAACGTAAACTTACAAAACACAAAAATTTAAGACCGAAATATACACATTTTAAAATCAATTAATTCTATTCCTTTAAAAAAAATAAACTGTCGGAACAATTTTCTATTTTTAAAGGAGTTAATTAATGTCATTTTATTTGACATAAAATTCAACTATTTCATGAAGAGAATTAATTGAAATATATAAGCGAGCACAATCTTCCTGAAAATTGTATACATACAAGCGAAAATTGAAATCGAATAAAACAATCAAACTACAATTTTATAACAATTTTAGAAGAAAAAAATTTGGAAATATATCGAAAACCTTTAGAAGAAATACAATATTAGTTTTTACTCACTTTTAAGCTCAAGTGAAGCAAAACTAAATATCACGAAATAAAACCAATCAAATATCCAATTTTTCCAATTGGTATTTTTTGCAGCATGTTCTTTGCTTTCGAATAACATTATAATATTGATGAGTAATTTAAAATGGACACGTGTAGAATTTTTCTGCATATGAAAGTAGAGCACTTGTTAACAAATTTCGAATTACTTTAATAAGTAATACCAGACAAATCTGACTTTTTCAGAAAATGAGATACTTATCAGTACTTAATTATTCAGTATCATAATTTAAATAATTTTGTTTAAAAAGTTCTGAAATAGTCGCCTTAATAAATTCACATTTTATTTGGAAGGTATTTTTGTTATTTAATTGCATAAAAATTAAAAAGAAGGCGTACATATCATAAGCTTGCAATTTCAGAACTTCGCATATTTAAAAAAAAATGCTCATTTTCTTTAAATGACTGTTTATTCTAATTATTCATAAAAATGGCATACGTTAAAGTGCGAATAGGACATTGATAAAAAAATTTAAAAATAACTCTATATTAACAATCTACGTATCGCAAAACGGTTTTAAACATCTTCTGGAATGAATCCTAAAGAGGGAAAAGATATCTGTGTGTGTGAGTATTCTTACTCTCACCTGATATTTATAAGATGAAAGACTGATACAACATTTCAACAACCATTTTCTTCATTATCAGGCTGGTTGTTTTCTATTTTTAACGAAAATTTTCCCTAATATTTTTTCCCCGATAGGTATTTTATACCCCTGAAGTTTTTCTTTAAAAATACAATAATGCTGTATAGAAAGCTCCCCACTCCAATAAAAGTTTCTTATATCAAAGTAAAAAAAAATACATAGTATGTAAATTTCATTTTCTTCCAGTTCTGCAATGATGCGGGACCGAGGGGACCTGCGAGAAACTCTGCAGAACAAAGCCCGAGATCTGTTTGCTCTTTGTGATCCAGAAAACAAGGGATACGCCACCAAGACAGACATTGAAGCCCTACGTGATGAGGTGCCCCTACCCGCCAGTCAACTACATGAGGTGTTCGATGCCTTGGATGCCAATGGTGATGGAAAACTGACCCTCAAAGAATTTACGGATGGTTTTGGTAAGTGGTATATATTGCTTATTTCTGAATCTTTCTTTCCTTCCAGTAACAGATTTAAGCAACCAAACAACAAGTTAAAATACCTGTAATAATCACACTACTGTTCTCAAAATCGAAAAAAATTGATATTCAAGTCATGTATTCTAAATTACAATTCTCGAATTTCTATATTCTTCTCTTTATACACATATTTATAACAGTTTATATATTAAATTAAATTAAAATGGAGTTTTGTGTTGATTATTTGGGGAGTCATAGTAAATGTCCTTAATATATTATGAAAAAAGTCAACCTTGCAACAGTTATATTCATAAGACTTTCTTCCGATTATTAATAGATTTAAAAAAATTAATCGATATATTATCGTTGAAAATTTACTTCGCAACTTTTGTCACGATTTTACGTTAAGTAAAGAATTAGAAAATGAAAAATAGCAAGTGAAACAATTAAAAAAAAAATTTAAAGACTGGACAAAAATGAAATCACTACAAATATGGTATCCATTATAAAAAATGTGAAAGAAAAATATAATATAATGGTCTTTTACGCAATTTAATAATTTAATGTACCAACATGAAAGAACTAGTTTTGACTTGAAACTTTCAAAGTTGTAAATATGAGTATAAAGTGCAAAAGTGAATCTCATGATAGAGTTAAGAGAATTTAATAAAAAAGAAAACAATTGCTCTCTGTCTCTTTTTTTTTGTAATACTGGTAATTAATAATTCCTCTTTTTAAAACAAACTAAATATTTTAAAGTAAACAAATGTTAACTCTCCAATGATTGTTCCATTAAATACGTAGTTGGTAACAGATTGTTTAAATATCTTTTGGCGGATTAATTTTACATTTTCTTATAAATCGTTTGGTAACTAGAATGGTATAATTATGATATTGATTTGTTTTTTTAAAAATATAAATCGTTTGCCGTTATGTTTAATAGACAACTGTTTTTGTAACTGATTAAGAATAGAATTTGGAAACAGAATAATTCTATAGATCAAATTTTAAAAATGAGCTAATATTGTATAATTGTGTCATATCTGCATCTTGTAGTATTGTTTATAGAACAAAAATGTATTGAACAAAAAGGATGTTTGAATTTTATTTGCAAATAAGTTCATGAATTATGGAGAACATGGATTTAACTTTCGACGCTATTTTTCAGGTTGTAACATTTTACTGTAGCATATTTTTCGCTAAAATTATTTTTTTAAATACATGCGCAATAATTATTAAAAATTACGATTAAGTTGATGTGATACAAAAATAGTATTTTATGTTAAGGAATTTGTAGTTAGGGAAATATAGTATTTATTTAGGATATTTTATTCAGGGTATCTATTTTTTTTTCGGAATGTGCGTGTCTGTGACACTAAATTAGTTCGAAATTATTTTTCTTATTTTTTGTGTACCTTAATTATTGAATTTAAGCCATATTAATAAATTGAGGGAATTCATTTTCAAAAAATTCATTCAATTCAAATTCAATACATTTATAAATTAATTTTTTTATCATCAATAGCTTTGGATTCCTTTGATAATATATTCTTCATTTCAATTTATTCCAACTTAAGACGTTATTTTTTAAATTACAGTGTTATTAATTCTATTTATAATGTCATCAAGCACCAATTTGCTAAAATGCTTTAAAATATTCTTTGGAATCTGATATCTTAATTTTGCCAATTTTTCAGGTGTATTCTTAGGATTTGATGCATTGCCTTCGAACAATTCGGATTTTCAAGACGCTAATGATACAGAAGATGATGATGAGATGCTGGAAGAGCTTTTGGATCATCTAGGAGCTCGTAACCTCTTCACGGAGTAAGGCTTCTCTCTTTTTTGTTACGTCACTATGATTAAAAAAGCCAATTTTTAAGCTATTAAGCAATAGAATATAGGTGAGAAATCTTTTTTTGAAGAGAAAATTACTCAACTATCAATACTATTCCGATTTTCTTTATCGAAAAACGGACAGTATTTTAATAAATATAAATAATAATTTAATTCATTTTTTTCTTACGTAAAATGTGTTACGTATTCTATTTTTTGACAATAAATATTTTTTTATTTTATAATTTTAAGAGTACGATTAGTTTAATATATTTCATATTTAAAGACACAATGTAATACACATACATACAACAAAATGTGTTGAAACTCGATTAAATTATTTGATCTGTTTTTATTTTTGTTTGAAAATGTTACCTTTATTTGAATTTTATTCATTATATATTAGATAAAAACACCATTAAAAAAATAAAACTTAAACTCATCTGTGATATGTTTTAAATGAATTTTTCTGTAAAGAATGAAACTTTTGTTTACATGTAGAATGACAATATAGTACCGTGGTTTGTAAATTAATTATTCGATGTATTCCTTGATAGTGATAAAAAAAATTTGACTGGATTCTATTCTGGAAATTTTATTTTTAAGATACAGTTTCATTTTGATTAGATATAATTTCGTTGATTTAATATTCTTTCGGTTGGCTAGCAGAAATATTTGTCTTTTTACTATGAGATAAAGAGGGGCTCTTCATGTAAAAAACAAATTGCGTGAATACGGTTGAAAAGAATATTTCTTTTTTGAAAATTAACTTTTGTTTGTATTAAATACTAATTTAGCAAATGATAGAAAAAGGAAAAAAAAAATATTTTCATTTTTATGCGATGGTAAAAAGATTTTTTTTTTTTAATAAGCGGCCAAATGCTAAAAAAAAATTTTTTTATTTTTTTTTATTTTTTTAATAATATGAAATTGTTCTTAAAATTCTCAAAATTTTGTATCTGTGATTTTCTTAGAATTTGTTCCAATACCATTTAAAATTCTTATATGTTCCAGAAAAAAAATATAATTTTTAATTCAGTTAGGTATAGTATCATTCAGCTTAAAATGATTTTATCACCCTTTAAGGATTCTTTACTTAAAAAAAAAAAAAAAAATTTTTTAAACGTTTATTAGGATCCTTTAAAGTTTCTGTCAGAAAACCAGTTATACATAGTCCTGCAAAAGTTAAGATATAAGATGTATTTTAGGTCTTGTTTCTATAATTTCTTTAGTGAAATGTGTTTTAGAAAATAATACGCCTTAATAACATGGAAAACTTAAAGCTGTAATTTCAGCTTTCTATCTTTAGAAAAAAGTAACTTTATAAAAAAAGGCATACATTCCCTTAAAAATAAATTTTGAATAATTTCGAAGGCTTTCAAAAATTATAATTCACTAACTTATGATTTCAAAATAGTGTTTGTATATCAAATAAAACATGTTTACCTGATTCTTTAAAATATATAGCCAATTGATGGATTTAAATGGGTTTATCAAAAGCTGATAGTCAGCGGCGTAACGAAGAATGTTAGAGCCCCCCGTGCAAAGTCAGGTTTTGTGCCCCAAGCCGGACCTTACAAAGGGTGCGTACTTGGCGTCAGTCAGACTTTGGGCCCCCTGTAATCCTTCCCTTCCTCCCTCCCCCAACGCGGGGGTGTACGCTACGCCAAAGGCTGTGAACATTTTTTAAATGTATAATAATTGAAATTTTTTTTTATAATGTTCAGAAATTTTGTTATTACAAATCCTGTTACATTAGGGATAATAATGACACGAATTTCAAGTTGGAATAAGCATAATCGTTAATGTATTATGAAAATAATCAACAAAATATAAATTACGAATAATAAACAACACAATTAAAAACAGTAATTTAGTTTCATAAAAATAGCATTTTTCGAGAATAATTTGTATTTCGTTATTCATTGTTATGACACAAATGGTACTTTTCAGTTAAATATATATATCATTTAATGTATAATACCAGAAGATGAAACAAAATTATTGAAAAATTTATTTCCTGATTACAATTTAAGGAACAGAAGTGCAATTTCAAAGGACATTAATCAAAAACTACATACTATGATTATTCCTATGTCAGTTAAATTTCTAAAGTATTTCCTGTTATTTTTTTTTTATCTTGACGAAATTAATTAAATTTTATTTTTGTTTTCTGTAGTGAAGAATACGTTCGAGAAATGTGGAGTCGTGTGCGCAAAGAAGATCCTGTTATGCGTTCGAATTTCGAGAAGTTCATTGCCAAAATGGCGGCTGATTTAAAAGATTCAGCCAGAGAGCGGTCTGAACTACAAACGACATTGAGGAAGTAAGTAGAATGTTACCTCTAAATCAAAATAAAGTTCTGCTATGTATGTTAACAATTAATTTTTTGGTATTTTAATCGTCCTATATTAAATAAATATAAAAAAAGAAAAGAAATCAATTTAAATATTGCATAATTGTACACATTTGTTTCATATTTTTAAAAAGCTTTGCAGCCTAATACTAAAAAAAAAAAAAAAATTCGATATTTTTAAGCAACGGCCTTAAGTGTTAAGGCCATTTTCACGGAATGGTATTGAATTAAAAGTGAAAAATTTAAGGATGGAAAAAAAAAAAAAAATTTCTAACATTACACTCATGGACAAAAAATTAGCGCACCAAGAAATAATTGCGGGATCGTAGCGAAACTTGGCATGAAGGTACATGGGAAGATATGCAAATAATTAGAAATGCAGTGTGATTGTGCACTACGTATAGCCGGTAGAGGACGTTTAACGTCGTTCTCCGTGGAGTATAAACAGTAAACCCAAAAGCTTGTTCGAGTGTCTGAATCATTTCAAAGGGAAAGAGCTGAGGTAGACATGCCATTACGCCGTTTTTGAAAACAATATGAGCACTGTCGCAGTTTGAGAGGGAGAATCATGGGCATAATGGAAGCTGGGTGGGGGAGCTAGGGGAGGCTCGTCAATTAACTCTGATTTTTATGAGGGGGGTGTTGGGACCCAGTGGATCCGAGAGATTAATTTACACGAAGACCAGGGTCAGGACGCCCCCAACAACCAGTCGTCGAAGACCACCACATCGTGGAAATCCGCGTAAACCAACATCGGCCGCCATCCATGCACAGGGCACCCTTTACTGAACCCTGTGTCTTCTCGAACCATACGAAGGCGCCTGGCTGGGGCAATTGGGGTCGCGGCGACCATTTTGGGCTACCTTTACGCCCACCCATCGACGTCTCCGTTTGGAGTGGTGCCGCTCACAAGGAAACTGGACTCCGCGGAATGGAACCATGTCGTCTTTAGAGACGAATCCAGATTCAATCTCAGCAGTATTGACAATCGTGTTCGTGGTGAACCCTGTGGTGAACGCCTCAATCCTGCCTTTGCTTTACAGCGACACACCACTCCCACAGCTGATGTGATGGTATGGGGTGTCATTGACTACAATACACGGTCACCCCTAGTATTAATTCGTGGCACCATGACAACCCAGCGGTATGTCCATGACATCCTGCAACCAAATGTATTACCACTCATGTAACGGCTCCCAGGAGCCGTTTTTCTACAAGACAATGCTCGGCCTCACACGGCAAGGGTGTCACAAGACTGTCTCCGCACTGTTACTACCCTTCCTTGGCCTGTTCGATCCCCAAATTTGTCTAAAATCGAGCATATCTGGTATCATTTGGGACGGCGAGTTGGGCATCCCGCGAGTTTGAACGAACTAGAGGCGAAGTTACAGCAAGTATGGAACGAAATGTCTCAAGACATCATTCAGAACTTGTATTCCTCAATGCCCGATCGTATCGCATCGTGCATTCACGCTATATAGAAAGAGTTCAACAGAGTATTAAATCCTCCGTTCTTTTGCCTTTTTCTCTGAAATAAATGACCCTTTTTGTTTGATTTTCTAATCATTTACTTAAATCAAAGTAGCCATTACGTATGTAAAATTTCGTTTCATTTTGACGACTCCTTCTTGGTGCGTTAATTTTTTTGTCCTTGAGTGTATAACTATATTATAATGATTCCAATCTAGCACGTATTAATAGATCATCTTATTTCTATTTGAACCAATGAGTTTTCCCTTGCGTTATGAATACTTCATGTTTCAAATCTATATATATATATATATATATATATATATATATATATATATATATATATATATATATATATATATATATATATATATATATATATATATATATATATATATATATATATATATATATTTAACATTCGTTTTTGCTTGATTAATAATTTTCTTATTTAATGTATGTAAATTGTAGAAGGATAAATGGATATGAGTGTTGCAACCCCATCAATTTTAAATCACTATTGAAATCTTTTTCAATTTGAAATAACGTTCTAAGTTTGTTTCTATTCTTAAGCTTGGACTAACTTAAGGTAAATTGTATTATGTAATTTTTTTTTTATAATACATGATAATGAGGGAGAATAGACCTACTCACTCACTCATCACGAAATCTCCAGAACTATTTGGCCAACAGACTTGAAATATTGCAGACAGGTTTATTTTGTTGAGTAAAGATCCGCTGAGAACGGTTTTTTAGGAAATGGACTCCCAAAGGAGATTCTAAGGGGTTAACTGGCATTATAGATAAATATTCCCGTTCTTGATCGAGTTTAACAATTAACATATAATCAATAGTTCTTGTTTCCTATTCTTTATTCTACAGAATTATCAAGTAATTCGTTCCCTAATTGTGTAATCAGTAGTTTATTATTATATAATTTCCATCAGTTTATGACTGATGAGCGTTAGTTAATTAACATTTCAGCAAGAATTTAATTTATTTTCATATTCGTCTATTAATAAAAAGTTTTAATGTTTTTAGCGAAAAAAAGACATACACCATGTCTTGAAATACTTTAACCCATGCCAAACTGTGGGCGTGATAACCCTAAAAGGGGGGGGAGTATATCGAAAAGTCGAAAACAAAAGATTATTTAAAAAAATTAATAATTTACTGATGAAAGGAAGCAACATTATACATTCTGACATCATAAAATACACTGATATAATACACTTATAAATGTATCAGTACTGCACAATGTGTTTCATAATTAATTTAACGAGCTGAAACGTCCTCCCGTTGGTGTAGTGTGGTAGTCAGGAGAGGGGGTCCATAGGTGTCGTCCCATCCGCCATGGTTCAAAATTCCGTTTGTAAAAAACCTCGGGTGAAAAAAAAACACACACAGTGCGGGTTAATATTCACCCCCTCATAATTAATTTAACAGTGCTAAGTTAAGAACAAGTTTAATAATTACCAGTGACCCTATGGGAATGTCACAAAATTACATGCAAAATTTAACACTCATCTTGATAATTTGTACTGTTTATAATTAAAGTCGTATTGTAGTTTTACGTCAAAGTATATCATAATTGAACTTAATACATGTTATTGTTTGGAGGGGGTTGCGATGAAAATTATGATTGAAAATTGTGTCGCAAATATTGAAAGTTTGAGAAGCACTGCTTTAAGCATCATTAATTTGAATACTTTCATGAAAAATGGGCAAAGACAATAATATTTTTCCACGATATGAAAGCGCTGTGTTTGCCGAGATATAAGGGTGGAAAAATAGAAATAGAATTCGTAAGGAAAAAATATATATATTGAAGGCTTTCGGCAATTTCCTTTTATGTAAATGAAAACATATTTTCATGCTACACCTGTCACAGGTGTTAGCGACAGATTGTGGTAATAACTTATTTGATCGAATAAAAAGCTTATTACCCGTGAAATATTCCCAAAAGGGATACAGTGTTTTACAGATACATTTTGAGAATCCGATTGCTTTTATTGAAGTGAAATTCATTCACAGGATTTTCGTGTAGGGGTGGGTTTAACGGAAACAAATGATTATATTATTTTTTGTTTGCTATTCACAAGAAACCAATGTAAACTTTTGAATAACTTTGAGTTACTTTCTTGAAATCGAAACAATTTTTTTAGATGAGCAGATTACGAATAGCCGAGCACTTTTATAAGTAAAAAAGAAGTATCATCTGTATAACTTTAGTTGTTAATCAAAATTTTTATCTTTTTGTTTGATCGAATCAATCAATTGCATCCAGAAGATTTTCCTTAAAAATTCTTATATTTAAAGCACCACAAGCTCTGAGATAATACAGTTAAACCCCAATATGATGAGCTCTCATTTAATAAATATCGCGGTTTAACTAATTTTTCCTTTCCCCTATAAATATGAGGGCAAAAAACCTCTATTTAACGAATAATAAATCCCGAATTAGAGAATTATTTCAAAAGCCGAAATTTTCTTTTATTAGTTTGGATTAGAAAATAATTGTAATTCTTTTCAAATGACAAATCCTTTTAGTAAGGAACAAAAAAGGACTTTTCTTGAAGGCAGCAAATTTCAACGGGAAAAGGTGCAGCTCATTATTAAACTTAACAGGTACAGGATAAATCATGAGTGTACCCTATTGAAGGAATTTTGAGTAGAATAGGAAATTCCTTTCTGAAACTCCTATCAAAACTGTTACATTTTCTAATGCTTTACATTGTTTGGAAGCTGTGAAAACATACCTCATGCAACAGGATGTAAATGACACAGTACTTTCTTCTCTGCATAATGTCGCAAAAGACCTCTTTCGAGTCAGGAATCAAAAATAATGTCAAACATCTTTTAGTCAGTATTTTAAAATTTTCAATTAGTTGGTGTGTAATAATTCGCAAATAGTATTTTGAGCTGCTGAATAAAATCTGTATAATTTATACCTATGTGGATATTTATCCTGTAGTTGCTTATTATAGAATTTCCAAAAGGTAAGTGCAAAAAAAATGTGTTCCTTTTTGGACCCCGATATTACGAACAACCCCGAAATAACGAATAAATGTTTGGTTCCAATGAATTCGATAAATTGAGGTCCGACTGTAGGTTTTATTTGATTTTTAGCAACACAAAAGTTATTGGCGATAGATTTCGTAATTTTGAACCACGATCAGGTGACGATGACGACACCTGAGTAGGTAACCCTCTTCTTAAATTTCACACAGGCCAATTAAAGTACATAGCACCTGAACAGATTTGACGAGCATCAACCCCGGGCCTTCAGTGGTTCTGGGTTTCAAACCCGCGAGACTCGACAAAACCTACCCCGAGCTCACGATCATGAACACTCGGCTTAGATAATATATTCTTCAAGCAACTTCCATGAAAATTTCAACGATTTTTTTTTAATGCGGGCCATTATTTACACTTTTCAGAACGTAAAACTTAAAGAATAGCTGAACAAACGGTTCGATTTATTATGCTTTATTTACCTATAAATATCGATGGATTATGATGTTGTACGAAAATTTCTGTTTTAAATATTTTACAGCTGCGAAAAAAAATCAAATCTTATATGTCTGCCTGTTTCATAAAACTGTCATCTTGAGTTACATGTATTAATCGTCAGAAGTTTGCGTCTTCTGTAAATTTTTTCAACGTCTTTCAACTAGACTAACAAATACCTCATTATCAATAACGTATTTAACGTCGAGTGTTATGAAATATATTCCCAACCTCACTTTCTCGAATGAATCTCCTGTGCTCAAGTAAAAATGACAGAGAATCATCTTTCGACAAAGATTATGGGGCTCAGTTTCTCTGACGATGAGTAATCAATAGATACATAAATAAAACTTGTGAAAGATGAACCTGTGTTTTCTAGAAAAACTATCCATTATGAAACATCATGGAGAAAAAATTATTTGAGTTGGGGAGAGAGAGAGAGAGAGTGCGTATGAAATTTTTCTGTGAAAAAGAAAATGTTCTAAAGACGGTAACGAGCATTCAATATGTTGATAACATTCCTCAATTAATTACATTTTTATACTTGAAAAATATCTTCAAAGTCACCATATATCTATATTACAACAAAGATGCGCATGACAGATTCTTTTTCTATACCTGATCTGTTTTTTTTTTAAAAAAACTCTAGCTGATGCATAATAAAGACTTTTATAAAATTTTACGTCAGTTTTAATTTTTGTACAGAATTATTTTGAAGATAAGTACGAGGGTTAGTCAAAAGGTAAAGGGACTTTTGCGATTTCTCTTTCCAAGGGTTGGCAACAGCGCTAGTATCCAGCGCTGAATGATGGGTAGTCGACAACACTTCTCATAACAGGTCACTCGTCTTTCCTTGTAGTCGTTGGAATGTAGGAGACCGTTCAACATGGCAGCGCCATTGTCGATCTCCACCAAGGAGGAAAGGAGGGAAATGATTTGCTTTTTGTTTGAGGAATGTGTGATACCTGCATTGGATACTAGCCATCCCTTCCGTCAGTATACCCTCAACGACTTGCACATTGTTCTCAGTGGTTGACGTTGATGGACTGCCCGATTTTTTGTCTTCAAATGATGAATTTCTTCCCTGTTTAAAGCACTCTATCCATTCGTAGATCTTGCATCGCGATAAGCAGCTGTCACCATACTGCGCTTGCATGTGAAGAATAATTTCTGCAGGTTTCCCACCTTCTGTAAACAAAAAGCGAATCACTGTCCTCCGTTCCTCCGTGGTGCAGATCGACAATGGGGCTGCCATGTTGAATGGTCTACTACACCCCCAACGACTACGAGAAAGACGAGTGACATGTTGTATGGAAGTGTTGCCGATTACTCCTCATTCAGCGCTGGATACTAGCACTGATGCCAAAGCTTGTAAAAGGAAATAGCAAAAATCTCTTTATTTTTTTGACTTACTCTCGTATTTTAGAACAAATCACAGTTGGGGTTGAAAAAGTATTGCAGGTCACACTGATTTTTAAAGCGCTTACAGTTCGTAATTTATATTCCAAACTTCATAATTTACAAGCCTTATTAAAGATAAAAATTTCAAATGAGTTTTTTTTTAAAAAAAAATATTTCTGGTTCTTACAAATTAAAATGTATTTCTTAATTAAAACGCTTGGTTATGTATCTAGTGTAGAAAAAATGAGAGATTTCTAACTTATAGTTTTGAGCAAATAAGGAAAAAAAAACATGTATAAAAAATTCTCCCATAATATGGAGGTTCTATATTATAAATAGGATTTCTGAATTTATAAAGAGTGTGTGTGAGAGAGATTTTTTTTATAAAGTAACATCCAAGTTATAGATATGGAAAAAGTAAAATAAATGAACAAAAATATATAAAGCCCGGAAGAAGAATATTCACTGAAATTTTCATTAATTCTGTGTAATCAATCAATAGCTTAGACAGAATAGGGCAAATATTGGGCCGCGTGCCACATGCAGCTCACATAGAGTTCTTTTATGCCTCAAGACAATCAGGAAATCCGCCTCGAACCAAGAATTCCTTTTAATGAGATGCAGATATTGATGCTACAGCAGCGGTCCCTAACTCCCGGGCCGCGGTTTGGTACTGGTTATGAACCAAACAATACCGGGTTGCACAATGAACATTAAGTTATTTCTATTTTATTTACTGTGGTGTATTTTTTTTCTCTTGGTTTTGTGTGATTTTCCATGGGAATCACTTTATATTCCATGTTAAATCACTTTATATTCCTTTTTTGATGTAACTGTATTTTATTTTGAAGGCATGTTTGAATACAATTAAAATTATTGAACTGAAACAATCTAAAGTTATAAACAGTCAACGTCCCCCCCCTCAGTGGACCGCGAAAAAATTATCAAACGTCGACCGGTCCGTGGCACCGTTTGGGAAGCACTGCACTTCAGCGTCTAAGGAGCTGCCGTTTGCACTTTTGACTTGAAGTACGATCACAGTGTGAAGTAAATGTTTAATGCTATGACATTAATTGACTCTTACAATTCTTTGCTGAAAAATTTCCATGTATGAATAAATGTATTGGTAAAATGTTCTGTTTGGGTAGACATGTATTTGTGAAAAGGGTTTTTCTTGCATTAAGATCAACAAGAGTAAATAGAGATGCAATCTGGCTGGCATAAACTTGCAGGCTGTGATGAGAATTTCAGCAAGCAATCTCACTCCTTGTTGAAAAGTGCGATGGGGTACACTTGTTTCATTAAGCTTATTCTAAAATTAATTATGCTTGCTGCTATAAATTATATGAAATGAGCACATTACATAAATTGAAACTGCTACCGTTTTATAAAACTTATATTCTTCTGATTTTAGGATACAATTTATACCTTTTCTGAGAAGCAAAGTTAACTAATGAATGCAATCATTTTCAATATATCACAACAATTCATTCATAACTAATGAATGCAATCAATGGAGGTCCTCCAATATCCTCCGCTTCTTCAATGTAGTCTTCGAGCCGAAGCAATTGCTCACCCCTGGTTAAGACAGTTTTATCCCCTTTCATCTACAATATTATTACAGAAAATATGTTTCTTAATTGACTCATTGTCAAATGAAAGAACAGAAAGTATGAAAAAAGTACACAGAATTATTCTCAGAGCTTCCAGAGCCTAATCGTTTTGATCGCGAGGTATTTGGACGATAGAGCTCGAGTCGGTTTAAATCCTGGTTCCACATGAGACAATCGGACTAATAATAGGGGTTCCTGTATTATAAATTTATCTGGATTTCAATTCCAATTTATACAGACATCACATTGTTAAATCTATCGAGGCTCAATGTTCTCCCGTTGGTGTGGTGTGGTAGTTGAGAGAGGAAAGTGCCAACACACAATTGTCCTCCTCGTCACTTTATCGAGGCACAAAATTACGAGGTCCGTCACCAATGGCCCCGTGTTGCTTTATAATGCGATGTTAATATAACATCTCTCTCACTCAATATACAAGTCATCTTCATCTAACTATGACTCAAGATTATGAGGTCCGTTGCCAATAGCTATTTAATAAATAACCATGCTTTTGACCCACTTATTAAAGTACTATTTTTTGTAAGAAAAATGAGTTTATATCACACCAAGTTTTATAAAGTGATGTATTGTGACTGATTATGGAAACAATTGAATATTCACCAAAGGCATGTTTTTATTATATATTCAATTTTGATAATTTGAGATTCTGATCTTTGCAGAAATTCTCTTTCTGATTTCGAAACTAGATAGTAAAATAAACTTATAAAATCTATTTATTAATTAATAATCAGCTATGTTACAAGAAGTAATATACTAACAAGTAATGTAATAAAAATACTTGATTTTTTTAAAAAAAGGAGAAAGATCTGTCTCTTAAATTAAAGGATACGAAATAGTTTTAATTTTTAAAAATTATTAAGAGACATTCATTTCTGGAAAGTAGTTAAGTTAAATAAAACTCCTAAATATATATTAATAACAGTGGTATTTAATGTATTTAAAGCTTATGCGTAGCTTTTGCGAAATACGTGAAAGGTATTGACAATTAAAAGAAAATATAAATTAAATAGATCGTGAAAGCTAAAACACACAGATTATTCATAATATAGCAGTTTTATTTAATTCAATTGAGATTCTACAAGTTTATGCAAATATTTTTCAAGTATGAATTCATAATGAAGCAATATTTATTCAATATACTTGTAAAGATGAGATTCACGAAGAAATTTTTCAAATATGAATAAATTCTAAAATATTTTTCGTTTTTCACCTTAAGTATTAACTCTCTATTTATTGAAACTTTAAAAATGAGCCGTTGCTAAATTATTTCAGTTTACTTTGTAAAAAGGATTTGTTACATATCCATAAGTAAACAATAGATGAATATTCATGAATAGAAAGTGGGTGTTTTGGTAAATAATGTATTAAAATTGAGGTGATACTTAGTCGATAATAATAATTAAAAAGAATTTAAGTTCCATTAGAAGGCTTGTTTCACCTTTTTTCTGAATTCAAACTATCGCTCTAAATGCACTTTAGAGCTGGGAATTTTGAACTTTAAAGATGACTTGTTTGCAGCATATTGATTACTTTTTCTTTGCTTTCTTTCTTTCATTCTGTTATTTCGCCATTTCAAAAAGGCTGAATATTTTTTTAAGTAAATTTTAAATATATATGTAATCATTCACCGCTTAAATCTGCTCTCGAGTGACTTTATTTTATTCATAATGGATCCCTCTAAGACTTTGCAAGACAGTTAATTTTTCCTTAACGGGAAATATACTATTAACCGCAACTTTGTCTCCTGAAAAACTGCCATGTTCGTGTTTTTTAAAATAAAAAATGATGCAATATTGCGTCATCCGCGTATTCTGACCAATCACAGAAGACCTTAACGGAAATATTATGATTCTAACAGCTTCCAGTTGAAACTCTTAGAATCATATGAGCTGAAATTTCCGGGGCGAGCAAAGAAAAATGCTTTTTTTGTACTTTCCTAAAACCGCGCATGTTTGTGCTGTGCTTCTGTGTTATCACTTTATCTGTCAAGAAATCTCCTTAATCCTTCAACGACCGCAACAAATTAATAGATTCTTCCAGTAAAATGTCTTAATCATGATTAAGACATTTTACTGGAAGTTCCATGTAGTGATTCATGAAAAATATAATATTATTATATTCATTATGAATAATAAATGTATGGTAAAAGTAAAGTAATGTTATGATAGTATTCTAAGAGTATTCAAATATTCGAATTTATTTATATATAGCATTTTTATGCACTTTAAAATCTCTTTTTTTCTTGTTAAAGGTGTTTGTAATCTAAGTTGTTGATAAAGTTAACGAAAAGAAAAATTTCTTTTTACTTATACTTTTTATTTATTATCCTTATCTTAATTCAAGTGCTTTTACCGGTTTATATTAGTAAATGGATGTATTTTTGAAAACTTACAAAATGCTTAATTATTAACTGTTGCTGTTTTGCATTTGTGTCTATTAAAGTTGGAATCATTCTGGGAAATATTGTACTTAATGAATTAGTTTTTTTTTTGTACAAAATAATCTATTTTTTGTCAGCAAAATCTGTTTCAAAGAAAATATTATGTACAATGTTATATGAGAAAATAAGTTTTAATAAAAATACTGCAAAGGTCAAAAGTATAACACACACACACAAACAGAACTTCATTACTTTCGAAACAGTTTATATTACACAGAGAACGACTGAATTTCCCTCTAATTGAAAAAAATTCGTATAGATAGTAACAAACACTATTTCGAATGCCTAGATTATATATAAAATTAGGCTAAGCAATGAAATAGTGCGTTCTCTAATAGTGCATTTACAACAGCACATCGTACACAAGAATAGCTACTAAGCGTTACATTTGTTAATGTTTGAATTGAGTATTGTGTAATTCATGTGTATATTTTTTTTTATCTTTCATAACGCTCATGTTTATTTGTTTTTAGATCCATTAGTTTCGTATTCGTACCACAATAGACAGATTTCGAGTGCCGTAAGATTATACAGTATCATAATATTTTACGGTATTACATCGATATAACGTTCGAATATCTTATAATTTGAGAAACATTTTGTTTTATTTTTTTTCCACATAGATAAACAGCGCTCTCAAACAGGATTCTAAATTATCTGTAATGGAAATCCAACCTTTTTTTGTCCCTCTTTAATACTATTTTTACTTGATTTACACATATATGCGTAGAAATATATACCGATATATAACGAAACCTTATTATGTTTTACTATCGCTTCAATATTCAAGTTTGTTATACGATTACCTTTGAAGCTTTTTGTATACTCGTAATGCAGAATAATTTATTTAAAAATTGGAATGGATACATATATCTATTTATTTATTTTTATTTTCTTAGAAAGAATTATTCAAATATTGAAAAGTTTTCCCGTTTATTTATAAAATTGATTTATTTCTTTGTTCAGTCGTAAAGAAGATCATGAAACTCAGGTGCAATCTTTGTATATGGAAATGGAAGAACAACTTAGGCAAGAGAAAGAAAAAATTCTTGGTCAAGTAAGTATAAAATATACGCTATATATTATTCGTTTTTTTTTAACGTCAATTATAAATTGTTGTAAGAGATTCTTTCAGATTAAATTTATCTTATGACCTTGGAATATATTTTTCTCATTAATCGCTCAAAGTAATTCAATGCATTTTTAAGAAAAATGTCTAAGAAATTTAAACCAAATAACGATATAAATGGGAAATGGAAACTGTCTTATTTTTCTAGAAGTTTAAGCAAATATTATTTTTGTTTTCCATAGTTACTATCTCTGGAATAAATTTATCTTCACGATAATTATAAGCAAACAATTTTCTTCGAATATATTAGTCTTAAGGAAGTGTGTCTCACAAAATCAACAGTTTTAATCAATTATGTGTACGAATATAACTCTTGTTATATATAATTCTTTTTTACACAGTTTTGAAATAAAAAAAAATTTCAATGTTCTTTTCTTACATATCTGGTTTAATTTAAAACTATTTTGGATTGATTGTTCCAGAAAAGGATTAGATAAAATTCCTCAGTTAACAGCCAGTATTATTTTTGTAAGTCTTAAACTTATAGAGTGCGAGATTGGAAAATTATTTTATACATAGAGAACGCGCTATAAAATTTAACAAGATCTAAAGATTCGTTTAGATGTGTAGGTACCAATAATTATATAAAGAACTTGCAAAATAGAGAAAAAGTAATAAATGAATAACAGATTTTCTGATAAAAAGTCAATATCTTAAAATATTTTAGAAAATAATTCATCTTCGCAAAATTAATATAAAATAGACGAAAATCTATATTGAATTCAAACATGATGTGGATATGATAGCCTTTTTTTAGTAAAAGACTGAGATTTCAATTCATCTCTTTGTAAAGATATACGTTTATTATCAATAAGCGGAAACTAATAATTAATAAATATTTTTTCTAGTATTTTTAGTGAGGTTTTTTTTATCTTTTATTGAGACAATATGTATGCGTTATTAATTTTATAATAGTTATTAATTAAAACGTGCGAATTTGATAATAATGTTGAATTAATAAATTTTACCATCTTAAATATATAAATACTGAATATATAAATATTAAATATATAAAAATGTAAATATACATAGATAAAATTTATAGAATAAACTTTTCAGCTCAAATTACAAGATTTTTAGAATTAGTAGAATTAGAATTTTTAGAATTTTAGATTTTAAGAATAGTTTTTTATGTTTTGTATTTTACATGATTTGGGTAGAACGGAAATCGTATGTCCCTTTTTATTATTTAAACCGCAGATTTTTTTGTATATATTTTTATTTATATGCACAATTTTCGCTAATTGTGATTATTTTTATATTTGAATGAAGTAATTGTAAAATAATTCCGATTCTTCGAAATTTTTCTGGTAACGTTTAATTGCAACTTTTAGTTAAAATAATGAAAAGCTTTCTTTTTTGTTCGAATTTTTCTTTTCCTCTGTTTTTTTCTCTCTCTGAATCTTCTACATTATTTTTTAATATTCTGTCATTATTTTTTTCCCGTGTTATCTCGTTACTGGTACCACTCAGGATTGGGTAAATATGAATGCATTTTAGTCGATTGGATAATCTTAGTATCCGTAATTGCGTCTATTTTTGACAAATAAAAGTAAATAATACAACCAGGATTCAATAAAATTTTATTTCCTCTCGTATTATCCAAGATACTTTATATTTAATCTCGATATAACATGTAGGTGGCGATGTAAATACTGAAAGAAATTATATTTTATGAGTTAACCTTAATTAGCTTCCCGAAAAGAGCAAAATATCAGAAAATCTCTTTAATTTCGTAGCTCTTCTTCAGTGTAACATTTTATATATTAAATGCATGTGCATCTGCTTTTAATTTTTAAGAACTGTGAAACTATTAAGCGTAATCAGATATTTAAGAGAGAGAGCAAAGTAAATAACAAATTTTCTTATAATGGTGCCTTTTATTGTTCCATTACTCGAATTCTTCGCATGCTGACTTCAAAATACTCCATGGAGAAACCGCAAATTTGAAGTTGTGAGGAAAAGTCAGTTTCCAAGCCAACAGCTAAGCTACTCTCTTAAATCAGTAAAAAGTTATGTGCTGCGCTATCTAAAGTTAAAGCTGCGCTATCTACTAAACAAATCCTAACTAGAGAAGTGATAAGTATCTGTGTTAACAAGACCGAATTCTACTGATATACCTTTTCAAAGAGGAACCTTGTCCTATATATATATATTTGACTTAATGACCACTGCTAAAGAGAGATAGGAGAATCCAAGCTATTAGGTAAAAGCACCCTAATTTCGTACCACTCGTGCAACATATTTAGCTTTATTAGCAACTTGCAGATTACAGCATCGTTTATGAAGCTTCGTTAAATATTATTTTCTTGTCAAGTATGTGAATCGTTAATGTGATGTATTCTAAATTAAAGGTAACCTTTGAAATCTGAGAAATTTTAATGATTATTAGAAGCTTTTTAAAAATAGTTCAGAAACCTCGTCAAATTCAAGTTTACCGCTTAGGTTCTTTTCAAGAAATTCCTTTGCGTATCATTAGCGAAAGGCCAACTGGAAAAGATATTTTAGAAGGTGTGTGACTTATAATCAGCAAAAGAATTATTTTATATTCACTAAACTGGTTTTGAAAAATATTTAAAGTAGGATAAACGTTGATATATATCATTCATTTTTTATGTTTTATAATGCTAGCCACACAGTTTTCTATTACAGAGAACAAATCTGTAAGCTTGAATTATATTTTCTCCTACCGACATTTCAGTCTAATTTAAAAAAAAAAGAGGGATAAAAAATATTTGTTTCAGCCGCTGCAGCTGCGTGAGTTATGGCCATGACTCGTAGTCGCATTGTTTGAATCGAATCGGTGCCACCAAAGACCCGCCTGATAGAGGGGCTCTTGCACATTAAATCTGTCGTTTAAAGTCCTCCGTTGGCATTGTGTGGAAGTTGAGAGAGTGGGGCGCCATCTCAAGAATTATCCTCGTCCTTTGACCGAGGCTCAAAATTACGAGGTCCGTCATCAATAACCGTCGTTTTGCTTGAAAATACTACGATGATAAATAATCAAATCGGATGTATGATTCAGAGATGACTCAATGAGGAAATATTTGTTTGTTGCGTTTTTTAATTACACATTCGAAATAGAATGTATTCCTAGAAAAATACAGTTTGTATGCATTTGCCATTTGCAAAAATGTTGACAAAAAATTATGTTCACTTACATTTAAAATAGGATTGTATTGGCTTTATCCGCTTTCTGATTCGAATGCATAATGCTTGCACTCATAAAATCTTATTTAGGGAAAAATGCAATCTTAATACTTGCATTAATAATTTCGAAAAGCAACTAAGAAATTTTTTACATTCTAAAAATAAATGATTATTGTTTTTTTGGTTTTATTATATTTTTGCATTATTATGCTACAGTTGAAAAATCTTGTCCCATTCTAATTTATGTTGTAAATATCATTTAAATGATTTGAAAGAGTCCAAGTTTAACAGAGTTCTAACACGGAAACAATTTCTTTTTGCTCTACTTTAGTCTCTCTCTCTCTCTCTCTCTCTCTCTCTCTCTCTCTCTATATATATATATATATATATATATATATATATATCAACCTCTATGTCTGTTGTAATTTTTTGCATTCATAATTTTAAATTCAAGGAATTGATTATATTCTTTCGAGAATTGGTATCTAAATTTGAACACTAGATACAGTATTTTCCGTAAACTTTTTTGTAGATTTAGAATCCTTTTTGTACATTTGGAAATTAGTTAACTGGTATTTTTATCTAGATGCGGGGTATTTACCAAAACGTTCCAATTTCTAGCTACTGACAAATCGAGTACAATACCAAACGTAATAAATTCTATTCATATGAGGCTACTTGGTCTTAATAATAACCCTTCATACATAGCTGAAAGGGACAATATAACCATTTATTGAATCATCAATCTGTGTCATTGATTTCACTATACGCTATCTGTATGTTCAAGTCAATCAACATGGAGCTCTCTCTCATTAGAGAATAGAGGAATTCTCGTCATTTAACTGTTCAAACAAGGCGCTGTCCATTCATGTTAATCATACTTAGCATTAACAGAGATCCTTTTAAATAATAACATATGCGTACAACTATCAATTTAATTCTCAGAAGGGCCCCTTTTGGATAAGTTAGTAAAATTTATGAAGCTCTATTCACAGTATTGCTCTATTCAGCAAATGTTGTTTATGAATAATGCATATATTTTAATATTTGAATAATGCCTTTTTTGGTGAGTAGTGAGGCCGTGGTAGCCTTGTGGTCATGACCGTGGACTCATGACCAGCATGTCATGAATTCGAGTTTAGTGCTGCTGAAAACCCCGTGTAGAGGAGCTGCTGCATGTTAAATTTGCCGAGACTCGAAGTTCTCCTTTTAGCGTGGTGAGGAAGTTCGAAAGAGTGAATTCTCAATCTTTAAACCCTATTTATATATTCTCACACAATTTAAGGCAGTTCCATGGTTCAGCTCTTTAGTAAACAGTGGGAGTATACATATAAAGTTAATTTTCTTTTTTAAATAGCAATATATATCTCCAAATTAATTCAATATTTTTTTTCTGCTACCTTTTTTCTTTAAGATTCTTCTTTTTTTTTTTAAAAAAAAAAAGAGGGTGGGGGTCTAAAATGCATCATCTTCCTTCCGATACTTATTCATTTTTTCAAAACTCTGAAGGACAGAATAGGGGGGAAAGTATCATTTTCTCTTCTGTTACCCTATGTATTTTTGTTTTGTTTTGTTGTTGGCTTTGTATATTTGTATTACGCAATTAAATATGTATCTCGTTAACTTACCTTTAATTTGTGTATTATGTAAATTTACTGTGTATTCCTGTAAAAAATGTAAACTAAGATTTTGTTCAATGAAGATTGGACGCAGGAGTGGTTGTTCCCCGGGGAATCGGTTTGTTGCTCTAAACACTTTCTATGGTGAGCTCGTTTCCTTTGGCATTCTGCCAATAGCTAAGGTGACCAACCATCCTCCTTTTATAGGTCTGTCCTTCCTCGAAAAGTGTCCTCCTACTTGTCCTCCTTTTCAATATTTTATAACCTTTCTGTTAATCTCTGTGTTCAGAGATGAACCAAACTTGTTTCCAATACGTCGAAGAATGGTCTGAAAAAATATAACAGGAAATAACAGTTTTCGATTGTGTTATTTGACCTTATCGCAAGTAAATTGGGCAGATATTGAAAACTGTTATTATTTTTTTTATCGAAAGAAATGCTTGATATTAAAATAGAAGACAATTATCTGTTTGAAGAAATTAAAAGATTGAATGTGTGTGTGTGTATATTTAAATTATAATAAATTGAAACAATTGGAAAAACAGCATGCTGAAATTGATAAAAGATGGGTTGAAATACTTAACTATTTCAAAAATGAAGACATTCTACATGAAAATTTAGGTATTCTTGTTGAATTTACATTGTGCTGCCCTAAAATTAATACAGCAGTTGAAAGAATTTTTTCGGTTTGTAATAATTTTTGGACAAGTGAGAAATCATGATTGAATGTTGATATTTTAGCTCCAGTACTTATTGTAAAATTCCGTATGAAGGATATTTCTTGCTACGAAATTTCTAATATATTAGAAAATAATAAAAAAAATCATGCAATGAGAAAATACTTGTTTAAGTGAATAATTAAAAGGAATATAAGCGTGATTAGCGTATATTTTTGTTTGAATGAAAAAATGTTTCATATATTTAGTTGTAACCTTTTCTTACATTTTTCGTCCTTCTTTTTATTGTAGAAAAACTGGTCACCTTACTATAATCCTTGTGTTACTTTGTAGTGTGACGTTAATAAACACTCACTCTTGGCGCGTAGAGATAGATATCTGGTTCCTTTCAGAAATAGGGTTCGAAATCAAATTTAAATTTATTCTAATGTTAATGTCTAAAATTGTTTTCGTACGAAAATGCTATATAATTATGATGCTTAATGATATCATTGTGCAAAATTCTCACTTAAGGACTTTTTTCTGGGCTTATTCTAAGAATTAATGCCAAATAAATTTCTATTGAATCCAAAAAATAGTAATAATATTGATTACATTTAAACTAACCATTTTATCAATTTTAGCTGACTTATTTTACCTAATAAGTTTTTGAATCATCGTAGGAAACAATTTATATTTTATTTTCGTACAGGAATCTATCGTCCTTGTTATCAATAATCGGTACTAATTTGATATAAAAGATTAAATTTCATTTTTATACCCTAATATTCGAGTTATATTTGCTTAAAAGTTTTCTCGAAAGGAATTTTATTTATTACAACATTAAATGCATTTCTAACATTCCATTACACTTAAATATTTCATATTACTACACACATTCCTAACCGAGTACGTGCAAGAACAAAGTTACGTGAGAATTTATTTGAAAAGAACTTTATTGCCAGACAAGAAAACATAACTTTATTGTCAAATTGATACTTATAACAAATAAATAGAAGATATGTTTTAACTCTCTCTGAACTGTAGACAAACCTAAGTACAGTTTATCATTGAATCACGGTTGGGAAAAATGCTGTCTGTGCAGCTGATTATGCGTCTGACGTCATACAAGGATAAAATTTACTGTTCATTATTTGAACAGTGAGTTACACTAGTTTTACGTAATCATTCACTCTGCATCCAGTGAAACTCAATGGAACAGCATGGCTTACGTTGAATACATATGATTCACCGTAATGTTTGCTAACACAAAGTACACTTAATACGTTTTATTTTTTAAAACATGAAATTAGGTGAACTGACATTTAGTCCTAATCTGCATATGTTATTCATGTGGAAAATAAATAAAGGTATTTAAATATTGTACAAGTTTATCATCAGGATATTCGATAAATTTTTAATCTAATCATTATGCTCTAAAGTATCTATGGTAAACAAGCACACACTTTTTTTTCACAGTTTTGGTTACATTATTTTTCGTTTATGCATTTTAGCATTCAAAGTGATGACGTTGCATTTTTCAATACTTACAGAGTATATCTAAAAATAGTGAATTAGGAATAGAAAATTTTTGTGAATTATTAAATTAATTCAGTATATAGTGCATTTTTAAAACAAGTACTAAAATGTAATTTAAGAATTTACTGGATATTTTTTCTGTCATTTTCTATAATTTTATATTATTATTTGGAGTTATTTTGCATCAAATTAAGAACTACCTTGATTATTTCAACAGAAATAATATTTTTACTAATTACTAGTTGACTGAAATTAGTTTGTGTTTTATTTATTAGAAATCCATCACTTGGAAATTATAATAGCAAACGAAGGAAAGCCCCTTCAAATTGAATACGAAATAAACTGTTTGATAAATAAGCAATTGCAATTGATAAGGAATAGAGAGAGAGAGTCATTTTTGGAGGAATTTAAAATATGGAGAAACTAAATTTATTCTTATTTAGCAAAGGTACAGTAGCATTTCTTATGCAAGTTATCCAGATTTCTCCATATGAAAAAGCCCGCAGTAAGGAAAAAGAGATAAAAAATATTTTGTAGAGCAAATATAATGAGTCTAAGAAAGTGTTCCTTCTTGTCAAAATAAAGATTAACCGAAATTGACAGAAATAAGAAAAATTCTCTTCTGACTATTATACCTAAATTTTACGCACTTTTTCCACCAAACCATTAATAATACTTTTCTGAGTTTATTTGTTCCTTTCATTTTAAGGACATTTTGAATTTCTGCAAGGTTCAAATGAGAATTCAGTTTTTGAACAATGAATTTGTCAAGTGCATCCTAGACATACTCTACAGATTTTAAATTTAGAAATTATGTGCAGTCAATGAAATGCAGATTTAAGCTCATTTCCGGGCCTGAGAGCAGATGATCTACAGCAGTGCTCCGCAACCTTTTTATCGCTACGGACCGGTCAACGTTTGATAATTTTACCGCGGCCCGCTGAGGGTGGGACACGTTGATTGTTTATATTTTAGATTGTTTTGGTTTAACAATTTTAATTTAGTTACATTTATAAATATGCCTTCAGAATAAAATATAGTTACACCAAAAATGAATAAAAGTGATTTAATGTGGAATATAAAGTGATTTCCGTGGAAAGTTGCGCAAATCCGAGAGAAAAGTACCACTTTAAATAAAATGGAAATAGTTTAATGTTCTACTAGGCGGCCCGGCACCATTTGATCCACGAACCGGTACCGGTCCGCGGACCGGGGGTTGCGGATCACTGATCTACAGGCCCCCTTGGCACTGGAGGATCGAAACTTATATCCAGAAAATCTGGTTAAATCCAGCTTATCCGGGCTAAAGTGATAAACCGGCACTGAGTCAATGTAATACGCTCATTATCTAGCATTTCAGGCCTCGCTTAGTGTTCTACATTTCTATCGAAGAACACAAAGTCTAGATACATTACTTGACGAAAAAGATGTAAATAGGCATGGGAAATCTCAATAAAATACCGATGTGACATCACACATTCAAAATGTCAAGCAGTGTCCTCCTTTCTGCGTTATTCCCACAACCACACCTTCACTTAATTTTCAAACATCACAGGTATAATAAAGAACTTCTTTCTCTTTTTTGATCAGTCTCTGTGCCCAGAATCACTCTAAAAGTAAATCAGTATTCATCAGAGAACTTTTATATATAAATCCTCGTTTCTAGCCCCACATAATATACTCATTGCATCAACATATTGTCTGCCAACGATTATGCGTTTTTAGCGAAATTCGTAAATAAGGCTTCCGTGAATATAAAGTAACACGAAGTGAAAATCGTTTTACACGAAACTGAAGGAGGGGAGCGGGCTGAAATATTTCTTCGTGTTAAAGGATATCGCAAAATAAATAAATAAAAATAATACGTTGGCTGCTGAGTAAGTAATAAGATTAATTTTACTGCCACGAAACCACCCATCGGAATGTTAATTTCTGTGGCATAAGAAAAGTTTATTGTCTGTATTAACAAAAGCTACCGATAGATGGCGTTTACAGACTCATGTTCTTGAGTATCACGTACTCGAACTGAAGCGTGTTTGCGGGCGCCTACGAGACGCGATCAGTTGTCGAAATGGAAGCAAAAATCTGTAAAAATCAGCATCGGAGACCTTTGATATGATACAATATGACTAAAGACTGAAACAAGAAGGCGACAATATCTTAAAACGCTTCATCACAGCAGACAAAGTTTGGTTGTATCACTGATCAAACTATAAAACAACAAAGCAGTGACCGGAAACATCCATCTTCACCTACTCCCAAGAAAGCAAAATCTGTGAAATTGGCTGGTAAAGTTATGACCATACTTTTTTTTTTTATTTTGAAGGAATTGTGTAACAACACGCTGTCGAACCCGATACTACCGTAAGCGGCTCGTATAACGCGAATGTACTGCGAACAATGATACTGTACGTTAAAAGGAAACGTCCATTACTCTGAAATGCACCATGACAATGCCCGACCACATATTGCTCGTTGCGTACTGGATGTTTCGCAGCAGAACAACGTAGAGATTTTACCACACCCTCCATACAGTTCCGATCTCACTTCATGCGATTTCTGGCTGTTTCCTCAACTTAAGAAACCATTACGAGGCAAACGTTTTGCAAGCAACAAAGCATGTGTAAGGACTGCGGAGGCGATTTTGATAAAGCTCTTACAAAACGTTTTACATGTTTTTAAGAAATGGACAGAACGTTGAGATAAATGCATTACGTGCCACGGAAGTTATTTTGAAAAATACCATGTAAATGATGACGATTAAAGGCATTCTTTTTTATAATTTTAGTCTTATTACTTACTGAACAGCCCTCGTATATACTCAATAAAACTAAGTGTGATGGAGTATATTTTATTTACAGAACATTTTATTTACATAGATGTGCGCATATCCATGTATTTAATCAAAATCAATGAAACAAAAACATTCACAAGAACTTAATGAAATTTATTGCAATATTTTCAAGTTTTTTGAGAAATAAAACATCTATTGAGTTTTTGAAAAATGAACAGATACTTTTCTTTACATTGTCTTTTTTAGCATCAAATTGTCTACAAATTGTTCGATGTCGACCATTTTTTAAATTCATTTCACCATTGGAATGTGCGTCTAAATAATTGCTCATACTCTTCATGATGTTTCTCATTTTGGATGACATGAGAACGGGAGCTGAATTATTCACTTCATTTTCGTTGCCGAAATCTGAATCAATAGTAGTTTTTGAGCTTTGAACAAATTCCAAAACGTCTTTTTTCTGCAATAATTGGAGCTGTACCCACATTTCCATCATCTGCTGTAACGAATTTTTCCGATGATACAGTATACCTTCTCAAACATTTCATTATTTCCTTATTTTGTTCTTTCCCAGAAATGAAATCTTTTCGTGGTAACAGAAAAAAATTGCATGAAAATACATAGTAGTTTGTCGGGACCGTTGTCTTACTTCGTGTTAACCGATATTTCGTCCTAAGCGTTTTCGCGTTAAACATATTTCACAGTAATTTAGTTTCCAATAAACAGCTCTGATAGGTATAAGAATACCAATAATATATTTTCAGTTTATGCTACTATCTGATAGGTATAAGAATACCAATAATATATTTTCAGTTTATGCTACTATCATTTTTACGATTAAGATTTCTGATTTTTTTTCACAATCAGAAATACTTATCTATCTTCCTGATGAGTGATGCCTTTTCTAAAATGCTTTTATATGAAGTTGTTTTTAATATAATGGCAAATTTTCCTTGCTTTGAGATAGATACCTAATCATTTACTTTGTGGCGTAAGAAATGAAATCTACAGCATCATCTATACAATTTACATAATCTCTCCCTCAAACTTTATTGCTTTAAATTTGCGAAATAAATTATGTACACTGACTTTTACACAGTTAAGAAATACTGCCTTCCAAATCCTGCTATATTTACTAAGTCTGCGATTGTGTTGCTCTCTATTGGAATTCTAAAATTGTATAAATTAGAGTTTCCTTGGTTAAGCAATTGATTTCATTTGTGTCAAGTAATTCTTGCAATATCTTTATTTTTTAAAAACATAAATTTCTTTTCTTATGGATTTTTATCTCATTGGTTAGATTTCAACACTGGTATACTCTTTAGCTCTAAAAATTAAAAAAAAAATCTATCAGATATTTAACAATGAAATGAAAACTTTTGCAGGATTATTGCACGTGTTAGAAGTAGTCAAAATAAATACAAACTTAAAAAATAAGTTTTATACAATGTGTAAAGAAGCTTTAAGCTAAAGGTTAAATCAAAGGCGTTACAAAAGTAAGCTTTAATTTCATGGACATTAGAACTGAGTATTTGATAATACCTTTGTTGCGTAAGGCGTTTGTGCCATTTTTATAGGAGTACGTTAAATTCTCAATCTCGTTCTTTAGGTTTTCATCAAAAATTAAAAGTTTAATGAAATTTTTTGGATGAGATATATTTTTATGGCATCCATTCTTAAATGCAGCAGTGTTACTAAAAGTAAATGAAACTGTGAAGAAATTTTTTCATCGAATGTGTGTGTGTGTGTGTGATTGGTATAAAAAGGTAGTTAAACTTCTAATAGATTTTGTTTATTTATGTTGAGCCTTAAAATGCTATTTGAAACATTCGCCTTGAAAGTATTTTAGTAATGAATATATACTTCCTATCGAAATTTATTAAAAAATTAATTAGAATCTAATAAAAGTTTTGAAAGTTTAGAGTTTACTCGTTTGAAATTCCTCTACCAAAAAGAGAAAGAAAAAGACTTTATTTTTACTATTTTCATAGCTATAAATGGCCACTATTTTAAAATGCATAAAAAATTTTCAGAATGCTTGACATTTCCATTATTTAAATTTTCGTTTTTTTTCCTTTCAGGAAAGAAGGAAGGAGCAACGTTTGAGAGACGAATTGGAAGCAGAACTACAACTAAAAGACAACCAATTGAGACATCTACTGGATAAACATGCTCAAGTAATGTTATTCAGATTAATCTTAAAATTTATACCTCATTCTGATTCCACAAGTTTTTCATTTTTTGGTTATAAATAATCCTTTTCAGTTTCAAAGATTTTTTTTATTACATTGGGAATAAAAATCAGTTTTTAAGTAACTGAATGGTGAAATTAATCTGTGTGTAATTTTCAATAATACATTTAAAAGGTTCTGGCTTTTGCAGATCATTAACTATCAAAAATATCCTGCAGGTAAATGCTAAACTCCCTCCCCCTACACACATATTATCTAGCTCCTTTTGCAAACAGTTTCGAATTAATATGATTCAAGAAAGAGCCACCTTTGTTTTCTGGTATTGTGTTATCCTAATATTATTCTGATAATTGATCTCACGATGATTGTAAATCACTGAGATTCCTATTGTATTTTTAAATATGTACATAGTACGTTAAATATGTATGTATGTATTATTTAGTAAATGTTTACTGAATAAGTAATAGATATAATAATTTTATAAAAATGGTTATTATATTTTGTTTACGTAATAATAATTATTTAACACTACAGGAAACTCAACGAATTCTTAAGATAAGATTGAATTTGTTAATTAAATCATCCTGTTTGTCCTATGAGAAGATAGTATTTAAATTTTATTAATCAAATTCTACCGATAGTTTTCTTAATTGGCTATGCATGTGATTGGTTTAGTGAATACTAACTGCTCTTCTTATATCATGAAGTTCCCAAAAGTCATTGGATAGCAAATATTTAGATGACAGCAGCGTATGTATAAATGAGCAAAATGTAATGCTGGAGCTTTCATTTGTATTCAAGTGGTTCATGTGAAAAATTTTCTGGCATGATTATGACTGCAGGACGGGAGTTAACAGACTTTGATTCCGTAATGCTATTTGGAGCCAGACTTATGGGACTTTCAAACCCGAAAATTCTTAGGAAATTCTACATTCCTCGAGTCACAATGTCAAGAGTGTGCCGAGAATTTCTGTATATAATTTCAGGCATGAACTCGCCATCGAAAACGTGATGACCGATAGAGTCTGCTTAATGACCGAAATCAACGACATGTACGAGAGTAGACAGTGTTAACAGACAAATAATATTGCATCACTTAACAGCAACAAAAACATATGGAACGTATGACAAATGTATTTGTGAGGACAATGCAGCGAAACTTTTTGTTGATGGAATATGGCAACAGAAGATTAACTCGAGAGTGCTTTGTCTTTACTCTATGAACTTCAGAGCTTTGTTGTTCTAATGAACATATTAGCAGGACCTTAAATGACTGGGAAAATGTTGCTTGGGCTGATGAGTCACGATTCTAATTCGGGAAGATTGATGGAAAAGCTCGAATGTGACCCAGACCTTATGAGTCAATGGTTCCAAGTTATCAATAAATCCCGGTATATGCTAGTAGGGGTTTTACAAGGCATGGACAGAAACTTCTGGTCAAACTAAAATGATAATAAATTGTAAATTGTTATGCTCAGCTACATATAGACAATTTGAAGCCATTCATTGACATTATGCATCTAAACACCAATGGAATATTCTTAGGACTTCAATGTGCTATTTCACCGGGTCATAATCATTTTTGATTATTTTCAGGGACATTCTATAAAATTCCAGTTAACGATTCGGCTATTTAGATTACTACTCATGAATCCCATCGAACATATAAGTCATAAAATCAGTTCTTACTCAAAATTTTGTAACAACGAACACTGACTGAATATTTCTTCAAGGAACTTCCGAAGACTTGTTCAGCCGAGGGCCATGTCGCACTTTGCCTATAAAAAAAAAGGTCCCACATGATATTAAGAAATATCTCGTGACTTTTAGTATTTCTGTGTATACCTTTTCATCAAATTTTATTTTTATGTTGCAGTGAAATAAAATATTTCTTTAATGTGGATTCTGTGAATATCAATTTATTTATTCAGAACCATTTAGTTTTTAAATTTTTATAATTATGTCAATATATTAGTAAAAAATTATTAGAGTTCTTTATGAATATTTTTAGATGGAGTCTCAGCTACAAGAATTGAACTCTGCTGATTCAGAAAAGAAATATAAGAACACCAGACTACAAAAAGTAAGCAGCATTTCAGAGTATTTTCTGATTCTTTGTTGATACACAACTTTTTAGATCCATCTTGTTATGTAATAATAAGACGAATAACGTTATTTATTTTACAATATATAGGAAACAATATTCTTGAGTATTATTTATCATTGTTCTTGTGTGATACTTGAGCTGTTTTATATGTTTGGATTGATCCTTCCAATAAAGCTATATGTAACAACAACATATTTTTGAGTAAGAAATTAAATTCATTCATGATTTGCTCTTCTAAGGACAGGGACGATCTTGAATCCCGATTGGCTGCCTCAGATAGAGTGCTACACGAAATGAAAAATCAGCTCTCTCTCCTTCGAAAAAGAAGTATAGAAGAGCGAAGGAAAAGAGCACAGTAAGTCTAAATGTTTGTGGTTTGTAACACAGTTAATGACATTATTTGTGTCATCAAAAGTAAAGTGAAATGTCGTATCAAAGATATTTTTTCTCTCGCAAAATTTCCTCGTAGCATGCTAATATTTTTTTTATTTCTTGTTTTATTTTAAAAAATGCACTCTTCATTGGAGTCTATATTTTCTAGAATTTGTAATATTTTTTAAAATTAAACTGAGGCATTCTGCCGAATTCCCAGCTGCCATTCGATCTTCTGAAAGAGCTGGGTCTAAAGACTTAAGTTCTTCAATGGCTTGCTCTTGTTCATGCATTACTATGAGCACATGAATTGTTAGTTCCTGATTGTGGGAATCCAGCAATTCTTGAACGTCATCACTATCCTCTTCCAAATATTTGAAACGAGGACTTAGTAATTGAGTTGTGTAGCGCTCAAATAAAAGACGAATCAACGAGATTTGAAATTCGCGGAAGTCGAGGTATTACTGTATTATTATGTAGACAAGGCTGAGGAGGTTTATTCTCCTTCTAGGTCAGCGATACTCAACCTGCGGCCCACCGAGCATTTTTAAGTGGCCCGGTCATGGCCTATTGCTATGAGAAATGTACTTATTTAAGAACATTGTATTAAAAATTTGGTGGGAAATTCTTTTTCAAGAAATCAAATATATCAATTTGCCTTTCTGCTGTCGGTGTCGTACGGGGACGGATTGATATTATTTTTCTATTTGGAACAGTTACGGCTAGTGATAACAGACAACAATGGAGTGGTGACAGTTTTATGGGTGGAACTAATTTGTAACCATCTTTCATATCTTGCAAGCGAAAAATACTTGAAAAATTACAAATCGTTTCTCTGACGATTGGGAGGTTGACTATTTTGTAGAGAAAGACAAAAATGGATCAGTAATTGTTTGATTTGTCGTGAAAGTGATGTATTTAAAAATATTAATAAACAGGAATCATCCAATGACACATTTCCTCGAAGATCTCTTTTAAGAGGTGATAAATAGGCTTTTTTTCTTGAATATTCTTTGCAACAACAACAAAATGTGTGACGGGCTCACGCGTCTTTTCTTTAACATAACCTCTGGGTTCTTTGGGGGCCAAGATTAATGGCAACTCTTTTCCAACCAAAACCCAAGAGGCGAAATGTGAAAAAGAAATGCAAATAAGATAGCTTTTAAATAACAGAAGTTTTAGTAAGTGAAATGGCAATTTAGGGAATGTTATGTGTGAAAGAGACAAGTGTGAATTGACAGCCAATCGTGAAGTTACCTGGAAGATAAGCCATTAAATCAAGGTGCATACCATTGTACGCACGCCCAGACGTTTCTTCATAAGATTGAATCTAAATTTGGATTAAGGTAGGATTGATTATTTGATATTAGGACGTAACATTATTAGAAGTGAGAGTAGGCGGATTAAATAATTATAGTGGTCTAAGTTACGCGATTCGGCTTAACTATTTCTGTGTGTTTGTTCATTCTAGATTCTCGCTTAATTAATATTATCTAAATTGTTAGACATTTAAGTTCCATTCTTAATAAAGTCATATTAAGAATCAAAAATGTCTATTCCTTTTGCAAACCCTACACCTCTAGCTCACGTTGACAATCAAAGATACGGCCACCCAAGGGGGGGCGGTATCACAACTGTTTTGTCAGTGGTAATATCACAGCGGTAACAAAGACATCCTATGAGGTTTGTTATATTTATTGGTAATCACATGAAACCGTTTATTGATGTAGAAATTTTGAAGGAGTGTTTCTTTAAGGTTATCACGGTTCGAACGTGTCGAACTAAATGTAAAAATAAAAAATAATAATTAAAAAAAGCAAAACAGTAGTTATAATATTTTAATTAATTTTCCACAATTTAAATTTCCAATGTTATCTTGGTCAACATTTCTCTCCCCTCCCCCTCTATTTATCCTTATGTTGCGGCCCGCGTGTTATAACTAACATACGTATACGACCCGCGTGAAATAGCTGACATATGTATGCGACCCTGCAGAAAAAGAGGTTGAATACCCATGGCTTAAGGTATTTGGCCGCGGTAGCCAAGAGATCGTAGTGACGAACTCTTTGCTGGCGTTGTGTTTGTCGAGCCATGGATTCAAGTCATGGTGTCACTGAAGATCAGCCACATAACCTTCGTGATGCTACTGAGTGCAACGGTAACAAAAACGATTTATCGATCATCGTGATACAAAAAACAAACCCATGTAACGCTTTTTGTTCATAATGCTTTCAGGAAATTTTACATTTTTGAATAGTTGGGAAAAGGCTGCTGTATTTCTTGAAATGTAAGCTTAACTGAAATGCTATTAGCATGTTATGCTTGAGAAAGAAACATTTTTAAATACACTGTGACATTGAAAATGCAACAAGATATAGCCAGAAAGTTATATAAATTTCAGAATAGCCACAGTATGTCTATGAGTAATGAAAAGGATGTTTTTTTATTACATCGAGGAAGAGACCATATAGGCCAGAGGCAGTAGCGCACACAGGAATTTTTCAAGGGGATCCGGGTCGAAAGTCCACCATTCTTGTATCAGTCTCCTTTTGATTTTGTCGATTTTCGGGAACAAAACACAATAAAAAACTAATTATTGAATAAATAATTAGCTTTAATTAATAAAATTAATCATTAATAAAAATATTTAATTAAATTTAACATACTATATACTTAGAATTATAGTCAATCCGAAAAAAGTCAAGGGTTTTGGGGGGTCCAGACCCCCAGGACCTCCCTTGTGCGCCACTGGCCAGAGGTGCTCAACCTTTTTTTCTGCTGGGCCGTATACGTATGTTAACTATTTTACGCGGGCCGCATACATATGTTAACTATTTCAAGCGGGCCGCAACATGAGATTAAATGGGTGGGGGGATAGAAATATTTAAGACCAAGATAACATTAGAAATTTAAAATATGGAAAATTGATCAAAATATTATAACTCCTGTTTTGCCTTTTCTAATTATTATTTCTTATATATATATATATATTTATTTTTGTCACTAACAATAAATTAAAAGAATTTAAGAAATACTCCTTCACAATTTTTGCATCAGTAAACGGATCCAAATGATTACCAATAATATAACAAACTTCTTTGTTACTACTTGACATCACCACTGACGAAACACTTTGTTGCTGCTACAAAGAATATTCAATAAAGCCTATTTATCACTTCTTGAAAGAGGAAATGTAGTTAAATAATTCCTTTTTATTGGTATTTTTTAAACACAGCACTTAAGTGACAAATCAAACAGGTACTGATTCATGTTTCTTTTTCGCTACAAAACAGTAAATCTCCAAATCATTCGAATATTTTTCTCTTGAAAGGAATGAAAGATTGTTCACACAAAATTAGTTCCACCCATAAATTTCGTTAACCCACTGTTGTCTGTCATCACTTACCTTAACAGTTACAAATAGAAAAAAAATATCAATTCGTAGCCGTATGACATCGACAGCAAAAAAATAAAATTTATATATTTGATTTCTTGTCAAAGAATTTTTCACCAAAATTTTAATATATTGTCTTAAATTGAAGAGTTTCTCAGAGCAATGGGTCATGACTGGGCCACTTAAAAAGGCTAGGTGGGCCGCAGATTAAATATCGCTGATATAGGCTATTTCCCTGGTAGCAGCCCAATACAAACTAGCTTTTCAGGAAAGTTGTCAAAAGATAAAAGATCAAAACTAAAACTTGTGTTGGTTAGGGAATCACAAATTGTTAGTTGAATACAATTCATAGCCTCTCCTGTATGACTCAGTGAAGTCAGGAGTTTTCCTATTTTCCACACCAGTTGGGTGTATGTGTTCCTGAAGAAAGTCGTGACTGGTCGGAATTCTAATTTAAAAAAAACTAAAAAACACGCGTTTATGGTTAATCGAACTAAAAAGTAAAAAAGTAATTCATAATTTAAAAATAAAAGGATTTACGAGAAAATTAATGTCATTGGGGTAAAAGCGTGAGGTTGCTCTATATCAATTGTTATAATTTCTTACTAGTTCTATTCCGAAATGCTACCAAAAGCCCTCGTGTAGCTGAACATTGCGACGTTAATATTCAGTCATTCATTTCGAAATGCTGAGTTAGTGTAAAAAGTAGTACAAAGCACCCCACGCTTTTACCACAATGGCATTAATTTTTACGTAAATCATTTTATTCTTATATTAAGAATTATTTTTTACTTTTTAGTTCGATTGACCATAAAAGCGTGTTTTTTAGTTTTTCTAAACTATAATTTATTTTTCATTTTTTAGTTCGATCGTCAGTAAAAGCATGTACTTTTAGTTTTTTTTAACTATCATTTATTCATACACTTATTTTTTAAAGTTTTGGCCCGCGACCGAAAAATTTGCCCATCCCTGAATTAGAACAAATTGTTTTTTTTCACATGCACGAGTCTTTTTTTTCGTTTTCGTTTTCAGAAAGAGACTGGACAATTGCTTATATTATAAGAAATTGCTGACGTAAAAATAAGTTTTCGCTTTTAGGGTTACTCTTAATCTCTTAGTCATCAAATCTGGAATTATTCGCCAAATCTGGAAATGTATAATGAATTAGTCACCAAATCTGGAAATGTTTAAGGAATTAGTCGCCAAATCTGGATTATCCTGTCTCCTGATTATCCTGTTCAGGATAATGGAACAAAATTATGAAATTATTATATTGTCATCGGTCCTTGATAAGTGTGCAAAATTTCGAATTAATCTGACCTTTTAAAGTGGGTATAAATCGAGTTCAATTTTCTGTTAAATACAAGTGAAACTTATAAAAGCGTGTTGAAAATAGCGGAGAAGATTTGTATAGTCTCCCAGATCTTTCCCCTAGCATCATCCTCTTGAATTCGGTGAATGTATTTTCTCACGGATCATCTGGAGATACTTGAAAAAGACTGGCTACATGACATTCCACCAGAAGACTGTGGAAGATTGCAGCCATGCTTTGCCAGAGAGTCCACCTTTTCTTTGCTTGATATGCAACAATGGCTAGGGATCGATTGAACGACAATAGTCTAATCAGCATTGGTGAGTTCATGAATTTTTTTTCTCACCTCCTGCACCCCTAGAGTCGCTATTGCGTTAGGAGCAGAGAGTGAGAATCGCAGACTGAGACGAGGAGTATGAAAAGGATGTGAAATGCTTAATTCATCGACATTCATTGAATATTATAAAATGGAAGGAATCTGAAAAATGGGCAAAATATCCGTGTCGTTATTTCTACCAGGGTATGGAAGTTTTTATTCTTACTTTAGAGTGCACGTGAATTAGCAGCAAATGCAGGGACCTTACTAAGGAAGGAAATTATAGCAGACAGGTAATTTTACGAGGGGTATGTTTATGGGATTGAGAAGGGGAATTTGTTCGATGCGTCATAACTCAACTAACCCAACAAGACGTGTCTACGGTACAATGTCTGTGGTATAGATGGCTGGAACAAGAAAATGTGGCAAGTTTCAGAGGTGTTGGTGTGTTCGAAGTGACATCAACACACGTGAGTTGACGCATTCACCGACAAGCGGTAATTGTAACAAAATGAAACTAATTAAATTGAACAAAAGGTTTCGTGAACATAATAAACAGTTTATATTATTAATACGTTCAAGAGTATTATGTATATTAACCTGTGATAACCTGTAACCCCAAACAATTACCATTTATCCTATGAGCATATAACCAAGCTACTTTTTTTATTCCAGTACAATACCGAAAGTAATGTTATAGAAAAAAAAATTTACTGTCCTTTAGTGATGTTTCTTTTTTATACTTATTCATCTCCGCTTATCTCTATCCACATTTACTCTGCATTTCCCCCATTTTACTAGAGCTGCCATCAAAGTATCCGAAGGAATAGCACTTGAACGAGAAAATCTAGTTTTAGAACTGCATCATTTAAAGTAAGTTCACTTGGCGTATATTTAATATTCGAATAAAATTTTTAACATTATTATTATTTTCTTTTCAATATTTGTTAGAAATATCCTTTAAAGATGTTTTTTTGCTTTTATTTCTTACCATTACAGATGTGTTGGTTAGCGCCTTGATGAATGATTGCAAGCATTCGACGGATGAATATTTAGAGCATTAATTAAACATATAAAATACAGAAACAAATTATTGATTATTGAACTCCATAATTATTTTATCTTTAACGATTTTTTTAATAATATTTTCTTCGTAGAAGTAGATATGCATTGATTACTTTTTTAAAATGCTTTATGTTTAACTGATTTCCTCTTTTAGGACTATTTAAGTATTTTTTAAAAGAACCCAGGACTCAAATTTAATTCTTATGGGTTTTCAAATGGGCTATGTATTTCCTCTAAAACTATTTTAAAAAATCTTTCATGCCTGTTACAAATGATTTTCTTTTAATACTATGAACATTTTTTTTAAAGTGAATAAATTTTAACCATTCCAAATAGTAAATTACTTCAGACCTTTTATATTAACTAATGATTATTTTTTCTAGTTTTAATTTTTACTCCAAGATCCTTTTTAGGTCTTTTTTAAAATTTTACTAAATACCTGTCTATCTTTGAAATTTAAAAATGAACTTATATGTTAACGACAACTTTTTTGTCTGATAGAAATAAGACACACTGATATTAACTTATATATCTCTGCAAAGTGTATTTTACTCATTGAAAAAAATCCTTATTAGATATATTCTTAAAATAAAATTCACTAAATAGAAAGTGACATATAATTTGTTTCTCCTCTAATTATTTATGTTTAAAAGTAAAAATTTTTTATAATCAATCTTCCTTATTCAAAATAAGAAACTGATACCATAACGATGAGATTAGAAAACATTATAATACATGTTTTCTATGGTTATTGGAGTTAAATAAGTAATGAGGATAATGGAAAAGCTCTTTAACTATTCACTTATCTTGCGACTCATTTATTATTTATCCAATACTAGTTAGCAGAGTCCAGTATTATTCATGTTAGCAAATATAAACTAAAAATTTTAAGTAAGACCCTATTGTGAACTTTTAAAGTGATTAACTTATGGACTTTTTGAAAATTCACATTGAAGAATTTAAAATTTATTACTATCCGTGTATAAAAAAGAATACTTAAATGTAATAAGAGTGTCAAGGGAATTCTTTAAAAAAGTTTTTGAACATTTCCCATTTGCATTTTAATTTAAAACAAACAGTAAAAAAACTTCAGAGCTCTGAATTATGCGGGATAAAAATAGAAAATTTTTTTGCTGCTGTTTTTTGCCTTTAAAAATAATCTCAAAGTCTGTGAAAGTAGACAGCATTTTTTTTTTTTTATAAAGACATCAGAAATTTTTTCCTTAACTAGAAACTTTTTTGTGCCAATTGTTGAATGAATAGCTTCTAAGATATAAAATAACTTTAAAATGTAATTATTCAGACCGACTGAAATAAATATAGAGGAATTCAGTGTATTTTATAGCATGTTGTTTCCTTATTTCTTTGTAAATATATTTATAGAAAACTTTTAATTAGTAATTTCTTTAAAAAAATAAGTGTCTTTATAGATTTTGTTTTCAGAGAAGTCAATAAGCAGTTACAAGACGAAAAAGACGAACTAACTCTAGGAACTATAGCAAAAATGCCAGTTCGGGTCAATTCTCTTACTGAGAGTTCACAAGTAAGTAAAATAATTTTTTGATTGTTTTTCAACATTTCACTGGTAAATTAAATGTAATTTTTATTTTTAAAATTTAATTCGAGTCGAATATATATTTTTCTACTAACTTAAGATGATTTTTTGTGCTCCTTATTTTATTCATGTTATTTTTTTTAAGAGGAGAATATTTATTAGCTATGCTGAATCAAAGAATTTTAAATTGTTTATAACTAGTACATGAATTAAATTCCTTAGAGAACTTAAATATGTTTGAATTGAATTTTCATGTATGCTTTTTAGTCTAATATTTGCGTTGAACTTTAGACGAATTAAAAACTTCACTTTTTCTGAAAATACTGTTTATTATTACAGAAGATTCAAATTTTTGTGATATCTGAATGGATGAACAACATTATAGTATAAAAAAAATTTGAAAATATACTTGCAAAAGTATATAATTTGATAAAACTTTGTCCAAATATGTTATAAAAGGAGAAAAGTAAAATCAATACTTCTTATATTTCTAAAGGATATTGAGAATAATTTTTTATTCTGCTGTACAGCAAAGAAAGTAAAATAAGACGTGATTTATTAAAAAAAATGAACAGTTTTATTTAGTTTATATGAAATAAGCGCAGCAAAAAAATTAGCCATAAGAAATTTTCACAAAGAATTTGAAATATTCGAATTTTGTTAAACGGGAAAAATATTTAAAGAAAATAATTACTGAATATTTTTTCACATTTATTAAAAGGGGTTTTTAAAAGGGAAAAAAAAATTTTATCAACATACCCCCAGTAATTTACTTTTTTTGGGTGTGTGTTTGCTGATAGTTTCAGAATAATATATAATAAGGATTTCAACCTTAGAGAGAAAAATCCCTACCACAATTATGCAAGCAATTTTTTTCCTTTAAACCAGGGGTGACCAACCCGGTCCCGAGAACTCCATGCATAATCTTGTGGCCTTCAAGGTTCTTTACAAACTATGGTTAATTTGTGCAATATTTGTGTTTTTAGTGTAATTTCTTATGACAAATATATCCCACAACTGTTTCAATTTTATTACGATTCTTCTGTTTTTATACGTACTTAGAAGTGAACAGTATTGCATTGCAGCGAACCACGGCAGCATCAAGCTTGATTCCTATAATTTCATCGCAATGATTATTGCTAGAGCTAAGCATATTTGAATACTGCATTATTATTATTAAATTATCTATGTTGTATACATGAAAATAATTAAAACAATAATAACAATTCATTCCGTTTTAAATTTTACCCAAAAATCTTTTTTAATGGAACCAAATCTGATAAAAAGATATATATTTTTTATAGAACCTGGGGTTTTTTTTTTTCTGGCGCAATTCATGGTTACCACCCCCACCTAAACCTTAAATATTATAGATAGTAATATCTTTGTTATATAAAGGAAACTGTAAAATTTTTTTTAACAATAACAATTTTGAAATGTCTTAACACTTTTCTCGAATTTAATTTACATATCTGATTAAACAAAGGGGGAAAAGGGAAATTTTATAAACCTTTAAAAAAAAATAACCCCCCAAAAACAATTTAAAAACATAAAAAATTTTGGAAGGGTATTTCTGAAATCGCGTATTAGTATGGATATTAAATGAATTATTCTTTTTAGAATTCTCATCAGTTAACAAGAAAATAAGAGTAAAATTATGAATTTCGGAAATATAATTGAATTTTTCAGTTGTGATGCTCCCGGGCCGCTGGCCCCCGAGTCGGTAGAGCACGAGACTCTTAATCTCGGGGTCGTGGGTTCGATCCCCACGTTGGGAACCATTGTGATACCCCACGGCCCGGTGGTATCATCTCTTCATCTACGCGACCTATATCTGTAGGAATAAATGATTGATTACTCAAATTCCCCATAATAAATATAATTTATTATTGTCTGAATATATATATTGATCAACGCAACACAAGTCTTACTAGAGGAATATGATCAGGAGTGATGCTACGTAATTATCAATTCTAAGTAAATAGCGCCTCGAATCCTAATCACTATATTTATGAAAAGCTATCCTAAGAATCCTTAGCCGCCTTAGATTTCTTAACCCACTAAGGTCCGTTCTATAATTACACTTCTATAATTAATAACTTACCAATATCTCACGGCGATCAGCACCTCAGCTTTCTGTTTCTTCTTTTATTCTATTCTTCTACTATTCATCTACTATTATTCTTCCATTCTATTACTATCCGGTTTCTATTCGACTTCTATTCAACTAACTCGCTAATGCAAAAGCTCCCTTACATATCTATTCACTAATATGCATATCGCGGTTTTTTCTTGAGAGGATTGGATGGAAATAATGCCATTCTGGCCCCAAAGATTCTCCAAGAGGATAAGGCGCGATAAAGCCCCGTCACACAGTAAAAACGGATATCTGAGAGATGGGAGAAAAGGAAAATGGGATCAAATTGTTTTGTCTTAGAGCCATATTTATATTCCAAGCAAAGAAAGGAATATTAAATTCTTATGTAGATTAAAAAGCTTACTGAGGAGTAATTTTCTACGATTCATGAAAAATATAAATAACTTTTTTTATTATGTTTTTAATAAAATTTCAATGAATAATTAAACGCTTTTATTTTTGTTTTTAATAAAATTCTGTTTCGAAAACTAAGCATGTTTATTAACTTTCATTGCACGAAAAAATCTTTTTAATTTACCAGAAAGAATTAAAGTAAGGCAGAAAAGAGAACACGACAACTTTTCTTATCTGGTATTCCTACTACTAAAAGGACAGTTTTATCTGTACCTCACAGGCCTCCCATTGCAGTTGCTCTTTTTATTTGATCTGAAATTAAGCCGCAATCTATTCTTATCACACGGTTATTTGTTCTTAAGGTACACAACTAATTTCATGGTCACAATAAACATTTCAGTTATTTTTTCTTAGAAAAAAGATATGGATTTCACAGACAAGAAAAAAATGCCTTTCATTTTTGATGAATGCGATATAATAAGTTGTAAACAAGATTAAATAAAATATTTTACCGTTTATGTTAAATTTCTCAATCTATGTTATATAATATGAAATAATAAATATATAAAACAAAAAAAAAATGAACAATGAAGAAAGGACAATCTTTTAAAATTTTGAGTAATGTTACGCGCGTATCTGAAAAAAAGACCATTTTGGAACAGAAAACAAAATGCTTTACTTTAAAATTTGGTTATTCTTTCTTTTAAAAACTATACAATTAAGAAAATAGTTTTTATATTGTAATAAACTATATCCTATTAAGAGATATAATTTGGTAAAAATTATTTTACATATTTTCCTTTTCTCTCCAAGCTAGAGATTTTACTCATACTTGAAATAATAAAAATTGTGCACAAAAAAGAGTAAGCAAACCAAAAACGAAAGGAAAATAAAAGTTGCTTTTTTTCAAATATTTAGCGCATTCCCTAAGAAAAATCCTATAACGGTTATAACAAGTTTAACCTTCCTTTTAAAAGGCTTACGGTTATAACTTTAAGCTTGGTTTTAAAAGGATCTATTTAAAGTTTTTGATATTCATGGGATTTCAAATGATTACGTATATAAAGGTACACATGAATAAAAATGGTTTTCAAAATTATTAACACATCTAAAAAGGTTATTACCCGTGTGTTAGAATATAATAATTTAATTTAATTACTGCAGTAACTTCTCTTTAATTGTAATATTTTTTTTATTTCTTATGAAGTTTTTGATACCAAATGAAAAAGACAAATTTTATAAAATAATCTTTTGTTTCAACAAATCTTTATCTCTCAATGTTTTTTTTTAAAAAAAAACTCAATATTGCTCATTAAAAAATAAAATTATATATATATTTCCTTCTCAACAGTAAATACATTCAGTAAGACACGTTATATTTGAAACTTTACATTATGTAAAATTTCAAATATAAAAAAAAAAGTTTTTTAAAATTTATGAACAGAAAAAGATGTTATAAATGTAAGGGTATAAAAAAATTTTTAAGAATAATGAAAAAATTTTTTAAAATATTAATATGGGGCAAAATAAAAATACACCCACATATGTATAATGTCGTGTATTGCATCCATTTAGCACGCTATCAGCAAAAATAACAAAATTGTCGAATTTGTCAAATAAACATCAATAAAAAAATATCAAATTTCTTATAAAATGAATACTGATATTTTAATTTGGGGCATTTTTTTTCCCGAAAAAAAAAGCCTTGGATTTTCGAGACCAACGACGAAAAAAAAAACAAAAATGATTGAAAAAGGGGAAAAAAGAAACTTTTAATATCAAGTATTTTCCCCCCCGGTTTTTAAAAATAGTTTAAAAAGAAAGAAAAAGGAAAAAATTTTTACATTTTGCGGGGTTGATTTTTCTGTTCGAATGAAAAAGGAATTTGGAAAAGGTATCATATCAGGTTTTGATTTATAATTTTGAAACCACAAGCCCGTCTAGGTAACAGAAATATATCTTTAAAGAATTTTATCCTGTAGTTATCTTTTGCAATGTTTTATTTATGTATTTTGTAAAATTGTTTTACAGTCCACATATTTTAACTTATTTATTTCTTACTGCCCAAAATTTTTTTGGAAAAATGCTTTTCCCCTAATTATTTTAAGGGTGACTGACTATTTTTAAATGTTTTTGAAAAAGCTATAAAGGTTTTTTATATTTAATGTCAGTTGAATTTGAATACACACACATAATTGTTTTAAGAACATTATTAAAAGGAAAAATTATTTAAATGCTGTTTTTTTGCAAAAAATGAAGAAAGAATGAATATTTTCAAAACATTCTGCTTTTATGAAAAATGCTTCAATAATAAATATAATATTTTGCCTATATATATAGGTGAATTTTCCCCCCGGGATTGAACCATAATTTAAGAAAAAATTTAAATTTTGATTCGATCAAATTTAAATAATGAAGGGTGGTTTTTGTTAAAATTTCTCTACTCTCTATGGTATAATAAAAGGCAAATAAAACCATTCCTAAATTATATATTTTAAAAATCACAATTCAGGATATTATGCAAAATATTATTATTTATGGGAGCTTTTTCCATAAGAGTGTTTTGAAAAAATGTTATTCTTTCATGATTTTTTGCCAAAATATTTTGCATCTAAATAACTTTTTCTTCTAATACTATTCGTAAAACTGTTTTATATGGATATTCTAACTGAACTTACGCTAAATAATAAAAATTTATCTATTTATCCGCTTTTTCTCAAAATCCCGGTCTCGTATGTAGTCTCTCTTTAAATATTCTAATACTAAGATTTAAGGGGTTTTTTTTTTTTAAACTATAAGAAAAAAAAACATTTTTTTTGTGGAATATAAAAAAAAAATTTTTTAAAAGGGCCCAGGTGTTACATTATTGGGGAGAGGTTTTTTAAATTTTTTGCGATGCTATGCATAAAATTGAATTGAACAAGATCAAAGAGATAAATAAATAGTTTTTTTTATTTAATCTCATTTAATCTTTTCATATTTTCTTTTACATTTTATCATCGAATTATTTGATGTGGGAGTTTATTTTACATTCTCATTTAGTTTCATCTTTGTAAACTGTGGCATATTTTTATTTTGTTGCTAAATAAAACTCTCACTCTCAAATCTAATTTCCTCTCTATACTTCATAAAAAGAAATCTTGGATCTTTAGGAAGTAGTCATTTGAAGTTACTAAAAAACCAAACAAATATTTTGCTTTCATTATTTAATGAAAATTTCCCAAAAGATAAATGTTTTTTTCCTCCAATAAAAAAAAACGGAGAAAAAAAGTCAAATGCAGACTTCTTAATTTAATCAAATGAAGAGTATTAATTAAAAGGGGGAGGGAAATTTAAAAATTTTAAAAACAAACTGCTGCTTTTTAAAATTTCGAAAAATTCAAACAATGAATAATTTGTAACTAAGGAAAATGAATTGACAATTTAATACTTCTTTTATTTTTAATTTTTTTTTAATACAATTTTCTTGGGGGTATACTTTTTTTATTGTAAAAAAATCCATCAAACAAAAGATATTCATAATACTCAAAAAATTTTAAAACCTAAGAAAATTTACTATAAAAATTAATTTTTGTGTGTTAATTTTTTTAAAAAAAATTTTTATTCTTCCCCCATCTTTAAATTAATTTAAATTTAAATTTTTAAAAAACTTAAAAAATTTAAAATCATTTTTATCTTTTCTTTATCCTCTTTTCTACAGTTTTGTACTTGCATCTGTAAGTTTTAGATAAGAGTTTATGCAATTAATATAATATTGCTAATCATTAAGAAAATAATTGAAACTGCAAAAAAATATATTTTCTTCACAAAACTTTCCCTAGCTCTGTCTTAAGTGCATATTCTTAAGGTATCCGACTTCCTTAAAATCGTGATTTTTTTCAAAAATTGACAAATTGTTTTTTATGATTTTATTTTATAGGATATCTTATTAGCTTAATAAAAATACCAAGTTTTTTTTTTTTTCCATTAATTTTAACAAAAAATAACAAGTGTTTTTTAAAAAAAGGCCATAACTTTTTCACAAGATGTCAAACTTTTTAAAAAACGTTTTTCCGAAATGTGTTTTTTTTGGTCAAACCCCGGGGGCAGCATTTCCTTTTAAACAGTTTTAAAAATAATTTTCCTAAAATTTTTTTTGTTTGTTCTGTATAACTGTAAAAGGGTTTTTACCTTCAGATTTATCAATCACTGTTAACATTTCAAGTACAGTCCTTTTTATTCACTTTTTTTAAATAATTTCAAAAAGACCAAGGGTAAAGTGCTTTTTTTTTTGTGAAAATTAAAATATTCTTATTGAAGGCCCTTTTCCCCAAAAATGAATAACAAAAGTAACACATCAAAATTGAAAAAATTTAGAATTTGTTCATAAAGTTTTTTTACGGAAAAACCCCCCCTTTTTGTAATTTTTTGTACATTTTTTTCAGTTTTTTTTTTCCCCTTTTTAATAATAAATTTTTTTTTCTGTTTTCAATTTTAGAATTTTTTCCTTAAAATATACTAAATAAATCTATATAAAAATCACAAAAAATCCCCATATCTACATTTTTTCAAAAAAAAAGTTGTCGCAAGTATTCAGATACCTTAAGATGGAATGAATGCTCATCTACGTGGCTTATTTTTTTTTATCTTGTTATGCTATAAATGTCAGGAGTTTCAGGAAAGAAATTTAAATTTGACATGTATGTATTCAGTTTTAATTTTCGAGGTAGCTAAAATGAAGCACTCCAAGCAGAATATTTTATATGCCTACAGCTATAACTAGACTACAAAAATAAATTATGGATAAATATTGAAAATCCGCTTGGCTAGTGCTGTTCGTTTGAGAATCAATGCATAATTTTATTTCAATGTTTTATCCAAACATGTGCTGTGGCCGCTGTAGTCAAAGTCGTGGTCATAAATTCGTAGCTTGCATTAATTTTGTCGAGTCGTGGCTCGAATCCTGGTGCCATTAAAGACTCTATATAGAGAGAGGAGTTGACGCATATTAGATCTGTGGAGGCTCAAATTCCTTACATTGACGTAGTGTGAAAGTTTGGAGAGTGTGGTGCCTTCACAGATGGAGTCCTCATCACTTGATCGTGATTCAGGATTACGAGATCCGTCACCATTAACCTTTGTGTTATTTCACATTGTAAAGTTAATAATTAACCAAACAAGTAGTATACAGTAATACCTCGAGTTACGCGAAATCGGAATTGCGCGGTTTTCAAATCTCGTCGATTCGTCTTTTTTATCATTAAAACTCAGGCGAAATCATTACCAGAGCCTGATGATGTTGGTAATTTGATTGAAGAAATTATCGAATTTGCCAGGCAAATAAATTCAGAAGTGGATAGTGATGACGTTCAAGAACTGCTGGATTCTCCCACAATCGGGAGCTGACGATGGACTTAATTCATGATGTCACGATGATACGGTTCTTGAATCACGTGTTTTCCCAATTGATTAAAAAATTGATATACTAAGTTGTTCAACTTGTAAAAGCTCTTAGATAACATTTAAAATTTGATGGTTGTAAAGAGATCACGTGTTAAAATTCTTCAAACAGTTCTCAAAACAATTAAAGTAAAATACTTACATTATAACTGAATATTTTAAATTAAGTGCATTATTTATTAACTATGTCGCAGTTAGTTAATCGTTGGCAAATATGACGTTCAAAAAGTAGTTTCCGAAGCAAAATGAAGTACATGAACTAATTGGTGGAAACTGTGTAGACGTATATTTTGATATAACTATAACGTCGCATTAATTTATGAGACTGGATTTGGCCGAAAACATCTGGTCAGTATCTGTGACTAATGACGTCACATGGAATGACGGTTGGTCATTTGATAGAAGATCTCTGCCAGCTCAGGTGTCGTCCACGTCACTTGACCATGGTTCAAAATTACGTGGTCCGTCGCCAAAAGCCCTTGTGTAGCTGAACAGTGCGACTTTAATATTCACTCACTCATAGAAATGTGTGGTTGAGTTCTTAAATCTTGCAAGATTTCAAAATGTAGGATCTTTTAATAAAATATTTCATACAATCTAAAAATTTACAGAAGTTTAGAGTTCGTATTAAGTATTAAGTAAACTATACTCATAATCAAATCCCGCTGGTGTGCTGTACAGTATTCATTTATTCATGAATTGGGGAAAGACTGAACTAATTAAATTATACATTGCTTAATCTTAGATATTCAAATCTCATTAATTAACTGTGTATTATTTGCTATAAATTTATCACTCTTAAGGTCTTTCATATATAAATGGCTTACTTATATTTATTTTTGTAAATTTTATGAGAGAGATGTCTTATGAAGAGTATATTGAAATGATCAATTCTCAAAATCTTAATAACACATTGAACAATCAAAATATTTAGTAGCACTTAAATGTATATTAATGTTTGTGAAGCATTTGTATTTCAATTTTATGGAAATATAATTCATTAGAATCCTTATTATGCATCTCCAATTATATCAGGTGTCGTATTCGCCGCTTTATTTTTCTCACTAAATACAGGAAAATGTCAAACTTTACTGACAATAGTTAATAATTAATCTAAAGTGTTTTTTTATTGGTCCATTTTCATTTGGTTAAAACTGTTTGTGGGAGGGATATGTTTGTTTTCACTCAAAGGTATTTTATGTCTTCAGAAAACAACGTTTTGACTCATCATTTTTTCGCACGTATTAAAAGGTTTACTTTTAAAAAAGCAATTTCACGTAAAAGTCTTATTGACTTAAAATAATAAAATTTATTCTCCCCGAAAACGTTATTTTTTAAATATTATCCATTTTCTCCTGTGAATATAATTTTCAAAATTCATCTAATTATTCAAATTGTGTAACTTTAAGAGAACTGTGAAAGATAGAGAAGACGCCTTTTCTAAATTTCATGTTTCAGGCAATTTTTTCTTAACTTGGCTACCATTTTGGCAGTTTTAGAGAGGAAAGCTCACCAATTTTGATATTGCCAAGGGACATTATTTGGAATTCTTTCTACTACTTCATTATTCTTTTCCATTCTGCTGTAAAATGTTTTCACAAGATTAAATTTAAAAAGAAGCGGAACATATATATATTAGGTTTTCTTTCACACCGCGGGATTTTCCCTGAAAACATTATGATTACATGACTTTATTTTAACGTTACAATTGAATTTATATGAAATAAACTTCTACAGTCTCGTACAGTAAATTTCCCGAATAAAAACATGATAAATTTATCTTTTTCCTAGTTCCAAAAACATCTATTTTCGTTTCCGATAATTTTCTAAATTAAATTATGATAATCTTATGCAAAAAAAAGTTTCGTTCCATCTTTTTAGAAGATTTAAACTAAAAATAATTCATAGATATAATAATAAACCCTGATTTAAAATAAATTGATATACGAGCTTTATTACAAGTAAATTATATGCATATCACACCATGCAATATAAATCATGTATTTTAATGTAACAAAAATTTCTTAGTTTATATATATTTTAAACAAAATATGCAACGTAAACAAATCAATTTGTTTAAAATCGAATATAATTTAATAACTATAGACCTAAATCTTTTTGTCTAGTTGTAAATCCTTACACATTGTGTTACACCTCTTGACAATAAGTTCTTCCGCTAAAAATTTGAAGTATAGAGCATCAATGACCATGTCATGCGGCTATGACAAGAAATATATATATATATATATGTTGTAATAATTCACTTACATTTTTCTCGAGGTGTTTTAATTCATCATGGTGTCGAACCTTCCAAGATTTCGCGTGATAATTAGTTTTAGTTTACCTGCCTAACGGGAAACTACAACTTTATTTCCCCAAAACTGAAACGTTAGCATTTTTAAAACAAGATGAAGCAATCTTGCATTACTCACTTTTTTTTCGAATTAATTAGAAAGTCCTTTACCGGAAATCTTTGATTCTAACAGCTTTCGGTTGATCAAAACTATTAATAGCTGAGATCTCAGGAGCTAATAAAATATGTTATTGTGAATCTCCTGTAAACCAAGCATGTTGTTATTCTGCTTTTGTGCTGCTTGTTTCATGTTCGGGCTCACCAATAAATATGGATGCTTAAATTATAGAAGCCTCCTCATCCTTACCAGGATTGTAACCATCTGAAAAAAATGGATCACCTTAATACCAAAATGTCTTAAATCAAATCTGAAATTGTTTTTTTAAAAGTTTAAATTTTAGAGATAAATTTGAGGTTTTTTTCCCTTTTAAAAATTAAAAAAATTTTTATTGCGCGAAGCCCTTGGAGGGTTTAAGAAAAATATGTTCCCTTGAGAGGAAATTTAAGGGGGTTACCCCCTTTAATACATATTTATGATTCACTGTTTTGGATGACCCGGTTTGCACGGTTTCCCAAGTGTACAGCTTTATCCCTTTGGGAAGATTCCCCTTCCTTTTCAATGTCAGCACTTCCTGGTGTGTGTGTGTGTTTTTCTATTTTGTCATTAAAAATACTCTTTTTCGAAGTTTCTCCCCCTTTTTTTTTTTGTCGGGTGGGTCTTTTTTCCCTAGCCACTTAGCCCCCATTTGAAAGGGCTTTTTCCGTGGGTACAATTTTATCCCCACAAAATTTTTCCCCCTTTCCTCTCGGGACACCAGTATTTTGTGTGTGTGTTACTGAGCGATGGGATTTATACATTTATCTCATTTAAACCCCCCTTTTACAAAATTTTCTTCCATTTTCTTCTCTTTGTCAGACAGGTTTTTTTTTCCATCCGTTTAGCCGTTGCTTTAGGGTTTTTCCAATTTTTTTTTTTTTTTTTTTTTTTTCAAATATCTTTTTTCGATTAAAATTTAAAAAGCTAACCCAGTTTTTTTTCCCAAAAAAAAACAGACATTTACGGTTTATTATTAAATAAGTAATTTAGTAATTAATAATAAATCCCAAATAATTTTTTAATTCAAAAAAATAATATATTAATTTATATAAATTTTTCGTTAAATAATGAATAAAAAAAATTTTACCGTTAGTTTAAAAGGAACGCTTTTATCTAGATGTCTGTTTTTTTCGATTAAATATATGAAAAAGTGAAAAAATAACAATGGGGGAGCCTAAAATTTGCTTATATTCCTTGTAAAAAAAAAGTTTTAAAAAGGGAAATAGTAGTATTTAATAAAAACAAGGCAGCATTTTCCTATTTTTTAAGCCAGAAAATTATTTCTCTAAAAAAAAACTATCATTTGGGGAAATGCATTATTAAAAACTAAGATCATATTAATTTTTTTTTACAATGAATATTTTTAAAAATTCAAACAAAAAAAATTAGTTTTGGGAAAAATTACGGGAAAATTTTTTTTTACACTCTTTAAATAAAAAAAAACATTCAAAAAAAAAAAACACCCCTTTATCTGACAAAAAAATTTTTTTCCCCCGCTTACGTACTCTCCGAAGTTTTTTTCCCCGTACAGGGCTATGGATAAAAATCGTGTTTTCCCTGAGGTATTTTCTCATAATTAACTATTACTGGCATTTCGTTTTTTCCAATTTTTTTTTTCGTTGTTTTTTTTACGGTTTTCCGGCGGAAAAAAATTTTAAAAATTTTTGATAAATAAAGCAAAATTTTTTTAAAAATTTCCCAAAATTTTTTTTTTTTGAATTTTTTCCTATTTTGTTTCAAATTCACTTGGCAACTTTGGGAAAAAGGGTTTAAATAAATGTACCAATCTTCATAAAAAATAGTTTTATTTTTTTTTTGGGAATTTAAATTAAAAAAATTTAAAACATTAGAAAATTGAGATTTTAAAAATATTTTCATTTAATAAATGTTAAAAGCATTTATTTTTGAACAAAGTTAATTAATACAGTCGGGGGGGAGTAACGTCATGAAAATTCCTTTTTAGTTAAAAAACTGTTTTTTGCCATTTTTTTGTCATTGTTGTAACAATAACAGTGTTACAACAATGCAGACAAAAAAGTTGGCGCCCAAAACGGAAATTTAAAAACCCGGTTTTAATTAATATTTTTTTAACAATTTTGGATTTTGGAGGGTTTGGGAACCCTAAACCATTCTCGAATCCACTAGAACAGACAAAAAAAATTTCATAAAAAGTCGGTCCAGCCGTTTGGGAAATTTAGCCCATACACCCCACAGAAGATTTATATATATAAAGTTTAATTTAAAAAAATTTTTAAATTTAAAAAAGCTAAAAGCATGATTTGTCTGTTTTTTTGAAAATTAAAGCCCCGGTTTGGCCAGTTTGGCTGAAAATCGTTTTTTCGACCCCAACTTACGTCTTTTTTAAAATTTAACGGTTACAACAGTGCAGGTGAATGTTGAGTTGTATGTTTTGAATTTTTTTAATTAATATTTTTTAACTAATGGATATCGGACCGAAGAATTCCCAAAAAAATTCTCAAATCCCCTTGAACCCCACAAAAATTTTATTGAAATCGGTCCAGCCGTTTAAAAAGTTTTAGTCACATACACACGCACAGAAGATTTTTATATATAAAGATTTCCAATTTAATTAAAAAACAAACAGTGGAAAATTGACTCCCTAATACATTATCATATTTAAAAAATGTACCAACAGCTGTAATAAATGATAAAAATATTATTCGGTAATAATAAATTAACACCTTCCCAAAAACTATATTAAATATAATTTGGACGAATATATCAAATTTTGTTTTTTAATCGGCCATCTAGAAATCACTACATTTCATTCCAAAAACTGAATTGAATGTAACCATAGTCAGATATAAGTTTTTGTCGAACTTCAAATGTGCAGCTATAGAGAAGAGATTTAGTTAAGAATCTTGTGTTGAAAAGAAACCAATTAAAGATATAAACAATAACTAATAAATCAAATTAGTTTTTGTTGTTGTTAAGCAAATTTATATAAAGAATATTTAAAATTTACGATGAAATATTGATAAATTATGCAGAAAAATCTGCTGCGTAATATTTTAGAAGTTAAACACATGTTTAATTTTAAAATGTATTGTGATTTTTTTTAAATGCATATTATGCGTTGCATACATTTCAAAAAAAGTTACTTCATCCTGAATATAAATAAGTTAATTTTAAAAGTTAATTATTTTTTCTTTTTAAAAATTTTTCTATCAGATGAAAAAATTTTTAAACTTTTTAACTTTTTTTTTTAAAAAAAAATTCATCATTTGCTTAATTTAAAAAACTTCTTTAATAATTTAATACGCAATTCCTTTTCCACTTAGACCAGAAATGTAAAATTAATAAAAATTTAATTCCGTTTCTCTTAATTAAATTCTTGAATTTATTTCCAAATCCGAATTACTCTTTCAAAAAGTCTGGACAAAAATTTTAACAAGAGTTTTATTTTAATTTTCTCGCGAATAGTTTCTAAACTCATTTAACGACGACGTTTCTAGAGAATTATGTTTGTCACATACTTTCAAGAATTAAAAAAAAACATTTAATTAGGTTAAAAGGAAAACATTTTCTGTCTTTATATTAAATTATTCGATTATATATTTTTAGAAAGTGTTATATACTCTTACTAATAATTGTGTGTGTGTTCCCTGAACTACACAAATAATTACTCAAATAATAAATTATTAGACTGGTACCAAAAAAATATTTATTCAACATTTCTTGTAGAATAAAAATATTTATAGGATTTATTCTTATTATTTAAATATGGGAAAAAAATATAAGTAAATAAATTTTTGACCCTTTGCAAAAATTGTATTGGGTTTTTTTTAGATTTTCTGTTTTATATATTCATATCTGAAAAAAAAATACCTACGTTGAAAAATCAAGTATTTTTAAGGGGAAAACTAATTAGGAGTTAGAATTATAATCATTAAAAGTACATCATTAAATTGAAGAAAGATAAAATTTTATAACTTATTTGATTTTACTGAAATGTAATTATTCGTTTTCCAGACCCAATTAGAAATTGCAGACATTTAAATTTATTTTTATTCAGAGTTAATCAAATTTAGAATAAAAAAATCTTCGATTTTCCATGGGATGAACAATATTTGCAGCTATAAAAATGATTTTTATATATGAAAGATATTTTTTAAAAATTTTAATATATAATTTAAAATGGCGTGGTAGTTTTTAATCATTTATATATTGATAAATTTTTTTCCCAAAATTTTGAAAGGGTCATTAAATTTTAAAATTTGCTTTAAAAATTTACAGATAGAAAAATATACTGCAATAATTTGTGATATAATTTTTAGTAGGAAGAAAATATTATTCATTACCTCACAACATGTTACACATATATAATTTTTAAAAGATTAAATTTGTTAGCTTCTGAAATTTAGAAATACTTACTTAATTTAAATAATAAGGAATGTTTAATATTCGCATCGATTGCTCTTCACTGAAATGGGTTATATATATGAAATGAAATTTTTTATGTTTTTTAAAAACTATTTTCATTTGGGATTTTTTTTTTTTGAAAGACAGTTAAAAAAAATTTTAATTTCATAAATTTAATAAAAAAATCAGTTCTTAAAATTTTGAATAAAAAAAGCACTTTTAGCGTAAAAAAAAAAGGAAAATTTTAAACCCAAAATTTCGATTAAAAAATAGGTCAGACCTTTTAATGTTTGAGACTCACTTAAAAAATCCGCGATAAAAACTTATAATTTAACTCCTTGAAAATTCAATCATTGTCCTTTCTATTTTTCAATTTATGCTTGGAAGTTATAAAATTTTTTAAAAATAAAACGCTAGAAAATATGTGCTTCTATTGTTCTTTTTTATTGTTGGATGAAAAAAATTAACATTGACTTGAAGCATTGACAAATATGCATTTAAACGTTTTAACATATAATCCTATAAAGAGATCCTTACATTATATTAAAATGTAATGGAATTATATCTTATATGATTCTTTCATTGTTATTATTCTAAGTATTTGTGTAAATGTTTCTTTTCATTTATTAGATTGAAAAGGAAAATCTTCATTGTAACAACACAGAAAAAAATTCACCAACGAAACTCGACAATTGTCAAAACTCGGATTTGAATAGCCAACATTCCATATCAGGTCAGTTTAACACGAATTATTTATTTTAAAGTGGGAAAGGGAAAGAAAGATTTAGTGGGTTAAATTCCCGGAAGGCGTGCCCGGGAAATTAAGTCCCTTTTTTATTCTCCTCCCCAACCGCAGTGGGTATTTTTCGTTAAAACCCTTGGACTCGTGTTTTTTGGGATGATTGTCTGTCCAGTCACGCTGTTACAGCCGAACTGTGTTGTTTTCGCGCGAGTTCGTGAGCGTTGAAAATGTTTAAGACGATTGCCGATTCCGCTGACTGCAAAGTGCGTTCTGTAATGTGTTTTTGTAACGCAAGGAATGTTGTCAGTTGAAATTCCTCTCCCGCTTGTTGAGATTCATGGTGAAAATGTAATGAGTGCTATAATGGTGGGAAAGTGGGTTAAACAATTCATTGATGGACGCACCAACTTTTTATGAAAAAAGAAGGGGTGGGGCCCCTTTATTTTGGAAAACCCTGGGGTTTTGGGGGTTTCAAAAAAGATCACCCATAACAATTTTTAAAATTTTAAATTTATTACCCCTTTAACAAAAACCACACAACTGAAGGAGAAAAGCACAAAGTAAAAATTAGAAGGAAACCCATGGTTTAAAAAGGGTTTAACTTAAATAAAACCCTTCCCACTTACTTTGGAAATTTTTGGACTTCTTTTTTTTAAAATTAAAACCGAAATTTTTAAAAAATTTTAACGACCCCCGGCCGTACATTTTAAACAAAATTTTTAAAAATTATTCTCCAGTTAAAAATCGACCCCCCAAAGGGGCTACCCGTCGAAAAACCTTTGCGTCCTAAATCCAACGCTTAAATAGAACAATTTATTTGAATAATTCAAGTCTTCTTTTTGGGGGAAGAAATTTTTTAATAGAACATAATTTAAAAAAATTTAATTTTTTCCCAAAAGGATTAGTAAAAGGTTCCCGGAAAAAACCCTTACAATTGAAAAAGGGTTTTTTTAAAAAAGGAAAGAGAAAATTGTAAAAAACAAACGGTTCACAATAAGATTGTTTTGGTTTTAAGTTTAAAAACCCTCCAGCAGATCTTTCTTCAGGGAACTTTCTTTGAAAAAAGGTATTGAAAATTTTAAAAATTTTGGGGTTTCCCCCGATATCAAAAATTTTAAGCAATGGAAATTAACTATGTAAAAAATTTTTCCGGCTGTTTCATTCATGTAAAAAAATTTATTTTTTTTTAAAAAATTTTTTATGCGTTTTTTGGTACTTATTTTCCCGGAACCCCCTGTATGTGAAATTTTGAAAGCAAAATTTGTTAATTTAAATTAAAGGGGGCCAATTTTAATTTAACTTTTGAAGTAGAAATGCGGTTTGAAAAACATTTCTTTTGATGTTTAGGTACCCCTAGAAAAGTTCATCACACCACATCACTCGACAGAACCTTAACAGAAAATCACCCCCTCTCAAATGAAGACTGCGATATAAATGAGGATATGGATGGGTATGATAAAACTAAAAATATTTATCTTCATCATCACTGTTAAATTTTGATATTCATTTAAAAAACATTAAGCACCCCGATGAGTAAAAAGTTTATTAACGTCAAACCCCTTTAAAAAAACCGGGGTTAATAGCGATAGCCTTTCAAGGACGAAAAGAACATATGCTGGCACCCCATCCTTCTAACTTCCACACTACCCTAAAGCGTGAGGATTTTGAGCCGCCCCAGATTAACACGCGTCAGCGCCTCTATACGAAGGGTCTTCAGTGACATCAGGAATTAAGCGCCTTGCACAGTGGAATTGATTCTATGAAAGGATATCAAAATGGCTATAGTTCAACAGAATTGTATGGAAACATCGAAAGCCTTATTTCAAGATAAGCAATAACACATAAAGTACTGCATACTTCAATTTTTTATGCATGAACTTTGTTACAGAAAGGTTTTGTTTTGTCTTTTACTATTTGATAACTGTTCATTTTACTTCATCCTTTTGATATACAGCATTTACGTTTTCATTCACCTAACCAACCTGCAACTGGAAGTTTTTCATACTTCCCAATGCAATTGACTGGGAAGAAACAGTCACATGCACTGCATATATAAAATAATCCCAACATCTGTGCAATAATACACCCATTGTTTAACAGTGAACAGTAGTAACAGCAACACTCAACTTTTAGTAGTAGCAATTTTTCTTTTCTGGACATCTTTAAAAGAGTAAAGACATGGACGAGTTAACAAAGTGGTCACGGTCGTGAAGTCGTGGCCGGTTTCAAGTCCATATGTCCCTGAAGATTCAACGTGGGGAAGCGATAACCCAAAGGGATCCCACTCGCCGGAAACCCTGATTTTAAAAGGGATAAAAGATAATTGCCAGATATTTGTGTCACTTAGATTTGAATACGTATGTTTTTTGGCATTTTGACAAAAAAAACTATTTAAATACAATATTTTGGTAAAAAATTTAAATTAGAATAACCAAAATGTTTCCTTTTTAAAAAAAGTTTATTATATTAAATTTTCCGATATAGCCCCCCGACCTCCATAGTGGCTCAGCTGAATTTTTTTAAAAATTCACATTATTTTCAGGGTTATAACCTTTGAAAAAATTATCGGCGTTTTTTTTAAAATTTCTCCCCTTTTTTGAAAACATGGATAAACCCCTTCTAAGTTATATATTTTTATAGGAGCCTCTGTACAGAGGTTTGAGCTATATACAGACAAAATATTAATATAATAGAAGCTTTTTACAAAAGGGAAAAAAATTATTTGAACCCAAGTATTGTATTTAAATATTTTTATTTGTCAAAATTCCTTAAAAAATTTTATACATGTATTCTAATCAAAGGGAAAGAAATATAAAGAAAATTATCCATTTATGCGTTTTTTAAAATCACGTTACCAACGTAGTCGGATCCCTTAAATCTTCAGGCTCTAAATTCGCCCGTTGGGGGCGGGGGAATTTTTAAACAAGGGGGCAGCTCGGGTGTCGTCGTTGTCACTTGACATGGTTCAAAATTACAAGATCCGTCATCAACAGAGAAAAGTTGTGTGCTTCAGAGTGTGACGTAAATTAAAATCAAATCAAAAGTATTATCTATTAGTACTATGGTCTTTCTTTCAAATAAGACAATTTTTTCACAGTTCAAAATTAAGAAGTTTAAGAATTGTAATTAATTCTATATATTCTAGCTTGTATGTGGGTCAGTAACTATTTAACACAATTCTACATCTGTTCTCTTCAAACGTAACAGGAAGGTGAATTTAATACTGTTAGACATATTACAGATAACTGGAACAATTTAAAGAGATCTCATTTCGCAATTAATTCTACTTTCGACTAAAGTTGAATTGTATGAAAATCAAATTTAGAGAGAAGGGTATCATTGAGTTCCTTCAACTGAAGTCCAATTTTCGTTAATTATCAATTAGCCCAATTTCGTTATTGTTAACTTAAATTGAAACGATTTCATCGTCTTCTCAACTTACAGAAAGCTATATTTTCAACCATTTAATCTTTGTGTTATGTGTTTTCTGTTTAATAAAGTTTTTAATACCTCTTTTGTCCTTCGCGGTAATGCAATTTGAATGGCAGGTACAATGTGACCCAAAAGTTAATAAACATTTTAAAATTCAATAATTCACGGGAAAATGTAGGTAGAAAGGTAAAAATTGACACACATGCTTGAAATGACATGGGGCTTTATTAGAAACATAAAAGTGGAAAAGCAGCCAACAGAGGGCACTGGACAGCAAAATTTTAGTAACGCCATATAAAAATCGTGTATAAAATTAGCTGTAGTAGCATCAGAAATTGTGGGATGTTTACTTTATCAAAAGGCATAGTCAGAGTACAGCTGTGCTATCAGAATGGAGAATCTGTTACTGCAGCTTTAAGATCCTATCGCCTTAAGAAGGGTGTGAAAGATCTCTTGCGCACGCAGGGTCGTCTTAATGCATGGGCCCATGGCCTCGGCCGTAATGAGGACCTCGTCACGTTCTCGACTCAGCCTTAATATAAGATCATAATTCGAATAATTTCAATGGTTAAAGGTTATTTCCGATTGTATTCTCCGAAAAACTGGGAATTTCGGACTATATGTAGACTGGCTACATGTGATAACCGTCATTCATGTACAACGAGATCTACCACCATACACCATCATTATTCATTTAGTCGAAAGGCGGCAGTCGATCCAGCCGGTTTGTGCGATTTAAGTCATGCACATTTGTTTCTAGTTATTGTTTGTACGATTATTTGACAACATATGTTATGTACTGTCTACTTTTAAGGGTCATAGGTGGCCTTCTTTTCAATAGGGGACCTGGGTCTCAAGAAGCCTTAAAACATCTCTGTGCGCATATCGTTTGGTGAGGATCACGTTCTGAGCGCTCTCATGTCCTCAGACTTCAATCCGTGTGATTATTGACTGTGGTGTCCTGAAGTCGCTTGTCTACTGCGATCGTGCAGCCTCATTAGGGGTTGAACAGCAATTTCCCCATACCGACAGATATGCTGCACAATGCTGGTATCGGCATTGTCCCTCGACTGTAGGTACTGTTGATGAATGACAGCCGACATGGTGAGCATTTGTTTTAGAGAGCATCGTTTTTTGCTAAAAATCAGTTGTTATGCTAATTATTGGTATTGTTATTTAAAGCGCCAACTGTTGGTTATTTTTTGCACTCTTTTGGTTTCAATAAAACCGCATGTCATTTCAAGCATGATAGTGAATTCTTACCTCTTTTCCAGATTATTCCATGAATTATTGAATTTTCAAATGTTAACAGACTTTTGTGTGTGTCACCTGGTATATATAATCACATGACTATACTTCTCTGCGTACTCGCCCCCCCACACACTTCGGAGATTACTGAATTATGGTAATATGTAAATAAAGTTAACGGAATCACACAGAACGGTTACATTTATTAAATATGTGCGATTCTCATTATAAACCATATTTATTCTTGTTGCATTTGTCCCAGAAAGAACGCATATTAAGTTGTCTTTTAAAGGAAAATTACACAAATTTTTAAAAAAATTAAATTTGTGGCAGTGGTAGCCAAGGGATTATAGTCGTGAACGCATAACCAGCGTTGTTTCTGTTGAGTCGTTGGTTCGAGTCCTAATGCCTCTTAAGCCCCTCCGTTTAGAGAAGCTGATGCAGGTGTCGGATCACAAAATTTTCAAGTTGATGTTGTTTGGAGATTAGGTTGCCAGCTGAAATATTACCGTCGTTACTTGATAATAGTTTAACAATAGCTATCGTGTTGCTTCTGAGTTTGACTTTCTAAACAACCCATCAGTTTAAGCTAAATGTATTGAAAGATAATATGCAATAACTTATTTGAAAAAAATTCAAAAACCGTATTTATTCGAATTTAAGCCGCACTTTTTTCCCAATGTTGATGCTACTGAAAATCGGGTGCGGCTTAGAATCGAAGACGGAAAAATTCATTAGGTGGGGAAAATTGAACGTGATACATAGAGCAATTACGGGTTTATGTATGTATTTTAAACTTTTTTCGATGCTAGTGAAATAAATTAATTATTCACTTCCTATTAATTTCTCCTTTTTAATTTCGTAAAACCTTTTCACACTAATTTTTATTTCTTTCACAAAAACATGTTGGAGAATTTGGGGTGAGGCTTAGATTTGAATAAATATGATAACCAACTTATTTACTGCAAATAGTGTTGAAAGATTAAATAATCATTATTTTTTAAAATTTGTTTCAAACAGTAAGAGAATATTGTATAAATAAATAAAAACGTTTAAGTATTTATTTTTTAATAAAAATTATTAAATAATATTTTTTCATTTAATTCTAATTGACAAACTATCTTTTGTTATAAATCGTTAAACATTATATTATCTTAATTTTATTCTTATAATATTTCAAACGATAGTTATTCTCATATAAATACATTTAAACATTATAAATATTAAAACTGAATTCAAACGATGAATATTTTTTGAAATAATAAATATTAAGTATGTGAGAAAACTCTCATTACTGAAAGAATTTTCAAAATTTTCTCAAAAATTATTTAGACACACCTATTTTTTAACCAATTAGAAGAAAATTATATTCAAAGAATAACTTCGATCAATATTATAGCGTGAAAGTGGTTAATCCGCTCTTACTATTCCATTTCCTTTTAACAAAAGCACCAATTAGTTTTTATTTTATTTCTGCTTTTCCATTACGATTTATTCTTGAAACTCCAACATATTGAATAAGACTCCTTCTTTCTACTTCATTACAGAAGCAAAAATCGAATTTCCTATATTCCACTCTCCCTTCTTTTCCAATTACAATCCCTCTCTCTCTTTTCCTGGTGAAGGAATAGTTATTTTTTCTCTTCGGAAACAAACATCCCGCCCTTCGCTAGGATGCTCTGGGAAAGTCCTCTCAGAGCACGAAAGCTTGCGTCTCTGTGACGTCACACGAAATCAATTTTTACTGCCGTAGTACCTACCACAACGTGATCTTTATACACACCGTGTGTGTGTCGGTCTCTCTTGCAGACGTCCCGAAGATGACATCCTGAGGAGCTCATCAACGGGTGAGATGGAGACCTTCGATCTGGACATACAGAATAATCTCAATAGCCCCCAAGGGAAGAAAAGTGGGAGGAAGTACGACCCACCCTCTACGTCCGACAGGTCAGTACTTCCTACACAACTCTCAATATGTTGGCATATGTGGGCTGGTGTTCCTCCCACACCATGTGGTTTTGAGTCATGACATCGCCAAAAAAATTTCGCCAAGCAAAACAAACAGTTTATTTAAGTTGGAGTTTATTTTTTAATAATTATATTCTTTAAATAACTTTTGCAACTTATGGGTCCATACGATTTTTATTTTGGATGGAATAAGTAGGTTTAATAAATATTAATTTCCGGATAGAGTCTCACCCCAAAGCTTGGAGAATAGCCAACCTGTTTGATTTCAAACAAAAATGTTTCTCCTGTTGCGTTTTGGTGTTGAAATTTAACAGTTGAATATTTTACTCCATATTTAAAGACCGTGTAACATGAATAAGATATCTTAATTAATTATAATTTTTCCAAAATTTAGGATATTTTAATATTTTATCAACATTATCCATGCCAAAAAAAACTTTTTTACCTCTTATACTTTTTATTCTTTAAAAGAAGATAAAAACAGACATATATATAAAATGTCACATTGTTATTTAAAGTAATCAAGGAATTGAAACGAAATTTAAATTTTAAAAAACCCGTTCTGTTATGTTGACGATTGAAATAAAAATTTGAATTATACAGAATACATAACTTTTTAACGAATTTCTCAAGTTTTATTTCTTTTAAAAAGTTTTAAATACTTGCTAAGTCAAAATCAGAGTTTTAGAAATGAAATTATTTAAAAGTTTATAATAAACAACAGATATCCTCAAATGAAAATTGATGTAGAAGTAATAATAACACACAGATGCTAGAAAGAAAATTTTTATTTTTTGAAAGTTTTTACTCGTTCAACGAAATTAACATAAATTAAATTTAATCACGCTACCATTAACTGAATTTCATGAATAAGTTCACAGATAATTAAGAACTAATGGAAGCAATTCTTAACATTCTAGCGATGTTTGGGAATAACTAATTTACCTTAAAAAATGGAACGATCTTTTTACAAATATTATTAGTGGCTTGCAAATGAATATTTCATTTTGTAAAATAATTGCCTTGCGTAACAATTCAAACGCGAAAATATAATTCAGTTTTTAAAAATATATTCGATATGCTAGATTTTTTTTAAAACTCTACTAAACAAAATATTCCGGCTTCAACGATTTTTCAAAATTAATATTAACCTGTGAAAATACTTTTCAAAAGATGTAAAAATGACTAATAATTTTTCAAACAATGCCTATTAAACTAATTTCAAAAAAATATTAGCAGGGAAAATACTGAATTCACTTTTGATACAAAATAAAATAAGGGCTTACCAAAATAAAAATCGGACCTTAAAAGCGAAAATCAAAATTATGAAGCAAATTAGCTTATAACAATTCAAATTTGAAGACAATTTAGTGTTTTAAAATTTTAAGAATACTAAAGTTTTATTTTTTTCCGTCAAATTCGCCCAACACTAACAATTTCTATTCGCCTGTTATAAGAACTTTTATTACATCTCAGTATATTATTACTGCGAGAAATATCAATTCTGAATTTTGATTCTTCAAAATGTTTAATCGAATAAGGAATTTTAAATAATAGTATGAATCACATCTAGTTTTTAATTAAATCAGCAGCACTAAAGGTATTTGTTATAAAAAAATTATTGCTAAAATTTCATGAAAACTACCGTAAAAACATCATTGTATTTCTAAAGATCCATTTAGCGGAAAATTGTTGAAAAAATGTTCTTTTGTATAAAAAGCATTTTCAGTTTCCTTCTATATCTTGGATGTTTAATTAATTATTTAAAATAGTTAAACATTTGGCGCCTATAAATATAATTTTTGCGGGTTAATCGTTATCAATGTAGTTACTATTACAATTATTTAAAGATTATTAAATAGACTATTTGCCGTAATATAGTCCTATTTAAATATATACTAAAGGTATAATATCAATAATTATATCATATCAAATATTTCAATAACATGGACTCCTTTGAAAATAATCTCTTCAAAATGTATATATATATTCTTATTTCTGCATTTTTTCGGTTTCTTATTTAAAGTGGTTAAACGAAAGTGATTTAAATACAGCTTTTTACTTGAAAGAAATTTTATGAAATTAATATTAGAAATTATTCCCTAGATACAGGTGCATTTTAAGATTTAATTTAAAGATAAATTTGCTATTAATTTTAGTTATAAACCTCTTTGAAATCATTCCACGTATTTGAATTCTATATTTTGACTTAGGTATATAGAATATTTTACAGAAATAATACTTCATTAAAAATAACACCAAATTAGGAACCCACAAAGGAATTTCATACAATATATTAGATTGGCGAGAAAGTAATTTCGGCTTTTTAGAGTAAAATTTTTCTGTACTGAAAATAAGCTTTAATCAGAGTTAAATATCTTCTATTCTGTTTGATGACCTGTTGCAATTTTTCTGGCAACTTCATGATTCCGAGCCCAAAGATTTTCTGGTCCTAATCAGCAAAAAACACAACCAAGTATGATTTGAGGTCACCATTATTACTAAAATTTTTACCAAGAAAAAAAGATTCGTAAACTTTGATATAAATGATAATCCGATGGTGCGAGGTCGGGATGAAAAATGGATAGTCTATAGTAAACTTAATTGAAAAAGATCATGGCCAAACTTGATGCATCTTTAACATAATCTTTAGCAAAACGTACGAAATCGTTGGAACTTTGTTGGGAAGTGATGTCGCATCCTCCGTGTAGCCCCGACCATACACCATCTAATTATCATTTATTTTGAATTTCACAAAACTTTTTTTATGGTAAAAAGTTTAATTATAATGATAACCTCAAATCACATTTGGTCGATTTTTTTGATGATAAGAACCTGAAATTCAATGAGAGCGGAATCATGAAGTTATCAGAAAAGTGGCAACAGGTAATTGAATAGAATGAAAGTTATTTGACAGATTAAATTTAATTTTTTTGTGCAAAAAAAAATTCATATTAAAAAGCCGAAATTACTTTTCTGCAAATCCAATACATTTAACCTGCAGTATACTGTTTTATTCCATTTCTATGGGAAATTAATAAATAAAATAGTCTTATTTTTTCACACTCTCATTTTCCCTTTCTTTAAGACAACTTTAGCCTTTCAATAACTATAAAAAAATTCTGTTTATTATATTTCTTTACTTACTATAATCTGTTTATTATATTTCTAATGCATTAAAAAATGAAATGTCTGAAAAATTTAATTTGTCCACATTCTTTGAATTATATAACTTTATTAAATATTTATTAATAAATTATAAAAAAATTTCATTCTCGTGTTGTATAATTTAATAAGCAATAAAATACTAATGAATTCAGATCGTGGGAAATTCTACAGTTCTAAGAGAAATGTACCACTTTTACCCCTCCTATCATAATATAGTACTCTATAACAATAGCAAAATAACGATAATGTCGATTCTCCCCGTAATGAGAAGAGGTTTAATATAATACCAATATCTTCTGATAAATGATACTGTTTGTTTTCATAAGGAAATGAAGATGATCACGCGATCAAAGAAAATAATCATTTTTGCTTCAGCTGCATTGTGTAATTTTCGTTCCAGATGCAAAAGCAGAGCGAATAGTACCACATCCATAAGCTCACGGAAAACTTCATTACAGCATAAAATAGCAAAACGCAAGTCAGGCCTAGAGGTATATTTATTTATTGTCATTTATTTTTCATCTCTCCCGACGTGTTATACACCTCTTAGCCTGCATTTTGTCATCAAAAGCAGTTGTTGTTCTTTCTCTCTTTTTCATCCTCTATTACCCCCTATCTCTTCTCTTCTATCTTCTACATGTTGTATATTATTCCGCATGCATTATATCTTTGTATGTTTCTCTTTATTGTCTTTTCTCGCAACCGCCATATTTATCCTTTTTCTGTCTATGTTATGCTTTGTTTAGAAAATATGAAATGGAAATTTATGGGAGTGGAATTCTGCAGAAAAGCGATAAAACTACGATATATAACCAATAAACGTGCGATGCGTGTCTAGAAGGTAAAAATTGGATGGGTAGAATGTAAGAAAGGATTTCTTATTGGATCCTTAATGTTAGAATGAATATTGCACCATTTTCAACAAAGATATGCGTTTATTGGAACTTTTATTACATTGGCGCATTTCTTTATTGAAAAAACTTACTGGTAAAGTTTTATTTAAAATTAGTGTATTTGTCTTATAACGGAATATAAATTGAGTAAGGAAAAATATAAAAGCAAACAGTAATACATCGAATTGAATGTTTACTATTGGGAGAAAGCTCCTCGTTTTTGTCTCAAATGGTTGCAATAATGTTCATACTGTGGTTTGAATAGGTTTTTTTTTTACATAGATAGAAGTAAATAGTAATCGAAATGTCAGATCCTGTTTTAGAAACCAAATAATAGAAAATATCGTAAGAAAAATTTTAATATAAAAAAAGTATTTGAACATAAATAATCAAAAAGCTTTGATTTGTTTCTTTGTAGAAATAATACAAAAATTAAATTTGAAAAATGTCAAATGATTAAAAAGTAAGTAAATTGTGTGTGTGTGTAGCACGTACAAAAACAATCGCTAGTTTTCTAAAAAAATTTATATGCTTTTATGTTCCTATTTGGTTTCTTCTTTCCTGAGCATGGCCTTATCCATGATACTCCAAGAAAAATTTTTTTTAAGAAAGTAAATATTTTTTTTAGATAATAAAATAAAGGACATTTTTTATTCAAAAAAAAAACTACAAAAAATGTAAAACTCTAACCATCCGTATTTCTTTTTGACTATTATTCAGTGTTTTTTTCCGATATGATCCCTTGTATAAAACTTAACATAAAATATTTTAAATGCTGAGCTCATAAGCTTTTGAATGCTATTTTTTCCGAATTACAGCTTTTTGTTTAGATTTTTTTTTATGCTAATTAACTTATATTCTTTTTCCATTGCATGATATAAGTGTTGTCTGTGCATTTTGTTTTAGTTTTAATGCGCAAATTTAAAAAAAAGCTTAAAAATGAGAAAAAATTATTTTAATTTTGGAGAAGTACAATTTATTAAGGTATATTAAAAGGCTTCCTTTTCTTGAATTTATTTTAAAAGTCTTAATAATTGATAATTAAACCTTAAAATATATTTATTCATGACTTCAAAAAGAACTATTTCTTAAGCTTTAAAAATTTCCAAAAAAAAGATAAAGGGAAAAATTTGATTATTATTCTTTTTTAATAATATTGCATAATAATAAATATATATTCAAAAAGTAAACATTAAACTAAAGTTACTTACAGTTATTTTATAATAAATGAGAGAAAATGCATCTGCACCCGTATTTTTACAGATAACAAAAAATAAAATATAAAATTTATTATTACATGTTATAGATTTACAAATCAAGAATGCAATTATACAAATAATAAGAAATAAGAAAATAAAAAACTCATTTTAAATTGTTGAATAAATGCATTAAAATTAATTAATTCAATAACAGGGGGTTTTAAAAATTTTGGGCTAAAATTCTTTTTTCCCACGTTTACATTTAATTACATTTAAACATTTTAAAAAAAGGGACGTTTCAAATTAATATTCCATAATTCTGAATTTTCATGATATCAGAAAAAAAAGTTAAGGACAAACAAATTCTATTAACTGAATACTCAAAAATGATGGATGCCAATTGATATATTAAACATAAAATTTTTTTAAATAAACTTCAATTCTGATTCTACATATTCTTTAAATTCCTAGAAGTGAAGAGGATAAAATTAATTACTAAAAGTTTGAAAAAGTCTTAATATTAAAAATATTCACATATTTCTTTATGTGTTTTAAAAATAAAACCAGATCTTAATCAAATATTTCATCTTTTGTTCCAACAATTTTTAACACTGTTTCTTATAAGTTTGGAACGCATACATTTTTATTTTCTTTTAATTTATTTTCATTTGGTTGTTTTCTTAAGCCATCTGACACGTCACTGTTTGTTAAAAAGTTAATCATTTCCTCATGTTATGTATTAATTTTAGAGAAAATATTTGTCATAAAAAAGAGAGGGAGTAAGAATTTTTATTAAATATCAACTCGTTTTTAAGCAATGCCTTGTTCTTGTCCATAAGAATTTTATAAACTTTCTTATACATGTTTCAGGCATCAAAATTTTCAAAGTTCAAAATAATTTTTGTAAAAATTAAAATAAATTCTTTTATTGTGCTTTGAAGGTGCTTCCTTTTTAAATTTAAAGTTTAGCATGCAATTAACAAATTTATAATGAATTAGAAATAGCGTTTTTACCAGATTAATCGAATTATCTCTGGTTAATCGTTCGGAAAGTTCAAGTCGTGAAATTATATTTCAAACGCTTCCAAATATCTTGTAAAATCCATTATTAGTAGATGCTAGTTTTTTTATAATGAAAATATATTCTTTATATTTTTGAAGTGTGTTTTCAGTTTCAAAAATTTTAATATATTTAATTAAAATAAACTAGATTTTAATTTTAAGAGAATCGGTATTTAGATACAAAGAAAGCTTAACGGGGAATGTTATCATCCGGAAGCATTTTTGCATTTTCAAATTTTGTAAAAGGATTTTAAATCAAAGTATCTCAATCAAATTATATTTTCAAAGAATTATTTTTTAAAATTCTCTAACAAGTTAAAATATTACTCCAAAATAAAATTTTTAAATAAAATTGTTTCATTTATTCATTTTTTTTTATTCCTTACAATTTCGAAATATCTTCAATATCGACAATTCAATGCTATTCTAATATAACTGATAAAATTTCAATTTCCACATGATTTTTACTTATCAGAAAGAATACTTATTTTCGAAAAATCCAGTTACATTGCAGTTAGTAACTTTAAAAAAGTTCTGCTTTGAATGTGATAGCTTTCTAACTCAGTTTTTTACAAAAACTTAATTGCATTTTACAGCATTAAATTCATCTTGCGAAGTTCTAATATTTGAGAAAATGAATTTAAATAAATTCATATCTGTGAATATTTTGCGCTCTTTTCAATTTCAAATTCTCATTTAGGATAAAACTTTTGGATTCTATAAAAAATTAACTTTAATGTAATAATTTCATATGATGATTTCACCTGAAAATTGTATTCTGAATAAAAATGCAATTCCTCAAATCCTATTACATCGACGGAAAGTCTCAGTTGAAATTTCCGTTATTCTACTTTAAATTCTGAAAGGAAATCCTTTATTGATCTCAAAGCTTAAGTCGCTTTAAAACCGAATCTTCGCCTTTTCGAACAGCTAAAGGCATTAAATTTAAAGGGATGACGGGGGGTTTTTAAAACGACCTTTCTTTTCCCCTAAAAAAAAAGGTTGTTCTATAATAGCGTATTTAACAAAAAAAAATATTTGAAGTAAATTTTTAATCCATTGTAAAATTTTTTCTTTGCCATTTTCTTTTTTTCTTCTTTAAATGTAAAGAACACACAAGAAAAAGCATTTTCATTCCTCATTAAAAGTAACATAGTGGCAAATTAGTTCCGAGAGCATCGCTCTTTGTCTGGTATCTGCTTCATTAGTCTTAATTGCTTGAGGAAGTTGTTTTTGCCATTGTTTATAGTTATTTGTCTGGTAAGTTATCTTTTTAAAGTTTTGAAAATATTTATATTACTTAACCTTTTTAGTCGGGGAAAAAAAAATTTTTTTAAAAAACCGGGGAAAAAAAAAGGAAATCGGTAAAACAAAAGAAATTAAAAGATTTAACAAAAGATAAATTTTCTTAAAATTTTCTTATAACAAAAAAAAAAATTTTTTTCCAACTTTTTGCAACAAATATTGTAAAATATTACGTATTTTTTCGAACAACCGCCTACCCATATTAACGCAACTGAAAATCGGGGGCGGCTTAAAATCGAAGATGAAACATTTGTTGGATGAGGGAAATTGAGTTTTTACCCCTTTCAAAAGGTAAAATGTAACCGTCCATTGTGACCACTTGCGTCATGATTTACCCCACCCCCGTTTTTCCAGTATCCAGTCTATCCTAAACATCTTTGTCTGCTCTATTTTTTTTTATTTTTTTGCTTACCCCAATCACCTAAACATCAAAGATACCTATATTAGCATCAGGACGAGTTCACTATGATGTAAGTAGAAAAAGGGAGGCAATTTTTATATTTAGAAAAAAAAGGAAGCTACCGTGGCCCCAGAAAATTTAAGAAACAAATGCACGTCGATGGCGTAAGCAAAATTATATAATTTGTGCTGTTAAATTTTTAATGGTCTTTAATAATTCGTTTACATTCTTCAAGAAATTATTTAAAAAAAGGTTGCATAATAAAGGCACTGGTTAGCACGGAAAACGATACCGTGTCCAAAAAAAGGCGACACCCACCAATTGAAAGCTGTGATAATGGGAGGAAATCTTTTCTAAACATATCCATTTTGAGTAATTATTTTTTCACGTATGTATTTGAAAGTTTTTAAAACTGGTAAAATAAATTAGTTATTTTAACATCTTATTTCTCATTAAAATTTATTTTTAAAAATTTCTTAAGCATCGGATATAAATGAACCTTTTACAAAGCTATTATTATTATTTTCAAAAGGGAGAAATGGGGTGTGACTTAGAATTGCGTTTTTTTTAAAACATGTTGAGAATTTGGGGTGGGGCTTAAAATCGATGGCTGCTTAGAGATTCGAGTAAATACGGTAATTACATAAAATTAATATTTCTTTAATAATAGTATTATTACAGTTAAAGAAAATTCCATTGTGTTAAATAATTTTGGGTGGTTGTGAGAGTTACACTCACTGAATTACAAAACGTGTCTCCGAACAATGCAATTTCTTACGTTGACAAAAAATATTTTTATTAATAAATAAATTATTTAAGTATAATTATTTAATAAATTTCAATTATAATTATTTACTAAATTTTAAGTAAATTATTTGCTAAAATTTATATGTTTACCTGAGTTTTATTTCACATTATCAAATTTAATTTTTACCTCTTACCTTAAACTAGTTTCTGAGAGTACAGAGGAAAGAATTTGAACATATTGTATAAGGAAAATAATGATTCAGTCAAGAAGTGAATAATATATTAGAACAGGATTTTGGGATAATATATCTATATCTGTATACTCTCGTGATACCTGTTTTTTCCCCTTAAGAATTATAGTAGTATATATAATTATGCAGTTTAACATGATATAGTTATCGGCAACTGCATCTTATTTTTAATCTACTTATCGTCAATTTGTAATTTAAAAAACAACAACAAAAGAAACAAGGTTCGTATGTTTACGAAGCAAACTTTATTTAGGATTTTCAAACAGAGTTTTCATCAAGAAATAAAAACAAGAATTTAATAAATTTAAAGCTATATTCAACTTGGTTCCGACGCTCTTTTTAGATTTGTTTCTTGATCATTTTTAATAGCTTAAAGAGTAACTAAGAGTTTAAGAAAAAAGAGTAGCTTAAGAGTTTTACGAAGAAACCTGAAATATATGTGTGCAATGTTCTTAAGTTTTGAAGTCATTTATTCGATGTATTATTCCAAGCTTTAGAAAAAATAGTATACTTCCAGTTCTTCATATGTATACTGCAACTCTTCAAGTTCATAAAGAATATCATTTCTTTTAAATAAACAGTATTTCGACATATATAGAAGTCTAATTTTTTTTTCATGCGCATTTTTTTTATTTTTAAAGCTCTCATTTTTATACCCGGAATATAACGCGCACCCGTAAATTTCGATAACTTTTTGCGCTCTAAAAGTGCGCGTAATACGCCGGATTTTAAGATAAGTATAAACTTTTATCCCTGCAACTTGTCTGAGGCTCAAAATTAGGAAATTTTCATTGAAAATCCTGTAACTTTCAATCTGATATTTTAATTCAAACCAGGCAACTAGGACTCACTTCGTGCAATTTCAGAAGAGTTCGCTGTATATTCTGTGATTTAATTCGAAAAAATGTCTAGATTTGGTCATTTATACCAACCCACCCTTGCTTTTCATTGTTTTCCAGCCCGTAAGAGGTTTTTCTAGAAGATTTTAAATAGAAAATCTGAATCCTTAAACTGTTTGTTAAAAGCTCTATATTTTCTCAGATTGAACTTTTTAAAACAAATTACTTTCTATACAACTCTGTGGCGAATAAAAGGATGCGTTATAATTCTAGATACGATAAGAATAGCGTGATTCTTTGGCAGGATTAAATAGGATTTCTTAATTAGAGAGACAAATTTAATTTACAATGAGAGGGCACTACTAAGGAAATTCATTTGGGATCGAGACTTGCTGTAATAGTAGTACTCCTTTAGGGTGTTCAACCCTCAATGTATTTTCGCCGAATGGCCAGTCAGTTCGGAGAAAAAAGCCTTCGAAATTCATGCTTAGCTTTTATACAATTAAATTTCAATTTCCTCCAACGATTTCTTAGCTTGGTTGATATATCATCTGCATACTATACGTGAGGTCTGGGTTCATGGGAAACTCTGGCCACTGTGGGCCCAATCCCGAGGCACCTGGAGAGAGACGAGGCTGTTGCCCGCTTTCGCCTAACTACTGGGCATGACTTTTTGGGAGTATACCTCCACTGGCTTGGCGTGGCTGCTAACGAGGCCTGCCCACTTTGCAGCCATGCCAGAGTGGATGGCGACCACCTGCTCCAATGCACCGGACTCGATGAATACTCGGCTGATGGCATCGTCAGTCGGTATTAGGATGGTCGGCGTCAAATGGTCAAGAAGCCAAGCACGGGCGTTGGTTAAATAAAATGTACATGTCCATCGTCCATGTCTACGCCTAGGCGTACCACCATAGCCATCATTACTCATTTAGTCAAAAAGGTGGAGTCCATCGAGTTGGCTTAGGATGTTGTGAGTTATGCGCATTTATTTGTTAAGGGTACCGTTAGTACGTGTATTTGACAACGTATGTGTTATGCATATTGTCTATTTAAAGAGCCGTAAGTAGAACTTTTGCATAGAAACCAGGGCCTCAAGAAGTCTTAAGACTTCACTGGGGATTAATTTATCTTATCAGCAAGGAGGAATCAAACATAGTTATATAATGTCATCAGAGAACTGCATGTTTGATTTTATTAAGTCTCGGTACAGAAATTCATTCTAGTGGAAGATACTAAGAGCCTAAGACAGTTATAGTTGGCTTACTGTTTATTTACTTTAGACTACAGAGTATAGTGGTTAATTTTTCCAACGTCTTGTGTTGATTAATGAAAATGTCACTCATTACTTTAGAAATAATATTAACATTAATTCTTTTCTCTCTCATACGTTATTCAAGTAAAATGCAATAAAACAATTTAATAGCATTCTTCAATAGCTCTTTGGACGTTATAAATGTTAAAAATATTCTTAGCGAAAAAAACCCCTTTAAAATTGGTTTTATATACCTCTATAGTTACTTTTAGTTGTATTATATGTTACAGTATTTTAAATACATCTTTAAAAAAAAATTCTTAGCTTTTCACTTTTTGGTTTGTGAAATGATCATTGATATGAAAGTTATATTTAATGGTTTGAAAATTTGCCTTAACTTAAATTTTTTTGTCGAATTCCGAACATTTGTAGCGTAATTATGTAAAATTGTCTCATATTCTTATGTTCTACTATTTCTTACTTTGAAATTAAACAGCAAAATTATCGAAAGAGAAAAAAGCATAATTAAAATTATGATAATATGTAAAAATAATGTAGTCACATAAGTGTCCTGTAAAAATATTTTGTTAAAAATTTCATTCAAATTTTAAATTAACCCGCAAAAGAAAGGGGGAGATACGCACGCAGTTTATAGGAACATTCAACTTTGTTCTGAATAATTAGTCCAAGATTCTTTAGATTTCATATTTATAGTATTGATTAAAAATAAATAAACCAAGAGTATATATATCTCATAATGACATGGTTTACATAAACACATTTTTGTCACACGTTTTATTTTATCTATTCATATTTCCTTAGATTAACATTTTGCGAACATTTATCATTATTTTTGGTTTCCAATTACTACATTTTTTTCTGTAATAAAGATGGATATGAAAAATTTAAAAGTAGCATAATTATAAAAGAAATTAGTAGTCACATTTCGCAGGTTTTCTCCTAAAAACATGAAATAATAAGCATGCCTTTTTTGCAGGATGCGGCTCCAACCCGAGTTTTCAAAGTTGTATTTGTTGGAGATTCTGGAACTGGTAAAACTAGCATTCTTCAAAGGTTCTGTACCGATAGCTTTAAATCAACATTTAGTGCCACTATAGGTAAATATACACTGAATTTTGCAGCATCTTACTTTTTATTAAACGTTTTAAGTTTAAAACTGTAAGAAATATAACTTTTTTTTCCTGCAAAACTAGAATAGGATTTTCAAAATTAGCCTTTTAATTATCATTGAAGATTATAATACTTGCATTTGAGCGTTAATTTATTATTTAGATTTGATAAATTAATGTATTTTATTTTTAGTAAGAAAATAAATGAATTTAAAAAAAGCAAGAGTAATTTTTTTAGTTGAAGCAGTGTTGAATTTGACTTTCCTAAATACTTAGTTGTAGGGTAGCTTTGAAATAAATTCCTTTATATTTATTTCCCCTTGTAACCTTTTTTTTCTCCGAATTTCCTCTTCTCAAAAGTTCTTTTCCAGATAACTATTTTTTTGGAGCGAAATGAAACATTTTCATCACAATCGCCAAAAAAATCCCAAATCTTATTAATTTTGTGTTTGTTTCGGTGTTTCTTTAGATTTTTCTACAAACGAGAGAAGTTGTGTAGGAAAGAGAGAAAGAATAACTAGTTATTTCCTTTTTTGTTACTTTCTGTCGAGACGTCAATCGCAAATAACATCCGTTGGTTCAATCTGACTTATGTATCTCACAAATATCTGATATCTCTTAGATTAAGGTTTCGGAAACTTTCTTTTCCTTTTTGATGTGTTTTACTTTTGTAATAAAATTAGTAAGTTGATAACAAAAATTTGAAGTTTTGTTTCACATTTCCTATCAAAATTTCTGTCTTTAAGTTGATAAATAGTCTTTTATAATAACTATAATGTATTAATATAGATTAGCACTATAATTATATATTCTTCATAAATTTATCCATTACTAACAAGGGGCTTAATTATTTGAGTTTTCGATTGGGAAAATAGTTAAACCCCGTCACAGGAAATCACACAGAAATTGGCGAAACCGGATACACATAATAAATTTGAAATAAAAATTAGGTATATATAAAATGCGAATTGAATTCTTTGACTGTATTATCAATTAATTGTTAATAAGAAGCAATTGCATGATTTACTATTATAAAAAGTGAAACAAAGCATACAACATTTAAAACATGGATGAAGATCTTTAAATGTATTGAAGGCAACTTTTGGTCTTCAGATTTAAATTAAATTTTCCAAATAAAATATTAAATTTAATTTTCTGCTGTATTTAAGGGAGATATTGCATTTTTCATAACGTCATATCAGTTTTACGGCCACAGTTACAGCTTTACTGTAATTTATAAGCATTTTTTTCTCTGATTAGACTTCCTGTAAATTCTTCCGAAATACAGTTGTATGCTTTTAATGCATTTCTAAAGCTATCACAATTAACGTATTCTCTACACTCATGACCTCTTACAGAATAAAAAAATCAAATATTTCCTGCTTAGTTTTTCCAAAGGGCTACTTCTAAAAATAAGAATGGGAAAATATTAAAGTTATGACGACATCATAGACGATACAAGAAAGTTCATCATGTCTGGATTTCAATGAGCTTACATTTCATTTGATAGTTATCATTGACGGATGTGAACTATGTTTTATCTTTCAAGTAAAGAGCAAAAATGTTATTATTTAATTTTGAACATCTGTGATGAAATATAAGCCTTAGCAAAATAATTAATTTTGCCCAATTGGATGAAGAAAAAACTCCTGCACTGTATTTAAATATTAGCACAGATGTATTCGTAATAGAACACAAAACAAGAGAGAGAGCTAGTCTTTAAATTTGCTGACAGGGAAATCGAATTAAATTGAGCTGTGAAAAATAATCAAAGCGGCAATATACTAAGGTCTGCAGTACTTAGCAGTATGATACACTAGGATAAAATCAAATTAATAAAAAACTGGTCATAATTAATCAAAACATGCATTCTTAAGCGAAAAGAAAATTAGAACTGTAGATAGTATACTAATTAAAATTTTTATGTTATAAAAAACATAAAATGAACGTACAAGAAAGAGGGCGGAATATATATGGAGAATTAGATTCTCAAAAACACTAGTCTTAATGCTGAAAAGTTTTAAACCTATTATTATTATTATTATTATTATTATTATTTTTGTGATTTGTCTTTTCTTCTTACATATGTTAATATAATAATAATAATCTACTGTTTGAAAAACATGAGTTCTACGCAGTATATATGTCAGAGGAAAATAACGAAATTATGAATTTCATGAAATCTCTAAGGGATATAATCAATTCACGCAAGATGCTAAAATAACGTCTCTTCAAGGACATTTCCATGATGTAAGTAAGTGATTTTATCAAACCCTGAACTGTTTCAGTGAAATGATGAAATGAACTAGTTAGGATTTGCATTGACAAAATGCTGTCCGGGGGAGGGGGAGATACCTGGGAGGGATCGAGTCCTTGTACTTCCTAACCTAACCATACAGGTAGTACTATCGATTCCTTAAATATCAACCCCATATCTTTAAAAAAATGGCTGACTTGTTCATTTCTTCATTTCACTAAAATAGTTCGGAGATTTAATCAAATCACTTACTTACATAAGGGAAATGACCTCAAACAGACGTTATTTTAACATCTTGCGTGAATTGATCGTCTCCCTTAGGGATTCGATGAAAGTCCTAATTTCATCATTTTCCTGCGACATCTATTCATGCCCGCTGGAGGGCGTAGCTAGTTTGGCGTTGGCCTTGCACGACCAAGTTTGCGGGTTCGACCCCGACCTTAGTCGGGGCATTTTTCATGATGAAAAAAGTTGATAGTGTCTATGTTGTATGATTAAGCGGCATGTTAAAGATCCCAGGAGTGCCTGTTTGGCTTGGGTACTTTCAGCAAAATTAAATTCCTGGTACAGTTTTGCATCTTAGAGCTCAGATGCTTTTCTTTGGGGAGGAAACTGGGCTTCATTTGTCACAATTGATATGGCCTGTATGGTGCCACACTAAACAGTGACATCAGCTTCCGGAGAAAGTACTTGGTCTACAATGATAATCAGAATCTTCAGCCACATTAGAAAAAAAAACAGTCATTGACTAATATTTCCGTGAAATTAATAATTGACATATATGTTTGATTAATATGTAAAGGGTGTCTGGGGCATTTGAACCACTTTTAAAAAAAGTTGTAGCATTTCTTCTATAATTAATTTAAGATAATAAAAACAGTATATATATAAAGCATAGTTATATCTGATTGTAAATTGTGACGTTCTTACTACAAAAATGGTGAGCCAGCTAAAAAAAATTCCAAAAAATTTCTTTCTCCCTGCTTAGGTAAGAAGCTTGAACGAATCTTGAGAAAGGAGGGAAAAATTTATTGTATTTAAAATTTTAAAAGTCGTTAATCAATAAATGCCAGTATAAGGAAGGCACTAGAACATTTCTTTAAAAATCATAAATATAGAAAGAATAAAGAAATTGAAATATTATTTTATTATTAGAGTTTAATCCCCGTTCAAATACCCATCTAACGCTGATTTTCCATTTAATTTTGTGAGAAATAAAGCAATTTATTCCAATAGGTATTTTTCATCTAATCTCGACTCTCTCTTTCATTTAATCTTAGCTCTTTTAGAACAAAACTATAATAATTAAATGCATACCTCTCTACTGTGAAAATTCTCTTTTGGTGATAATTATGCGTTCTGTTCAAAATTAATGGAATGCTTAATCCTGGATTGGGAGTTCTGTCGATGGTATTAACGGTTTAAATGGTATTAAATGTCAAAGGGGCAATAAAGCAGGATATTGGTGCTATGTAGTGCAGTGCTTCTCAAACTTTCAATATTTGCGACCCAATATTCAATCATAAATTTTCATCTCCCCCCCTCCATACTATAACAATGTATTAAATTCAATTATACTATACTTTGATGCTAAGGTTATAATGCGACTTAAACCTCTTAAGTGCCATCGGAGTATATAAACATCTCACGCAGCCAAAGCATTATTTTCCTCGGACGTATATATACGTCTTTCCGAAGTACAACTTTTTCTGTGCACTGCTATCCGTAAAAGTATTCCGAAAGCTATGGAATGCAATAAAAGGACCTTGACAGTGTGACCGATGGCATTGGAAGTGAATTGCGTAACTTTTAATCGGCAGTTAGGGGATTAATTATAAGCCAAACAAAAAAATTATTATTAATTTTTGTATCTGATTTTATCTCTGACATGACCATGGGGCCACTGGTAATAATTAAACTTGTTCTTAACTTAGTATAGTTAAATTAATTATCAAATACATTGTGTAGTACATTTATAAGTATATTGTATCAGTGTCAATGTGTATTTCCTTTTTTATTATGCCAGAATGTATTCTGTTTATTTTCAGTAAATTAGTAATTTTTTAAAATAATATTTTATTTTAGACTTTTCAAAAATGTATAGAACTTTTTCTCCTCTATAATTTTTGGTAAGAGAAGTTGTTCTTTCCTTTAATGGTCAAAGAAGATTCACTTGCGAAATTTTTGAATACACTCCTGGAGAAATTCTTTGATTTCATTTCCATAAAAAGATAATGGAACGAAAACGAGCTGCAGTCTAAATTGATCTCGGAATAATACCTAACACCACGGAAGAGCACGAATTTTTGGTGAAAGAGATTTAACATATCATCAAAAATTTCAGGCACAAAGAATTTTTTTCTAAGTTGCTCCCAGGGTAGACATTCAAAAAACCTACCTCGTTAAGAAAAGAATATCTCAAAATGATTTCTAAACGAGTGTCTGAAAATAAAAGCAATTTTCTGAAATGGTGGAGGAGAATACAGAAGTAATATTCAACCGAAAAAGGAATTAGAAAATAATATTGATCCAGCTCTCTTTGGACTAAATTTCTTCCTGAATACTCTTGACACAATATAAGCAAAAAAAAAAGTGTTTCATCTCCTTTTTATTAAAATAAATAATGTAATATAGAAGATTTCATTATTTCTGAGTTATCCGAAACAAATAACTTTCTGAAAAAAAAATCCATCCAACATTTCATTTTATATTTTTAGATGGGATTAAACATGAGGGTACTTACGTATTATCCCAACCTATTGACGACATTATATGAAACAAAGCACATGGTCGACAATTCAGAGTGTACAGCACGTAAGAAATCGGGGTTGCCAACTTGGCGAGTTATTAATAAAGTTGACGATTGTTGCGATAATACGTAAGGACCAGCATAAGAGAAATTCTCAATTTTTTGTCCATCTAAATAAAAACGTAGTGCGTATGGCTAAGGTATCTAACACATATTTTACTGTTATAATGCAAAATTCGTCTGTTTCTCGGATGAACAGAAAAAGTATCCAGGATTATATCACCAAACTCTATAAAATGGGAATTAAACAATTCTTTTTATTCAAGGAAATTATATTACAAACTCTCAACTTGAAAGAAAAAAACAAAGGAAAGTATGTATTTGAAGGAGCAAACAAGAACTAACAAAAGTGAGGGAAATAAATGTATGTGGCAACGGAAATAGATGTATATTCAAATGACTAAATCGTAGCTCAACATTTCTTTTGTGTCAACTGCTGTAACAATGAAATGCAATAATGCTTTTTACTCACGGCATTAGTTCAACAGATCATTAATTTTCCCTTTCCCACTGTTCTTGAGTTAAGTGTTACACAAAAAAGGCTTGAAGATCTAATTCATTTAATTTCTTAATCTGTTTGAACAATTTAACTTCGAAAAATGAACGTGGCTTGCCAAAAGTAGCAGAATTTTTGAATAGAATAAAATTACATACAAGTATAAAAAGTTATTTAATACAAATAAAGGAGAATATTTTATAATAATATTTCATAATAGAATTTCACAGTTAATGATACATAAGAAGAGAGGTATAATAATAGTACATACAAATGCAAATTATTTTCTAATCTATTTAAATTTCAGTTACAAGTTTTTTTTATGCATAAGATTTTTATATTAGAAGCATAACTTTTTCTGATGGTACCCAATTACTATGACTGAACTAATCAGAATGTAAATCATTTAGGGTTTACTTTTTCGAAAAAATATATGGGGTAGCTGTAAAATAGGCTTTAACTACAAGCGGTACAGATGCAAATAAGTATATGTTTATTGCAAATTTATAAGATAAATGTAAAAAAATGAGTGACCTGATTATTAATTGAAAACAAAAAATTGAATTTATATTTTCCTAGCATTGTTTATGAGTTAAATATGCGGAAATCTTTATTTTATTTTCATGAATACATTTTAATATTCCTAATTAGTACATGGCTGGTTATGAAAATATTTGCTATTCTCAAAAAATTTCGTACTTCGGACAATTTGATTTTGACAAAGTGTATACCATATGAAAGAATGGGAAAACATTATTTGTTTCTTACATGACTTCTTTGTATATTTACTACTCTTGATCATCTAATGCAATTTAAACATTTTTAACCTGTGTGTTTCTGCCCAAAATAGTTATAAAATAGACAAATAAGCTGTGGCAACTTAAAATTTCTTGGGTCTCTATGCAAGACTCCATTTGCTACCCTTTTAAGAAGACAATATGTAGCATGCGTTTTCAAATTCTCGTACAAACGGTAACCCGAAACAAGTAAATGTACTTGGCTCACAATTTCACATACCTAGGCAAAACCGTCTCGCTTTAACTTCCTCCTTTCGACTAAACGAGTAACGATGGTATATAATGGTAGGCCTAGGACTAGAAAGGGATATGACAAAATAATGCAGTTTTGCTACTATTGCCAGTTGGCAAATAAATTCGAAATTCAAAGATTTTCGGAGAATATGTCCAGGAATAAAGTTCGAAGATAAAAATATTATTCGGATCATGTCTTAATGAGACCGAGTCGAGAGAGAGAGAAAGAGACAATGAGACGAGGTCCAAGTCCAGTTCGATAAAGCAGTAAAACATCTCTTCATATAAGCCATATGTACTTGTACACACAAAATAAGATAGATTTGTGTTCGAATCGAATATCATTGGTCGTTCAAGAGGTAATAGGATTGAAGTTAAAAATGCATATACCTGTATTTAAAAAATTATATAGATAAGAGTCGGGTAATATGAAATACAGAGGTTTTGGCTCTGTTTGTAGCTGCTAATTCTGGGGAAACCTTGAATTAAAGAAGAAAGTCTATCATGATGTATTGCAGTAATAGTTGACCGCTTATTGTTGCCGTAGAACTCGCTATAAAACAAAGTGTTTTGCGATTTTCCAGAATTTTTGTAGGCAAGTTTCGAAGCATTTTTGCTTTCTATTATACATGTAACTTGAACACTGAAGTTAAGCATAGTGTATAAGAATTGTAGTTTGTTATACTGTGGTCATTTTTTTAGCTGACTATGTTTTGTTCTTCAGTTTAACCCTTTAGCGGGCAGTGGCTAATACGTCTAGCCACATATTAAAAAAAATTTCTCCAAGCGGGTGATGGATATTTAGTCCATCCACATGAGTTAATTGAAGCTAAACGCTTAAAAATCAATACAGATGGTAGGATGATACCTTTTTTGCATTTCATGTTCCCTGATGGGTAGTTAAAAACAGTGTTTCTCGGTGTAAATCTACAAATTGTATTTTAATTACTATGAATAAAATTTCTGATCTTTGAAAAAAAATTCGCCATATTTTAAGTATACTTTTCTCTCATCAGAATGAATTAAGGAAATTTGCAATTAAAAAAAAGGTTTTACTTAGGTTTTTGGAAAGCTTTTATATGTGGCTAGAGGCTCTATCCACTGCCCACATAGAACATAAAAATGGCCTAGAAATTTCCGTTTTTCTCCAAACTTAGAATCATGTGAGAATGTTGGAGATCGGAAATATAAACAAACTTTATTTACAATATGTGGTACAAGATTCTCGGGTTCGAAAATTTTTCATTACTGTTTTTCTGCTCGGAGAAAGCTTTTGCATATCATAAAGTTTTATACAGTAAATAGTTCATCAAATTTGTAAAATAACTAATTTAAATTCTCAAAAATATTACTTTATTTCTAACCTTTTATACTAAAATTAAATAAAATATAAAATATGGATATATATACCAATTTCAATGCATATTCTAAGTATTCTATATATATTCTTAGTAGGTATTCTATGTTGTACAATTATTCTATTATTATTTAATTACACTTATACTTTGCATTTAATAGTTATTGAAATAGTTATTACATAAATGTGAATTTTTCATAAAAAGTTTATTGTAATATGATTCATTATTTCTGTCCTGGTCAGACGTCTAGCCACCACCCAGGAAAAAACCCTTGATCAGATTTTTTTTTGTGACTAAATAATGTTTATAGGGGATGAGAACATTACATTTATCAAGTACTTTATCTCAGTAAAGTGTATTTTAGCTGTGTTCCCGTTAAAGGGTTAAAGGTTCATTTTCCAAGATGGTGTGTCGGGTATTATGGAATACCTAGTATTCGATAATACCTGAGGTAAAAGTATAGTATTCCATATGACCCGGAAAAATATACTGAATAAAAATAAAGTTAAAAAATGAGTTTGGATTATAATATTGATAGCCAAACAAGAGTTATTAATTATATAAATAATAATATAGCCCCATTTATAAAACTAGAGTGAGTACATTTTTTAAAAGTTGAGTCCATTGGAATGGAAACAAAATAAAAAACAGGCTGAATTTCCTTCTATAATAACGTACTCCCCATATAAAAAGGTGTCAGAGATAAACTAAAAGAAAAGTACAAAAAGAAGAAACCAGAGGCTTCAGAACAAAAGCACATTCAACGACATTTTGTTAAGAAATCAGACCGAGCTTCTAGACTTAGAGATGACTCCAGTATTAGTAACAATGAATCGTTCCATTCTGATGGATAATCTGTAATGGACCATGCCATCAATTAAAGAACCGGAAATCTAAGACGCTAAATGACGCTTCTGTATTGGAAAATTCTCCGAAGATCAACGGAGGGGAGGGGGGATTTGGATTAAATGCATCAGCTGTTTTCTGTGGGCTCACCTTGAATGTACTAGAGCAGAGAAAGAATATTATGTTTGTGATTTTTGTAAATAAACTCAAAAAATGAAATAAATTTCACGTATTCTTAAAAATACGACTTTTATTGTTAAAAAGAACTACGTTTTATGAAGTCTTTGTTCCATATTACCGTTTATTTATCATCTTTTTTTTTTTTTTTAACAACAAAATAAATTTTTTTTTTTGACAAGTAATAAATAAATCCTTACTAATCTTTATGGCATATATCCATGCTGATTTTTGATAAAAATCTCCAAAATCATCATGGATATATATATATATATATATGAAATAGAAAACTTATAGTATGCCCTAATTTGTCGTGTCGAGTGGTCGATTGAAACAATGGCGAACCAAAGGTAGGGCGTGGCCGGTGGTGTGTGATTCTTGTATTGTTGATGCATTTTCTACGATGGGATTATTAGGCAGTCTTGTAAATTAGTCAATTCAATTTATTGAATATCTTGAAACACCTAGGCATAATAATTACATTGAGCATATAGACGACACAACACAGACAAAGAACTACAACACACAACACAAAGCAGCCGGCTACATGACTACAGAGAAACGATCGAAGAGAGAGAGCCGGGATTTCCCGAGACATCGGTTTTTTTATACTCAACGGTGAAGACCGCGTGACATTTTTGTAACAAGAGCTCTGATTGGTTACAATGGGCGGGAAAGGGATTTATAATGTAGTAATATTAGTCGATTACGATTAAGATTCGGACGTTAGGTTCAAAACTAAGAATTAAAGACTATTAAAATATTAGTACAAAGATTTAATAAAAAGGATACTAGAGGGAATTATTACATATATATGTAAATGGTATTTCATAATACCCGACTCTCTTCTAGCCATTGTTCATTAATAATATTTATTTAAGTTTCTGGTTTCAGAAAAAACAACGCAATAATTAATCCATAAAAGTCGTTTAAAAAATAAGGATGCATTCCACATAATCAAATATGCTCTTGCTGGGTAAAGGAGTTTTAGAGGCAGTTAAAAAAATTTGTAATGTCTACAAAGAAAATTGAATTAAATTCGTGTAAATAAGAGATTTACTGTTCAGAAAAGAAAAAAAAGAGAGAAGCAAAAATTACAAATTATGGATTATAAGAAAGGTCAATTGAATTTTTTTTATTAATTAGCTTAGTTTAATTATATTTAGTTAAGTTAATTCGTAACCTTCTGCCGAAGCATATTAAAACATATATTATAACTATAATATTAAATCTGTTTGAGTGCAACTTTACATTGATATTGCAGGGGTAGATTTTCAAGTCAAGACTATTGAAGTGGATGGAGAAAGGATAGCTTTGCAACTGTGGGACACGGCGGGGCAAGAGAGGTAAGAAACTGTGTTTTGATGGAGATATCAAAAAAGATACGTGACATATATTCCTGAGTAGATGGCTTGGAATATGTTTTTAAAAAATTTATTTTCCGCCTTGCAGGTTTAGAAGCATGACACATCAATATTTCAGAAAAGCCGATGGTATAATAGTAGTATATGACGTCACATCCGAAACAACCTTCCGGAATGTTCGGAACTGGATGCATAACATTCAGGTACGAATACGATTTCACGAAGTAAAGTATAACGAATTTGCAAAAAAATATTTGATTAATTTTTTATTGCTAAATATAGAAGAAGTTTTTAATATCGTTATCTACAATAACTTAAAATTCGATTTTTGAATGCAAAATTATTAAATTATCTTATATTACTCAATTATTCAAAATTAATTTATTTCCGTGTCGTATTTGAAAAGTAATTGTCAAACTAATATTATTTTAAGAATAATTCATCTGATTATCAGTAGTTTACAAAATTTTAAAATTATTTAATAATTGTATATTTTCTAATTATTATCTCTGATAGATTCGTAGAACAGTTTAGCCAATGATACGATGTTCGGTTTACCAGTTTTTACACAATAAACACCAATTTCGTTCCTTTATTTATTTATCAGAATTAAAAAGCAAAATATAACTTACAAAAACTAAGGGAAACAAATTATTTGTAAAGAGATCGAAATCAAAAACAGTTTTTTTTTTAAATGACCTATTTCAGTAAACTAGGTTTTGAATTCAAATTTTATGTGAAAAAGTCTTTTTATTTTAACACTTGCATTATGCAATAACAAATGTTTTATTTATTTCATAGTTTCATGCACAATTAAGTTTTTCTTAGGCTCAATTACGCTTTGTAATTATACCTTTAGGAAGTAAATTTGAAAACTAATACATGTAAAATTTTGTTTGATTTATATTTACCTCTTATAAGATTTTCATTTTCATTTATGTAGCATAAAATTGTCTTAAATGAAGAAAGTTTTTAAAAATTTAAAAAAAAAACTCCTTTTTATTAATTATTTAGTTATTTGATAAGAGAAGCCATCTAACAGTAAAAGAAAGAAACCAAAAAAATATTCATTTATCTCATTCCTAAAATGTCAACATATTATTGCTGTCTAATTTATATCAACTAAAAAAACTCGAAAAACATTGAAAATATATATTTCAAGAAAATACTTTAAAATTAATGTACAACTGTAAAAAAGAAATGCATTGAAGATATAAAACCGAATTATTCTCCTACAAAAATTTGTTTGAACAAATATTAAAATTTAATTTTAACCAATAAAAGTACACTAAATTGATACATTTTAAACTGAAAAGACACAATTTTTGTTTACTATTTTATTCATAACTTTTTAAGCCAACGTTTTTTCAAGTGTCTTCTAAATTTGCTCCAGTAGTTTTTTAATGTTAAATAAAGTTTAGAATGTTAATTTTCTATTTTTTTTCTTTTTTTTTTCTGGAATTAAGTAATGAATTTTATGCCAGTGCATTAAAAGGTAATATTTATAATATTACTTTTTCATAGGAAGGTGCTCAAGACAGTGTTCTAATTTTACTAATAGGAAATAAAGTGGATTTATGTGAATCCGAAACTGACAGAGTAGTTCGGACGAAAGACGGCGTACGATTAGCAGATGTAAGGATGCTATTTAATTCTTTTTTTAGACATAGTTAAACTATTCACATATTTTTATAAAAATTCATTAACTTAAATCGTTTTTACTCATTCGGTTTTGACTTGAATATAATATTTCGCGAAATTTTAGCTGTTATAAGAGTTGCCCAAATGAAAAATGGACAATTTCAATAAAAAATGATTTTATTACAAATCAAAAGAAATCACTCTGGGGGTTGGAACACAGGTCCCATCGTTTGGCAACAGGTCTGTGTCTTCACTCTAGAAAGAATGTGGTTGATTTTCGAGGAAGTCCTGCCCAGATTCCTTCATTTCATCGTCCAAATAGAAACGTAACACTTTCTTAAGTAACCTAAAGTCCTAGAAGTCCCAAGAGTGATAAATACGGACTGTACGGTGGGTGTTCTAACATTTTCCAACGGATTTTTTAAAGTTACCTTGGCTTCCCGGGAGACGTGTGGACGGACATTGTCTTGGAGATCCTATATCGTTTGCTGCACTTCTCGAAAACTTTTACACCATCTGTTCCCAGATGTTTGGTCTAAACCGTGCGCTTCGTATACTGCCACTGTTCGTCGATAGATGTCCGTATTAAACTCACTTCATGCAGTCAGAAACCGTACTACCGCACGTTGTTCTGATATAGACGCATCCTTATATAATACGACTTTATTTTCGATTAATTTCCTCTCCCACTAACAGATTTCACTGTTAAACATCGTATTCGGTGTACACTTCCTGCCGTCCTTCGCGTCTCTGTTTGGTGGCTCTGATATAACTGCTCTCATTCTGACGCAATCGCATACGTGCGCTTTTCATTTGGACAACCCTTATATTTTAGAAACAGAATTCTCATTTAAAAGAAATACCATCATTCAAACCAACATCATATACTCTATCATAAAATAACAATACCTTGAAAAATAAAGCATAAAAGTACTTTAAATTCCCATCTTCAGGCTTGAACGCATGGATCAATGAAACACTATACAATTGCCGTGAGTTATGAGTTCTTTTGAAACGATTTTGAGTGATTACAATAACAAATCACGCAACTCTTGTCGATTCTATGAGAATTTGAAGGTACAGCGAATGTTTATTTCAACAAACATATAGCAGTAACTAATAAATATTTACCAAAACGAGGAAGATAAACGAACGTATGAATAATATCGAAAGATTGATTATCATGGATGTCGCAGCTCTAGCTTAATGTGCATCGGTGTGTCAACTAGACTCTTTATTTTCTAAGATAAAGACTAAGCTTTTTTTTTATTTCGAGGAAATAAAACTGCAAAAATTGCGCTTAGAAAGATTTAAGTAAGAAATCTAATGTGATTGCAAAAATTCCAGATTGAAAGTAAATTTATATATTAAGTTTTAGGAATTTAATACTCACAAAGTTATTCTTGAAATATTCCAATCGCGAATAAAAGCCTTTTGGAAATTTAATTAATTATGGATAGTATTAGAAACGTAAGAATTGTTTTTAAGTTTTATAAAATTGCATATTAACTTATAAAATAAATAAATTCAATAATTTAAAAATAAGCGAAGTTCAGTGCTGTTGAAAATACAAATTACTGAAATTTGCAATGCACGATATGTCTTCCTTTATATTATACCCTGAACACACCTTTAATAAATTTAAAAATGTAGAAGTATACATTTCATCAACATTCAATGAATTACTTGTTTCTTTTAGGAGTATGGAAGTTTGTTTTTTGAAACTAGTGCGAAAACTGGAGATAGTGTTTGTGAAGCTATTGAAGCTCTAGCAAGGTATAATTATATATAATTTTTTTAACTGCCTAGAGATTAATATCTTTTGTTTATATCATTGATATGGAATTAAGCTCTTTAAATATATTTTGACGCGCACTATCAGTATACAGCAGCGGTTCTTAAACTTTCGATCTCCGCTGCCCCCTTTATATATCATCGTGACATCGCGGAACCCCAAGATCTAAAACACGGTTGACTCAAAAAACATGGCTGAGTATAGAGAGTGACAACGACCAGATAACTAATTAAAACTTCATTTATTTTGTAAGTTTAGTCATGCAAGAGGCTAAAATCTGTAAAGTTATCGGGTGGTTGATCACCACGGCGTTCTGTCGCTACGGTCTCGTCCCGTCTGGTCGTCTTCTCTCTGCTCGCCCCAATCGTCCGTTCCGTGCGCACCTTTATCCTCGAACTGCCTTGTCCGCTAGGTGGCGCTCTCTTGGTCTTACGTCATTAAAGGAATATAGGAAGGATATGAGAGATAACGTGCACATCCATTCATACACTGAGTGATTTGAAAGTTCCTCATTAATCCTTTTTTAACACTTCTTTTTTCCCTTTGTAAAGTTTGCGTCATGCAACAGCAAAATCGGCTTCTTCATGTGGATAGTATAACACCGTTCATAATGCATACGGGCACCCCAAGAGTATTGTAAGGTCTTTCATCTGACATCGCCCCAACAACCGGTGGCCGTGAGAAGAACACCACTCCGCCTACGTGCTGGAACCACGAGTGAAATTCGAGGGTAAGAGAAAAAACCACCACCACCCAGAGACCGTAGAGTGGAAGGACAGTCCGTTTGAAACACCAAGAAGATTGGTTGTGTTTACCTCCTCCCTCACACAAATATCATTTTCTGTATAGCATCGAAATAATGAATAGTATGAATAACTTCTGTTTAAATGAAAATACTGTAATTAATAGCTGCTGAAGTAAATAAATCAATTACATTTAATTTCACGTTACCATTAATTTTCACAAACGGCAAAGGGCTGCGGTATCCCAGTGGTTAAGGTATCGTATCATGGCAGGCATGTCATGAGTTCGAGCCCATTATCACTAAAGACCTGCCGTGTAGGGCAGAGATGCACGTTAAATCTGTCGAGAGCTCAAACGTCCTCCCGTTGGTATGGTGTGGTAGTTAGGAGAGGGGGGTGCCAGCTCAGGTGTCGTCCACGTCACTTGACCATGGTTCAAAATTATGTGGTCCGTCGCCAAAAGCCCTAGTGTAGCTGTACAGTGCGAAGCTAATATTCACTCACTCACCCCAAACGTCAAACCTTCATTGGTGGCAATTTAATGATCTAATCTAGGATGGGACATCTTTCAATTTTTCACGAGTTCTTGCGGAGACATTCACGGAAAAGCAATGGGGACCTCGGGGGTCCGCATACCACAGTTTATTGAGATACAGCAATATCAAACCTTTGACTTCACTGCTATTAAGATAGCAGCGATAGCCTATTGATCATGGTCACTAATTCGTGGTAGTTGTAGTCAAGTGCTGATGCCACTGAAAAATTTGCTGTGTAGTGTAGAGGAAGTGATGCGCATTGAATCTTACATGGCTTAAAGTCCTCACGTTGGTGAGGTATGGAAGTTAGGAAAGTGGGATGATGTATCAGTTGTCGTCGATGTCACTTGAGCGGGTTCCTAATTACGAGATTCAGCACCAATAGCTTTTGTGTTGCGTTAGAGTGTGACGTTAATAAACACTCACCCATTTCCATTTAAAAAATCAAACGTGAAGCTCGAGCATAATACCTGCAAATTTAGAGTTAAGCAATTTCATTTGTTTAAAAAATGTTTCAAAATGTGCAGAAAAAGTAATCATTAGAATACGTTATATTCTTGGTAAAAAAAATATTTCATTATTCTTAAAAAATTATTACAGTTATTTAAAAAGTCACACTCATGTAACTTCCATATAAAAATATAATTTTATAAGAGATACAGTACTATAAAAATAAGTGAAGAATTGTTTTGTGACTCATTGTTTCTTTAAAAATTGTTATTGAAACTACTTTATATTCTGATAAAATATAATTTAATATTTGGATATATTTTTTAAAAAAAAATATTAAAAGAATCCTTTGATATAAACTCCATTATATTTATTTGTAAAGAATGTATCAAGTAAAAAAAAGGCGTGAAGTCAAATCCCAAAAAAGGAATGAATTTTAATGTACTGAAGATGATTCTACTTTTGATACTAAATACATTTTTAAAAATATTTCTTTGACAGTATTCTAAAAACTAAAGAAGATGAAGCGATGGAACAAGTTTTAAAATTACAGGAAGAAGAAATGGAAAAGAAAAAGAGAAAATGTTGCTGACAGTTCCTTTTGATGTTTATTACCTTAAGAATAGGTCACATGTTCACTTATGTACAGATGTTTTTATACCTTTAAAACAATATGAGTATTTCAAAATAAAAATATTTTTATTTTTATGAATCTCTCTCATTGAATTCATGGGCTTCATTTCGAATTCAATTTTTCGAAGAAAGAAACTTGTTTCAGAATAAATTAGATTTTTAATCACAAAAATAGTATATATCAAATCAATTAAATTAGTTATATAGGCCCAAAAGATAATTTAAGGCAAATAACTGTTAGGCGATAAGAAAAAAGCCTATTTATGTGGATTTTCCCTTTTCTACAAGTACTTCTGGAAATGACCACCATGACCCAGACGCAGGGGGGCTCGTTGGATCACATTGATCTTAAAGGGATACTGTACTCCGCAATCATACAGTTCTTTTTATTTATATGTTTATATGAAAATGTTTGCGAATAACCTATTTCAAAACATATGAAATATCTATTTCAGAAGAAAAATCTCGTTTTAAAACAATTATTTTTTAAACATTAACTTTTTTTAAAAATGTTTCAAAACCTTACAAAATTCCTACTGCTTTTCAAATTTTAATATTTTTGAATACTTATTCTCTAATATTTTTAGAAGTGTTTCTCATAGCTCTGTTCATCAAATTGGTATTACGAATGATCAGTGGCACCAACAAGAGGGGGAGGCGCCAATTCGGAACTCCCCATCGCCCTTGATTTTTTTTAAATTTAAAAAATCGTAAAATCTAGTTGAGTATTTGTTATTAATAATTTATTTTATTAATTAATTCTAACTATTTATTTAGTTATTTGTTTTTTACTGTTTTTTTTTGTTCTTGACAATCGACAAAATCAGTATGTTTGACGGCGTATTGGGGTATGATGCGAGATTGGGGTGGAGGTTCTCTCCCCCTTGAAAAATCCCTGTGTGCGCTACTGTGAGAGATAATTTTTTTTGTCGGCCCTATAACAAACCGTAAAGAAACATCTATTTCTAAATTTATGGAGTTTTCAAAAAGTAATGATTCACCTAAGTCCTTATTCCATGTACAGAATCGTCAAAAATATAATACATAAAAAAATTAGATTTTTTTGGTCATTAGTGTATTGTACACTTAAGGCTGTTTTCGGTTAATGTTAAAGAAAAGGACCCGAATTTGGAACATTTTTTCAGATATAAAAGAAATGAAACATTAATATGATATTCTGGCTTCACTATCTTTTAGAGAGGAACATTTTTTATCATACTTCCCATTTTTAACCGAGTTGATTCATTTTTTCTGGTATAAAATGTGTTTCGCAATTTTCATCCTATACCGTAATGTTAAATGTGCTTTGCCTTCACGTATTAAAGCAAAAAGGAAAGTATTCACGGAATATTTTGAAATTTTTAAAAACACTATATTGTTAACAGAGGTACGAGTTATAATATTGAAAATTTCCATGGGAATAGGGTCATTTTTCTGTCTGAAAATGTGCTTCGCGTTTAGTTAGAGCTCTCGTACTTTTACCGAAGACAGCCTTAAATATATGCTTGACAATAAAGTTTTAAGTAATCAATAGATATAAATAGAAACTTTTCTGGTAATAAATGACTTCACCAAAAAAGAAGAATTCTAACAAAAGAAAGAAAAAAGTAACAATGTTTAAACTTTGTCATTCCTTTTATCCGTATCTATCAGTTTTCTTTAGTTTATCATCTTAAGTAAAGAGTTCAATTTTTGCGTGCAAGATAATATTTTTTTTGTTGAGCTACCTTTATCCAAGATGACTGACTCAACTACATTGTTGAATTACTGCAAGATCGTCTCTTTAGCCTAATCAAATATTTGATCATAATTTTAGATACACTTTCTAATTGAAAAGGTTCAGGATACGTATGCCTCTTATTTAATGCTTATAATAAAAGATTACATTCTGTTGCAACATAATATTAATTGTTCTATTAATGACTTTAACAATGACAAATTTAAAGATTAATGACAAGTAATCTTTAAATAATCAAATAATGACATTAAATCTTTAATCATTTTAATAATGACAAAGATTAATGGCAAATAATCTTTTCATTGTTAAATTTAAAGATAAAAATTTACAGAAATTAATTCATAAAGTATGTATATATATAATGGCTGGCCAAGGGGCATGTTCGGCCCCACTTTTATATAAATTGTTTTATATAATAGCTGTCCTAAGTCAGTAATGTTTATAACACTGCAGCATCCATTTTGTGGTTTTTAATCTCGGTTGCTCATGTGTCCTTTATTGTGTGATTTTCCTGCTGTCTATGTGTTTTTTGAATTCAATTTGTATTCAAACAAACTTTAAGTCTTTGGGTTTAAAAAAAAAACACTGAATTTAATCGTAATCGGTACGAAATCCTGTCCCGCCATTCTATCTAATCAGAACTACTATTACGTAAAACACGCCTTGCACTGCTGGTATAAAAGCAAAAATCTTGTGTAATCGCTCTCTTTGTCAGCTTCCTTCATCATGAAAGAATGTAAAAAACTGCTTTTTGTTTTTGTGTCCCCCAAATGCCGCTGCTGCTTGTCATTGTCTGCTTTACTTGGTAATCTGGAAAGTTTCTCTATTCAATGTAAAAATGTACCGCAACTGTGTTTTAATCATTGTTTTGGGCTTCATAATAAAGGGGGAAAAAAATTATTCCAAGGATGATTCAATAAACCAGAAATGAAAAAACCAAACACGGCCCGCTCTACAATTTATATATATATATATATATATTTTTGTGATATCCCCTGTGTTTTTTAATATTTTGACGGGGGCGTGGGGTTTTAAAACATTTTTTTTGTCTGGATCATTATTTAGATATTTGATGAATAGGGCCCTATTGAGGAAAGTCTTTTGACAATAACAATTTTATTGTCATGTAAATTGAACAACACACTTAAACAAAGATGAACGACACAAAGCACAAATAAGACATTCGGGCTTTACATTGTAACGAATGCAAAAGAGAAAAATTTTCCAGAGTCTTGGGGTTTTATATAAATCGGCAACAGGAAGTCTTGGAATAAAGTGCTTCCTTGGCGGTTTTATGGAAGAAAACCCCCGTAAATTTTGTGTTTTTTCTTTTTTAAAATGAAAGCACTTAACTTTCAAGAAAAACGGTTACAATGATTCTCGTTAGGCGGGTAGCTAGTAATTATTTAAGTCCTAAAGGCTAGGCCCATTACAAATTAAAAGTTATTTAGAGAACCATTTTTCCCTTTAGGAGTAAAAAGAAACGGGAATCACACAATTTAAAATTATGTCAATATTTAAAACAAGCATATTTTAAGTTACATTAATCATTAAGTTATCATTATCATTACATTTAAGTTACATTAATCAACAGAAGTGGGGATTTTTCATAATCTAGAAAAAAGAATTATAAAACTTCTTGCTGCTCTATTATAGCCACGAAATCCAAATGCGTTCTCTATAATTAAAAAAATCAATAACTATTTTTTTCTTGTTCAGTGAGAAAATAAGTCCTAGTTATTTTAGAAGAATTTAAAAAAGCTATTTATGTGATTTTTCCATTAATTGAAAGTATCAGGTTAACACAAATGAATGACCGGATTTTAAGTATTGATATTTTCAAAGTATTCTACATATTACAATTAGTGATACATGAAATAAATTTTTTTAATTACAAATGTTCGATGTGTGACCCTTTTGGGTTATACGACAAACATTTAATCTGTAATCAAGTTCATCGCAAACATTGTGCTGTATTACACTGTCGACCGTAAAAAAATAAGGTCTAAAATTAATTATTTCTTAATCTCAAATGCTGAGTTTTTCAAAATAACAATTTCCAAATCTACGTGGATTCAAAAACACTATTTATCTATGAATTATAACATTTTTTAATGTCAAAAGTATTTTTAGAGCAAAAACTTAACTCTTTTTACATTAATTTTTTTTTGTGTGTGCATCCTCTTTGCCACCTTGCAAATAGTAATCCAAGTGGAGAGATTTAAGTCGTACAAAAATCATTATAAAACTATCACTAAATTCCTCTTAAAGAGACGTAGTTACAATCTGCGTTTGTATCCAATTTTTTAAAATATATATATATATAAATAAGGTTTATTATAAAGAATTTTCAAAGAAAATTTCCGTTCTCTCTACTACTTAATAAAATCTAAACAATCTATCTGACAACATACACAATACAATAACTTATGGCGGGCAATTTGGCGTAAATCGCCATCTAGGATCACAAAGCATATAATTTTCTACTAATGGTTGCAAACAAATGCTTCTTCCAGTTACGGCGAAGATACGCTTGAAATTTGATTTTTTTTCTTAACATTTTTTTTTTACCCTTTTTTGGGTAATTTCAAGTTTACGGGTGCAAGCTTACGTAGATTTTGATGGACTTTGAACCAAACCCAGCCTCTCCCTCCACCGTTCCTTTCTCGACAAGTGTTCGGCAACGGCTTTTTTTTTTTTTTCTCAAGTACGATCTTTCAAATCTCTATACCACTCAGAACGTTTTTTGGGCTTTTTACTTCCTTTATCTAGTCGGAAGACTACTTCCTTTACCTAGTCTTTAATGTTTTTTGTGTACAGTCGGACTTGTTTAACAATTTATGATTTATTTTTTTTTCCCCCAAAAAATGAAGGCAAACCCCCCTTTTTTAACG
>BMAV01004916.1:18566-59901 GCA_019973955.1 Trichonephila inaurata madagascariensis
ATAAAATTAAAAATTTTGCTGATATTTCTAACTAAGAAGCAATAATCAAACAAAAAAGAAATTCAAATTTTACTGATTGAGGTAAGAACTACAGTATTGCGACAAAAGAAAAAAAAAACCAGAATTTTGTATGAGAAATAAAAAATCCATTTAATTTTTATTTTTTTACAAATTTAGAGAAATACATGATAATTTTATAAATTTTTCTCATTATCCACAAAATTCTGTACTATATTATTCTGATACTTTAATACTTAGTTGTATTATATGACAGAATCACGCGCGCGCGATTCGATATGCTATAAATCATACTATGTATAATATTCTAAAATAATAAGTTTACCAATTAATTCATTTTGTTTTAATAATTTTCTTTGACTAATTTTTGTCTTAAATTCTAAAATCAAGAAAATTCTATTAATCATATTTTTATTTGCTATGGTCTATAAACAAATCTAAAATTAATGCTATCATTTTTTTTAAAAATTGGCTTTATATTATATATGACCTCTGAAAAACTCTAAAGTCTTATTGATGAAAACATTAATTCTTGTTTTGCAAGGGGAAAAGTGCTTTCTTGAACACTTTTTTTTTTTAACATTTTCAATTTAAAATTTTGCAGTTTTTGTTATAATATTCAACCTTTAGTAATAATAAAATATTTTTAAAATCATTTTCCGAGTTTTTGAGATTTACATGTTTCTAAATATGTTTATGAACTTTTATTAGAAGACAATGGATTAAGGAGCACATAATTTTTATTTAATCATTGTCTGAATGCAAATTCAATTTCACTTTTTACATGGATATTTAAACTATGTCAACAATAATTTTTGCTATAATTGTAGTTGAATAGGGTTCGAATATTAAAATATAAATTGTACAAAATGGAAATCACTCATTTCCATTGAAAAGAATTTTTGCATCTTATATCCAGGTTAGGGAAAATAAAAAAATCGATATAATTATTTTATACAGATGTATATATATATATAAATGTAAGGGAAAAAAAGAATAAAATTATGTAGGATTTGAAAAAGACATTAGCCAATTCTAGAGTTTTTTTGTTTTGAATTGTGTTAATTAGTGTTATAAAAAGTACTGAATGAGATGTTAATTTAAGATAAATATGTTTATATATATCCCTAATGAACTCTTGATTGATCAATTTCCTGTTCAGACAAATGGGTGCAGATAAGATATCAACTTACAGTCATCCCTTTCCACAAATCCTAGGAGTTGTGAAGTTGAAAATTCGAGATTTGTTATACGTGGATAATTTGATATTTATTTTCAACACATTTATTATCTGCAGTGAGTAAATATTAACGTCACACTAATCAACTACTCGAGGGCTTTTGGAGACGGACCTCATAATTTTGAACTATGGTCAAGTGACGAGAACGACACCTGAGCTCTGGCACCCCTTTCTTAACTTCCACACCAACAAGAGAAAGTTTGAGCATCAATAGGTTTTTCGTGCATCTCCTCCCTACATAGCGGGTCTTCTGCAGTACTGGGCTCGAACTCATGACATGCTGGTCACGAGTTCATTACCTTGCCCACTAGGTTACCGCGGTCATTTTTCTTATCTGGAGCAGAAATGAATTTTCTTATACTATTCACAAACTCATACAATATCAACAGTTTTTTGTAAATCGCTATTTTTTCGAAAGTCTATAAATAAAAAAAAGAGAAAATGTGTAAAATACTGCACTGTAAGAATATATTCCCTTCCAAATTATAACAATTTCCTTGTAACTATTATTTAAAAAATAAATAAATAAAAATAATATGAAATAATCTATGTTGTAAAAAATAAATCATCTCTGAATAAATGTAAAGGAAAAAAATCAGAAAATCATTTGATTATTTCGAAAAATCTCAGTAGTTATCTCCTTTAGAAATTAAGGTAATGATAGAGATAAAAGAAATAATAGAAATTTAGGGTAGTAAGATATGAGATTTTTCTCGATTAGATTCTGTCTCACTGTGTTGACTAGATATTCTGCTTTGATTATACTAAAATGTGTATTTTTTCATAATTATAAATAATTATTTTCCTTTGTACTGGCAAAAAATTTAAACTATGTTTAATTTGATACCTGTGTCTCGTATTTGTAAAAATAATTTAATTTAGCTTCGAATTTAAATAATAATTCTTTGCTTTGAAAAAAGGAAAAAACCTTGAAATTTAACTTTTTTGACATGCACACAAAGGTGTTTTTTTTATCTGATTTTGCGATAAAAAAGTTAAAAATGTGAATTCGAGAAATCGTTTAACCTACCCCTTAAATTACACTGGTAATATTTTCAGAAAACATCAGCATTAAAAAAAAAGTCGAATGTCAGGAATACGATGTATTACTACGCGGAGTCATTTTCTGAGGAGAATTGTATCGCGTGCACACACATATGGTTACTACAAACCGGTTCCTTTCAAGGATACGCCTTGGCAATCGACCTTCGGCTCGAAAAGAGGATTTGGCGGTGAAAAATCACAGCCCACGTTACTGAAGTTTTCCCGAATAACCATTATAACTCAGTTTTTACTAAAGAAGCTTTGGCTATTTGTCAAGCTTTAGATGATCTGGTGAATTCTAATGTAAATTTACTTATTTTGTTGGATAGTCTTTCTGTTCTTTCTCCACACTTCAAAATTACTCGACCAAATCCCACAAGGTAATTCATAGACTCGCTAACAAAATTTACATGCTATCTAACTACATTAATCAGTTAATTCTTCTTTGGATTCCGGGTCATTCAAAAATTAATTGGAATGAGCAAGCGGATAATCTCGCAAGATCGGTCACGGAGTCCAATGTTTACATTGACTGGATTGCCTCAGAAGACATTCATAAAAATATATATCGAAATAGAATTCAAAAAATCAATGAAAAATTTTACTTCAGCAAATATTTTGAAAAATTGGGAAATATTCTGACCATTGATATCATTTCAAAGTGGACAGAGAATCGAAGAGAAGAAATCTTAAGCATTCGAATCTTCAGTAAAATGATTATCACTCCAGGCCTTCTACATAAATTTAACTTACAGGATAATGCAATGTGTACCACATGTAATTGTATAAATTATTTGGACCTCATTATACTAAACTGTAGCAGATATACTAGACATCAAAATGACCTCTGGTCTATTCTTCATATTGATCCACATTCCACTATCACGTTTAGAGATGTTTTGGAAAAAGCAATGTATAACAAATCAACTTTCAGAATCTTTTTAAAGGGAATGAAATATTTTAATATTTACTAATCTATTAAGCTTTTTCCTACTTTTTCTTCTTTTTTGAGGGATCAAAGCCTGTGTTGCTCTATATCCCCTTCAACCTTTCAATCAATCAAAAGCGCTTGTTCCTGGCAATCGTATTACTTACCACTGCAATTACATATTTCAACTTTTTATTAAAAAAATAACGAACAAATAAATTATTTTATTTAATTTTAAATAAATTTGTTCCATGTATTTAAACTTGCTATTTCGAAAGATGGTTATATATTTTTTTGATGCTTTCGATAAGAATCCAGCTTTAACCGTGCTAATAATTCCACGTCTACTGCGAAAATGAATGATTGGCATCGTATTCAAAGCAAGCGCCGATATTGGCGAGAAATTTGCTAAGCTCTGTAACCCTGCAGAATGTCTCTCTCATCCCCCTGTTTCCTTCCCATCTCCTCATCTAAAAAAGTGCTCTTTATTTAACGACTTCCAGTTGTTGCTTACCTTAAAATAGCAATTCGTTGAAAGTAATATTAAAATTTTCTTCTTGTATGAATGATGTATAACTTATAATCCCCTACAGTTGAGAAAAATGAGGCGACTTTCCAAAGATTCAGTATATAAAAGTCGAACAGCTTCATTAGCTGCTCAAAAGATACATAAAGTGCTCACTACTGAAAGTGCTATACGGGCTGGAGATTATTTATTGGGTATGATTTATAATTGATATCTTGATTAGTAAAATATTAGAGATTATTTGTATCGAAAAGAGTCTACTCTTTTTCTTTTTCCATGTGGTGCTTTTATTTCAATTGAAAATACGCAGAAGGAATCGAAAATTTAATATTTCCCCTGAATTGATGAAATAATTTGAATATTAAATCAAGAAAACAAATTTAAATTTTAAAATTAAACATTCAGCGTATTTCAGAATTTATCGTGTAATATTATCTAATTATCATTGGAAAACGCATTAATTTACATTTAGATGTTATGTAAACATTTTGAAAGCTAAATTTAAAAAGGAAACTTGAGTGGCCAATGACTGAATTACATAATAGGAATAGAAATGTAGGAAACAGCTAAGGGTGTTGAATATGAATGCAAGTAAAATGTAAGTACTTATATATTAACCTATCAACCAGTAATAGTGTTAAAATTTTGAAGAATCTGTGTCAAGATTTTTTAACTTTAAAATAAGGTTATTGTGTTTGAACCAGCATAAAAATATTTCTTATTTACTGGCTAATGAAAAATAAGGCATACTGACATTTTTTTGGTCACTAATGGTGTTATAGTATTGGTGCCTGTTTTTCTTTTATATGTGAATTGTCATTGTAAAATTTGATTGTAACTTGTGAAAAAACATTCTTGCATAAGTCTGAATTCTATAACCTTGTTGTTGAGTTATTTTTCTTCTAATTATTTTTAGGAAGTATGATTAAAAATTGAGGCCTCTCTTCTAAAGAAGAGAATGTCATAAAGCAGTGGTCTACTAAATGTGTTCCATGGAAACCTTGGGTTCTATGAAGCATATCCAGGAGTTCCATGAGTTACAATAAAAATTCAAAAAAAAAATTATAAATGTGTATGCAAAATGGATTAATTCTCTATTAAGTTTTTATAGCTACAAGTATCTAAAATTCCTCCTTCTTATTAAAACTGAAAGTTTTATTCATGCATAATAACTTAGGTGCTAGTTTGATATCGGGGGGGGGGGGGAATAGCATCCAAGTTGTTTATGTTCGCCAAGATGAGCTATAACATTGCAATATGGTTACCATAATATTTTTATCGTCTGTCAATGTGGTTGTCATGGGGATAACGTATGTTAGAAGTAACTTTTATTGGTTTTTTCCCACTGTAACCCTATTAATTTCAGGTGATTTTAATAAAAATTTCTTTCTGTAAAAATTTAACCATTTTCAGTGTAATTTTTCTATTGTTTGCATCTTCTGTTTAATTCTGGGCTATTTTCGAATATGGATATTTCTAAAATGAGTGAGAACTAGAATATTTATTTCTTAGAAGAATAAGTGTTGTGCTTTTAATTATCGCTATAAATCGTTTATTTTCGTTTTAAAAATGTTTTTTTTTACGTTCTTTATTCGATGAAATTCGTTGAAGGAACTTGTAGTGCAAGTTTCATATTTCAAGCTTTCTCTATTTTGTAATTAGAATTCTTAATTAATTTTAACATACATTATGTAATTATTTTATTCATAATGTAATACAAAAATGGAGTTATTACTATGTGTAATAATCATATAATATTCATTATTTATAATTGTTTCTTTTAACATTTATTTATAAATATTATTACATATTTTGTTATTCATTTGTAATTGTTGTTTATTTATAATTATTATGTTATTTATTTATAACTATTTTTGTTGTTTATTTATAGCTATTCTTATGTTATTTATAATTATGTAATATGAGTATGCATGTAATCTTATGCATTTTTATTTTTTTACAATTCGACGATTATTCTTTTTTATAATTACTGTTAAATTATATTATGATTATTATTTCTAATAACTGTTATTAAATTGTACTATATGAATATTATATATAATTATAATAAAATAATATAAGATTATTATATGCTGCTTATGATACTATTATTACTACATGTTACTTTTTATTACATATTATTGATATTCTTTATTGATTGATCTAGGTTATTCTCAATCCCTTCCTATATCCTTTATTTGGAATACATTTCAATGTATTTCAAAACAATCCTTTAAAATTATTGTGTATCATTAAATTACCACTAGGCCGCCATATTGGATTCCAATCCAGCAACAAGAAGTGCTGCTTGGTGCTATTACCCCCGATATCAAATTAGTTCCATAACTTATTTTGTAATATTTCTTTTTGTTATAATATAATAAAGGAGTACTAAAACCTTTTTTCCCCTTTATGTCTATTGTGAATATTCTATTGTTTACTATCCCTGTTTCCACAAAATATTTTTATACTTGTCACTGGCATTGCTAGTTCTGAGTGGGCCCTGTATCAAAACTCCTTTGGAGCCCTTTTTGAGAAAAGAAAGCCCTGTTAGTGGTACTGTTCTTACATGTGTTGGGGCCCCTGTTGCTTGGGGGGCCTGTATCATTGATGCAGCTGATATGGCGGTAGCTATGTCCCTGATACTCGTTAGTACAATGTTTTGCAAAACTAAATAGTTTTCTAAAGGAAATTGCACCTTTTTTTCCTTTGTAGGAAAAAAACACACACACCTAGAATGAAGGAGAGGGAACTACTTATTGACACATTTATAGATTTAACATTAAAATCCGAGTTTAAGCGAAAACAGCAACTAAATTTTAAGTTGTAAATTCTTGCAACTTGCTCACAATTTTTTGCATAGCTATATAGATATTAATACAGAACAATGTATTTATGGGAAAAATATTTCTCAATGTAAGTGGCAACCAAAATAAATGAAATGTTACTACAGACAACCTAGACCTTGACAGCTTGTGTAAAAAAAGGCAAGCACATATCCTTGTAACTATATATACTGTAGAGAGGGGTATATACCACAAGATAGATCACAGATTAATATTAATGTGTGAGTACAATTCTTCTAAGAGTGGAATGGGGTTCCATGAAACACCTTATAGTTCTCAGGGTTCTACGAGTCAAAAAAGTTTGAAGACCTCTGTTATAGAGTATTTCTAAAGTCACTGGATCATTCCATTGAAGATAAATGTGTTAATGGGTACAATATATTTATTTAAAAAGTTGCTGCCTAATAATATAAATCTTAAATATTTTGTTTATTTAAATTTTAACTTTTTTGTTGTTAACATAATAGGAGTTTAAGTATGAAAGTATTATTTAAATTTGGTTTTTTTGTGTAAATAATCTTTGGTTCAAATTCTTAAAAATCTTTGCGAATTAATTCGTCAGTGGGTTAATATTCAAGTATCGATATTGATGTTTTAATAAGTTTGAATTACAAAAACATTTTAATATAAAGTTTTTATTTAAGATGTTTTTATTGATACAGTACACATTAAGCCCTGCTTACATGCAAACCCACCAATTCCCGGTGAATTGGGGCTCAAGCTTTTTACCAGTATTTTTTTTCAGCCCGTTTACGTGAGAACCTGGTGATTCTGAGTGTGATTATCATATAGAATCTTTGCTTTTGCCTTATTCAGAAGCCATGTTGTTTTACGTATTTTTTGTTTTTGTTTTTTGCAATGAATGACCAGACAAAGTTAATAATTTACAATCAGATCCTGGACTTACAAATATGTATTTTTTACTATTGTGCTAAAAAATGCAGAGAAGTAAAAAATTTGATAGTAAATTTTCAAAATTATAATTATATTTATTTATGGTGCTAATTTGGTATCGGGGGTAGTAGTTCTAAGCTGTTGTTTATGTTCGCCAAGATGGGTGATAATATTACAATATGGTTACCTTAATATTTTTGTCGTCTGTCGATGTTGGTCGATCATTAAATTACCGCTAGGCTACCATATTGGATTTCATTCCAGCAACAAGCAGCACTTGGTGCCATTACCCCATTATCAGATTAGTTCCTTATTTATAATAATTATTTATTATAGCACTAAAAATAGTAGACTCAATGTCCCTCTAAAATTTGTTAGTGTGTAAATTTAATACATTGGAATGTTTTTATACAAGGTTTTTTATTACAAACATATTTTGAATGTATAAGATATTGTTAAAAAGACAAATTTATTAATTTTGCATTCTGGTATAAGTAAAATCTCTACATTTATTCTGCATTCATGTTCATTACTTTTCTTATATACAAAGACATGCATGCATAAAACTTTTGATGATAAAATTTTAATTGCATGATTTATTTATTATGAAGTTAAAAATGGTTATTTCAATTTTACAATTTAATTTGAGTGTAAATGTTTCATCCATTGGAATACTTTTATGTACCATTAAAGATATTTTCAACACTTAATATGTATTGTAAAATTATATAAATAAATAAAATCTCTGAGTTTTTTTTCCATTCTTGCTTTTCTTTTTAAGTTTATTTTTACCTTTACATTTCTCTCTTAATATTTGTTTTTTAATTTCTTCTGTCGTCCAACTTGCAAATTCTACAAATATACTTGATTAAAGGAATCTCTGTCGCAATGCATCATGGGAAAATTGGAAAATGTACTCGCTTTTTGCCCCTATTTGCCCTGCTCCAAAGCGGGTACAAAAATCAAACCCACTTTTCAAACTGTTATAATACCGGCTCGTAGAATAAACAGGTATAGAGAGGATCAGTGCCGGTATTTTGCTGGCAATTTTCGTCCATGTAAATGGGGATTAAAGGGTTAAAATTATAAACAGGAATTTACTTGAAATAATCACATGCTTCCCCCCAAGCTGATAGTTTTACTTTTACTATCTATGTTACCAAGCTATGTTATGTTACTGTCATTTATAAGCTACCAATTATTTTTACATGGAACATTTTTTTTATATCTTAAATGGTCAATGGGTTAATATGCAAGTGTCATAGATACTGATGTTTTGATAAGTTTATATTAATTTTTTTTTGTAATAAAAGTTTCTATTTAAAATGTTTTATTGATACAGTGCACAGTAAAGGGTTAAAATTATAAACAGGAATTAATTTGAAATAATCTTGCTCTTCCCCCTAGCTGTTGGTTTTATGTACTGTTATGTTATGTTACTGCTATTTATATACTACCAATTTTTTTTACTTGGAAGATTTCTTCCTGGAAAAACCGTATAAAAATGTAAAAAAGATACAGTTTTTATAAAAAAAAGAAGATACATTCTATATCCCCTTAAAACTAAGAAAAATAAACAAAAATTAAAGAAAAAAGTGTTTAAAAATAACTGCAAAAGTTTTTATGTATGTGCATTTATATTTATATATTTAACAATAATATTTTCATTCATATTTCAATTAATAACTGAAATAAAATTAGAAAAGCATATTTATTGTTTCAAGAAAAAAATAAATTGAAATTGAAAATACTATGTGTATTTAATTACATTATGCACATTATTTGTCACTACTTCTTGATAATAAATGCATTTGTTAAGTGTAAAATATATTTAAATCACTGTGTCCCTACTAGAAAGATCTACTTTATCTATTATCTTTCAATCAGATAAAGGTTTTCATCCATTCATGATATTTTGAAAAGGATGAACTATACTCCCTGACTATTGACTTATAAGAAAATGTGTTATTTATTTATTGCTCTTAGTTTTGCAAGTTATTTAAATAGCTTTTGGTACCCTGCTAATCAAATCTTTATATGTTGAAATTTTAGAGAGTATTCTATGGTTAGATAAATGTATGAAATATATTTTCCAAATATACACTGAGATTCCAATATATAAATTTAAGATTCTCAAAAATTAAATTTGCAGTTATATGCTAATTCAGTCCTTATCCTTTTCAAGAACAATCAGAGATCTAAATCATAGAGTAAATTAGTTGTGTAAAAAAAACAAACAATATGGCTAGTTTTTGGAATGTATTAATTTAAAATCATATTAACAAATACTTGATTGCACTATGAAGTATGTGCCAAGATCAAGAAGCTAAATGAAATATTTGTTCTTAAATCTTTTGCATTAAAATTTTCACCTCCTAAAAATAGACTTGCTTACAAATTTAAAGTTACAAAAAGAGATTGAAACTTTGAAAAACATTATTTGTGAAAGTTTTTTGAACACTTGAACACTCGTGAAGTTTGTGACATTGGTGAAAGTTCTTTGAACCGGTTCTAGCTGCTTTGGGAAGAATTTTCTGACTAAGCAGAATAAAACAATAGTACTCTAGATATCAGTTCAGTATATGTCAGCGAGAATTAATTTCCATTGGAAGTTCCAAATATTCACACAATGCTTCGATCTGTTGCAATAGCTCAAAGTTGTGATACTGGACAAGGATTTAAAAAGTGCTCAAGTGAAAAAAAATGTGTAATACTAAACAGTGTGCATGTTTCAAAAAATGATAAGCAGTTAAATCCAAAGTGTCATCACAGCAATCCTTGCTCTAACAAATAATGAAAAGTAAAATAAAAGGTATCTCATAAAGTTTTAATTAATATTCTCTTACAATTTTGTTTTAAAAAGTTCACACAATGTTTTTATGAAGCAACAGTTTTTCTTCCCAGCATGTATTTTTGTTGATATTTAAATATAATCTATTTTTGCAGGATATTCTTTTTTCCCCTTTTCTGTTTAACTAATAGAAGTATAAGTAATATAATAAAAAAAATTATATCTCTGCTTTTCCTTATTATTTATCAATTATTCATCCGAAAAAGGGATAAAATTTATTTTTCAAAAGATTTTAGCTATTTATAATCAATTAATTTATGAAACATCTTTGAAATTTTTTATTTTTCACTTTAATGGTCTATCCTTAGTTATTTCATGGAATGCCTAGTTATTTCATAAAATAACTAGGTAAAGTATGAAATTGTTCATCTATTATATACTTTAACTTGTCTTGTTATTTTATGAAATTCCTAGTTATTCTATGAAATAACTGAATTATATACTTTAACCCTCTAAGCGGTCTGCACTTAAAGTCTTGCCATTCTGGAGATGCTTCGAAAATGCACTGCATGTATTTTTTTGCCGTCAGGTGGGGTTCTCAAAGCGGTTGAGCCGTATTTTTAAGAATGTGGCTCGGCCGCCTTTGGGAATCTTGCTTGAAGGCAGAAAAAGCATCTCTGGAATGACGGGATTTTACGTGCAGACCGCTTGGAGGCTTAACGGTAACATATATAACAAACAACATTACTTTGTAAATTATCGTTATATGATTTATTATCTATGAAAAAGTTGCCAAATTTAGCTTTAGTGGTTGTGATACGAATATAGATTTTTTATCTCCATTAAATGAGAAAAGTATATTAAATCTTTTGTTACAGGTCCTCGTTTGGGTAGTTCTCCAGTTAGAAGCATAGTTCAATGTTTGGGAAAGAAAGTTGGAACAGACAATTTTTGTGCAATTAAAGTTAGTAATATTTCTCCTAATATTTATAATATGTATAATACTTTATTATATATCTGAAATCGTTTCGTTCAATATTAAAACATAAATTGTATGAATGTATATTTTAGGTAAAATATAATTCTAATAAAATAAAGTTTAAGTTGTTGTTGGTTCATTTTAGTTAAGTTTAAAAAGCATTGAATGTGTGTATTATCCATATGTAATAAATCAAGACTGAATATTTTTACTTTTGAAACTTTGATACTTTTAAGTCTGTTTTAAAGATTTCTGATATTGACTTTTAGAAAAGGTGGAAAACTTAAATAATTTTTTAACAGTGATTCAGTGTAAATTGATATTTTTTTTATTACATATACATTACATTTGTGGCAATCTACTCTTAAGGAACAAATTTCACTTTTACTGCCTTTCACTTATTGGCAAGAAGCCAACTAACATGCAGCCAATTTGGAGAAGGACTGGAAAATATCTTATGCAGCTGTGAAATTTGCACAATAAGTCTCAGAAGGATTTAACACCTTCTACAGTGCTCAGATACAATTATTAGTACAAGTACATAAAGTTTATTCACTAGCAACTACTTGCTAGTGAAATCTTTGACTCAGTTTCAGCCAGTGACTGCTATTTACAGCCAGCACTGCTATCTTCAAGCTTTTTTTTGAAAATTCTGCTACGTCATAGATTATGATGCTGATAAATTTCTCCAGTAATTTCCAGAAGCATCCATATGGCCTCCAACTTGCCCATACATGGTCACCAAGTTGCCAAAAATGGTGCCAACTTGGCTGTATCACTAATATTTTGCCAAATTTCCATTGAATCTTCATTATAATGTAAGTTATGGCATTGCTTATAAATATTACAATTTTTATCATAAAATAAATGCAACAGAAAGTAATATTAATGTATTAAACATTTTAAAATATAAATTATTTGCACTAATTTAAGATAAAATTAAGCATTCCTTACACAAAATTTGTAACAATATATATTATTATTTATAAAACATAATCATCAATTTTAAATAATTATAGATTTAATAAATTTATTGATTTACCTTTTAATGCCAATGTTCTATAAATTGAACACCATTTTTAGAATTTTACTAAATATACTATTTTATTCATATTTTTCTGTAAATATACAGAGAAAATATGGATTAATATTTTAATTTGGAAATGTTGCTAAAATAAATATTATTTTAATAAAAAATACCATGAATTCTGCTTTTTGAAAAATTTTTGTTGTGGGAATTCAAAAATTTGTATTTAATTCAAAATTTATAATGAATATTTTAATAAATTCTATGAGAGTAATAACATAATGATTAGTTTGTTGATAGAGTACAAATTATCTGAATTTTTTCTTTTACTATTAGGTAAGAAATTTGTATGTTCTGTGTGTAAATGAATCAGTGGCAAATAAAGCTATTGTGGGGGGGGGGGGGTTTAAAATTTGGGTCCTATTCTTTAGCATTGCCTGGAAATAGTCTTAAAAGTTAGAAAAGTGAATAAAATTTGTATTTCAAAAAATTATGTTTTGAGCATTTGATAAGTGGATGTGTGGTGAATGCTAATACACAGTACTATTTACAGAGTTCCATGCTTTAATTTTTTTAATCTGTCTGCTCATGTTTTTTATTCAATATTCAATTTTGTAATACGTTGTTTTCTTTATGTAATTGAACTCTGAAGTGGATGAAGAGAATTAGGTTATATTTAGATTTAATAAAGTTTGTATTCTATTTTATCATTTCTTATACATTTTTTCTATACCAGCTTTGACAGAACGATCTAAATTGATTTACACATTACTGTACTGTTAAATTTTTTAATGTTAATAATTCTATCTTTAGTTTATTGTCCATGCTATTATTGTCTGAACTTTTTTGCATATATTGTTATTGATAATATTTTTGATACCTAAACAAACAATTGAATTCATGACCAGGGAATGTTTTATACCATTGTCTGAAAAAAAAGTAATCATTGGTTATAATTATACTGTGTAACTTGATATCATCAAGTTATTGGTAGAACTACCAAAGTCAAACTTTCATTGCTTTTAAGCAATGCTCTATTATTATTTAATCTTTTAATCTGCATTGAAAATGGCATAATCAATAATGAATTTGTAAATATTGTAGTAAATTGGACATTGATTGGGAATATTTGGAAATGTTTATTTATATTCATTGCTTAATCAACTGTATTATTAAGAGTAGAAATAATAAAAAATTTATGTTTAGATTAAATTAAAAAAGAAAATTCTCATTTTTCAAAATGATGAACATCAGTTTCCTGCAAAATTTCATCAAATTCAAGTTATCAATACACTGGTTTTAACAAAGTGTATAATATTTTTTAATAATAAGCAGATAATACATTTTAAGTGAAATATCTGAAAAAAAATTGAACTTTTTATGATTGCTTAACCCTTTAACGCGCTGTGATAACTCTACGAAACCACCATTTTCTAAAAAAATACCTCTAAACGTGCAGTGATATTTGAATGAAACCAAGGGTTCTACAGATATCTTTTATCTTTCATAAAAGATACTAGATGTCAACACTTTACAAAAAACTCTTCTTTCTGTGAGAAAAATGCATCGTTTTAAAAACCTTTTTTGAACACTTTCAAAAAAAGTTTCTTTAGCAAATAAAAACAGATAAATATTCAAAGTAAGTTATGTACATTTTTGCTTCATATGCTGTTCATGGCATAACTAATTTATAGAATGATAAATTATAAAAAGAACTGCCTCAAAATAAGTCATCTAAGTGTTGGTTTCATAAGCATACCACCCTGCGTTTAGAACATGAAAACTGTCCGACTTGTAGCACTCGCGCGTAAGAGATATTCCCCCTTGTTTTTCTTTTTTCTGACTCAGGCAGTGAAGTAACTAATAATTTATGGGGTTTTTGCCATTGCTTTGGGGGAGGGGATTTTGTTTATATTGAAATGGTGATGTTTTTCTCGAATGGAAATTTTTTCTCATCTCATTTACGTTCTTTTTATACTGAAGAGAGGTCGAATTTTTTGGATGGTGAATATATGTTCTAATATAGCTGATACTATTTCTTTTAATATTATTTTTGCTTACCTCTTTCAATTAAATTTTCTAATTTAATTTTTTGAAGATAATTTTTATCAGCATTATTGCATGTTTTAATAATTTAATAAAGAAACAATGAAAAATCTGGCTATTGAAGTTGATTTCAATCTCTTATAGTTATATTTTGTAATATTTAACATTTAAAATGTAATTCTAATACTTAATATTGCATGTTTTAGTAAATTTATTACAAAATATATAAAGAATAATCTTACAAATCTGATCCAAATCATATATTGTTCATCCCAGAATTATGTCGTAAGTGCCTGGTGGTACTCCTATAAAACCACCTCCCCCCTCGGGGGAATGAGCTGTAATTTTTTTTAAAGGTATTTTCTCTTTTTCTTAGGTTCTATACATTGCATTTATTAATTTTATTTTGAAAAATTCAGCGAATTTATTTTTCCGTGAGTCAAAGGGTTAATTATACTAAATTTTTTGTAGATTTTAACCCTCCAAGAGTTAAAGGATGAAACTCAAGATGATAGACAAGGTAAAATGCTGCTGCATACAGAATATTCTCTGCTCTCGCTCCTACATGCTCAAGAAGGAGTCGTGCATCATCATGGCTTGTTTAAGGTGTAGTTTTATTTATATTACTAAGAAACTCTCTTTTGTTCATATAGTGATTATAGGAATAAAAAAAGATAATAAATTATATAAATGTATTATAATATAAACAAAATAAGTAATATAATTTTTTTTTTAGTAGGAAAATTTTTTTTACATGATCAAATATATTACTTTAAAAGTGTTTACTTGATACAAACCATATTTATTGAATAAAGACACAAATACATGAAGGGGGGAAAATTTAAAACAGCAATCTGTTCAGATATTTGCTTTCTGTAATATTGTCATGAAAATAAACTATCATTAGTTTGTGTAGAAAGTGCCATTGCATCATTATTAAATGTCAACTGATTTCATAAGATCAACAAATCGTTTTTATGTTTCAAGAATCTTCATTATTTTCATATGTTCTGTGTTTTTCTTTTATGTATGTGTGTGTATGTAGTGTATGTAGTATAAAAGAATAATAGTATTGAAAAACGATTAATGTACGATATGTAGAAGGTCTTAACTTTGCATTCTAACTATTGGATTGTGAGTCAAACTTGTCAGAGATCATTTTATTTTTTATTTTTCAATTTTTATTTTCATACATATTATAACAATTGCTAACAATAAATATATGTTCATAGTTTATCAAGCATATATGTATTCCATTATGTATACTGTAAAAGGAAATACAACTTGAATTATGCTTGCTAACTTTTTCCGTATGGTCTTAACAGCAGAGGATTCTAAGTTATAAGGCAAAGAGAAAATGTATTTGTTTCTTGTTGACCATGCATTGATTAATAGTATATATGTTTTATTTAATTGAAATGTACTGCTTGAATACATTTAAATTTAAGGGATTGTATAAGTGTTCTTCCCCCCTCCACCTTGAGATTTTCTGTTTATCTTGAAAAAGAACACTGAACTATGGAATGAAATTCTTTATGCAGTTATTAATAATTTTCCTGTAATTTTTTTTTTGCATTTATTTATAAGCAAAGTAAATGCAATATCTGATTACTTGCTGTAGAAAACAAAGGTAATATGTTATTTTGTTTTCTCACTTCACATGTTGGTTTGAATCACATCTTGATGAGTGATAAACCTTTTTAGGAATGAATTATAAAAAAGGTAAAATATATTTGGTTTACGCCAGTATATTTTATTAAAACATACAATAAAGATTAAAATTTCTTTAGAAAATTTTACTTATACAAAAAAAGATAAGGGGGGGGGGATAAACACATTTTTAAATGAATTTTTTAAAAAAAATAATGGTATTAAAAATATATGAACATATTAATGTTTCTAGTACCAGTATCATTGGCTAAATTTTCCAAGTAATTTTATTGCTTTATTACTAAATTTATATACTAATTCTTGCTAATTTTTTTTGTGATTTGCATCTAATTTATCTAACTAAATTGATTTACAGTATTTTTTTAAATTGAATAATTTAAATTCATTCTGAAAAAAGTATTATTTAATGTTCATAAGATTGTTTGTGTTTAAGTATTAATCAAAGTAAATAATTATTACAGGATACATGTTTAGAGGAAATTAGGACAACGGACAACAGACTCTTTATTGGGAGGAGAAATCGTGTTTGTTTGGTGTTGGACTGTCTTTGTGCACATGAATTCAGTTCTGAAACTGCTGCATTGATTAACCTACAGCACTATGTCATTCGTGAAAAGAAGCTCTGCGAAAAGGAAGCCATTTTGATTTTTCATGATGTTGTTTCTGTTGTTAGTGATTTACACAGGGTATGATCAGTAATTTTCTTTTAGATCTTCCTTGCTCACTAAAAATCTGTAAAATTTGTATGATTGACCACCTAGAAATATGCATAGCTTTAAAAAAAAATTAGCATATGTTTCATAGGCTTTTTATTTGAATTTAATGAAGAACTACCTTGTTTATGTTAAATTTTTCTGTACCATTTTGATATTTTCTAAATCAGGGGTGTCCAACCCGTGGCTCGCCTTGAATAATTTTGTGGCCCATGAGATTCTTTACAACTTTACAAAATTCGACTATTTTGTACAATATTTTTTGTTAAAAGAGTTTTTTCTTTTCTTTTTTTTGGTAAAAAATAAATCCCACAACTGTTATTATTTTATGTTGCTTCTGTTACTGCAAATCTCTTTTTTTTTCTAAATTGAAATTTATCAAACATAAATCGTACTCAAACTTAATGCACAAAAATCTGCTACATCAATTACAATAAGCAAATACACATGCATTGAGATCGACTTGCAAAAACTAAGTGAAAGAGTTGAGAAACTGATATCTCACTAATTAAATGAATTAAACATTATTTGATCATTGCATAATTATTATTATACTATCTATGTTTGTATACATGAAAAACAATGAAAACAATAATATATCAGTCTTTTTTAAATTTTCACTCTAACTAATGTTTGTAATGGATCCAAATCTAATCTAAAGATATATATTTTTATATGCAGCCTGCAGGATTGTAAAGCTCTTCCGAAGTGGCCCGTGAGGTCATTTAGTTTTGCCACCCCTGTTCTAAACTATGTAGCCAAAATTTTAGACCGTGACAAATTATAAACTACAACATCTTAAAAGTCTCAGTTTGATAATTTTTTTTTTGTGATTTTAAAGTTGCTATACTATTTTTTGCCATATTATTAGAACAATGTCAATGTAATCACCATGTAAAATTTTTCAAATACCTTTATATTTCATTCATCATTTTGTTTTTGTTTTTATGCAATTTGTGCAATGGCTATCTTTAAAAAAAATAAATAAACTTAACATGACACTGAAAATGCAATACCTAGAAGGTTTCACCAGGAAGCAAAAGGAGATGGCAATGAACTATAAGTGTTGCTTATTTTGAAAAGATGCTTGTAATGCAGAGTGAGAATGTCAGATCAGTAGGTTGTAGGACCACCACAGATGTCTAGATACAAAACATTTCTATGTACAATGTCACTGAGAGTATGTATGGCATTCTGAGGGATGGTTCTGTATTCCCTCTGTCAGCCATTTGTTACAGTTCATTTTCATCAACAATATGAAGGTGGCTGAGCATGCAATAGATGAGTGAAACATCTCAGATGGGTTTGATTGGTGAGAGAAGAATATGTCCAGAGAAGTATTTGTATATCTTTGTTGGCTGATGCATGCAGCTTGCATTACTGTAATGGTAAAAGGCATTAGGCACCTTCAGAAAGAAGGGAAATGTCACCATCTGCAGCACATCATAGTGACTTGCTATTTTTATGTAATGATGTGTATGAACCATGATGTTGTGATATCGCTAGGAAGGACATTGAATAGAGCAGAGGTTCCAAAGTTTTGCCTCATAGACCCTTTACCATGCTTTTCGGTTTCGGGTAGTCCCTGCTTACCTAATATTGAATGTTTGCAAATTTATCAATTTAAATGTCTGTTTAGCAGCTGGTACTACTACTTACTTTAAAAGAATTAAATTTCTAACTGTTGGGAAGTGTAGCTTTTAAAACTTAAGTCATACATGTTAATGAATTAAATTTAAATTAATTTAATACCTAAAATAACTGAACAATAAACAAATACTTTTAACCAGAGTGAGGAATCTGGTGCTTTAATAATAACGAATTTTCGACATTTAATATCAATCTAGTCAGGTTTAACCCTAAATCTCCTTTGTTAGTAAGTGTGGTGTCCAGTTTTTTCTAGTTGTTTGTTTGGGTTGTTTGTTTTTGAGATTGGCAACCATGATGAATCCCTTGCTCACTAGGAAAAACAATCCAAAAGTTTCTCTCGATATCCCATAATTCGGGGTAAATAACAAGAATGTCTTTTTTTAAAACAAAATTGCTGATATCTCTTTCTAAACTTTATTTTAATATCTTCGTTAGGGCCTATTCTGATAAGTTCCTATTGTAATATGACTTTTTTTTTCAATGTGGCTATATGAATTCTCATTACTGTGGTATTACTATTAAAAAAGCAATCTCAAACCTAATTTTAAAATCTGAGTAAGGGGTATTCAAATGTTGAACTTAGGGTGAAATGTCCTGACAGATTGTTTGTGACAAATTGATAACATTTTAGACGCCAAACATACTTCTTTAGCTTAATTCTGGAAAGAAATGCTGAAATGGTCCTTGTCTTAATAAAACTTATGCTGTCACCTAGTAACCACAAATTCACCTTACTATGTTTAGTAAATAAATCAGTTAAATTGGTAAAAACTGGTTTCCTCTAGATCAATTTTTTTTTTTAAAGTTTAAAGTCATGATCTGGTTTAATGAGAGCCACTATCAAATAGATCCCCATTTACTCTTCGTGGAACCCCAAATTATTTTTTCAATGGCGTAGACCCCTGCTGGTCTATGTAGACCACTTTGGGAATAACTGACATAGAGGCTACTGGATTAGACTCTTAACATGTCAGTGCCACACTGCACATAGTGGTTATCATTTCACAAACAGAAACATGGTTTGTTTGAGAACTCAACCCTGTTCCATTTGGGTTCTCTCTCCTTCTAATCAATTTTTGGGTAATGGTTCTGGCTTATTTTGAGGTATCAAGAATATCCTGTACATGCTGCAAAATAGTCTCAGAACTGGTTTGCAGGGTCACTGCCACTTGTCAGTAGATGCATCTACCCTTCTGTGGTGATTTTGATTTGGTCATACCAGCTCCTTCTCAATCTTGTCTCATGTCTTGGTTCCAATAATCTTTTTCACTACTAATGCACTGTTGATATATCTTGGTGGGTGTCAGCTTTTATATAATATTTGGACCAATCTGCAAGAAGAAACTGTTGGCAATTTAAGCTTCTTTTTGCAGATTGGTCCATCATTTAGTGGAATCTCATTCACAATCATGAACAGAAATTTTTTTAATTCAACAAATCAATTCTCAATTCATTTGACTATAAAATTTTATTACTTCTGCTCTTTCGAAATAACTTTTGGGCCTTCATTTCACAGTGTGCTGAATATTTATAATGGAAGGCTTATGACAATTAGGAATGATTATCTTTTTGGAATTTTACTTATTTTTTGTGCATAGTATTCCTTAAAAGGTTATTAAAAACTTGGTTTAATTGCTTTTTAAGCTTCAAATTGCTCTTGGAGATATTTTTCTTGTCTTGATAGTTGTGCTGACAGTTATTTGTCTTAATGAGTTGGAACCATTGTGTAACATGTGTCAAATGGTATTTTTATTAAAAATTATTGACACAAGCTTTTTGCGACTCGTTTCTTCAGCTTGCTGTATTTCTTTTCCATTTTATATGTTTATATCATAAGTATAGCATGTCTTATAGCATTATGTCTTTGCTACATTTTGATGTTATGTTTTATTGGTTTTTGGCTTATATTGTTTGTGTGAGACAAATGTCCTTCAAATTTGATAATATTCTTTCTGTAAAGGAACTTTCATTTACATTTTGGAATGTTTGTTTTAGATATGGAAAGACTTTATCTATATATTTATTCTTATCACCAAAGGCTTTTCTGTATATCAACATAATACATTTGAGTTGAAATTAACTGGAACCTCTTATGGACTGTATAATTTTAATATAAATAATTTAATTAAATGATTTAATTATATCTAGAGACACATGTTATGACCAACAGTCTATAATTAGTAAATGTTACAACTAAGCTGCAACCTTACACATCACAATCTTAACAGTATTAATTTATACAATTTTTCTTTTTCATTTTACATTTGAAAATTTCAAAACATTTACAATATGCTGAACTATCAGATCCAGTGAGCTCAAAAGAATTCATTTTTAAAGTGTAGCAACTTAATTGTTCTTGGAATCATCTAAAGCTTTCAGCAAAAAAATCTACTCTTCACTTCCTTATCAAATGATTTATTAAAATGCACACCAGTCTAAATATTTATAGTCTTAAAATAAACATTGCATAATTTCTATGAACTGCAGCACCACTATACACTTCAAATATATACATTCAGTTTTTTTTATAGTTTACACTAATCAAACTGTATGAAGGCTTCCATCTGGTACTAATAATTGTGATACAATTTAAGAGCCTACTTTAAATGAGAGGATATTAAAAGTAGATGGAGATGGCATACTACATATCATTGCAATTTTTATTGTCTTTTTAAGTTGTATTGGGCTGCCCATCATAGACTGATGGCGATCTTACCTAGGTCTGACATAGGATAAAAGAACACATTATGTTAGTTTTTTTATGTTTTGTCTTCTCAATAATTTTTCTGAAGTGCTTGTAGTTCCTTGTTATTGTTTTTGCTTGAGTGTTATGAAAAGTCTTTTTCAGTTTGTAAATCCGAATCATTAATTGTAAAAAAATAATTTTTGCTGGAATTTCAAATGTAATAAAATTTAAAATGGATAAATTTTTAAATAAATCTTTATAAAATATGAATTAGAAATAAGAACTCCAATAAGCAATATGAATGAAACATATTTATTTCACAGCAAAATAAATGCTATTTTATAGAAAGAAACTTCCATATTATTAACAAAAATAAAATTTTATTTATATGTTCAAAATATAACTAATGTTATTTAAAAATAATGTTAAATACTTACCCAAAGATCAAAATTGGCAAATATAGGAGAAAACACACATAAACAGCTTATGTCTTGGTAAAACAATGGTATTTGGCTGGAAAATATTTGGATAACTAAACCAGCATTGCTGGTCCATTTATGTAATGTTTCAGGCATGTTGGATTGATTTTCTATATTTATGTTTTATCCTTGCAGTAATTTTCAAATTTTTAATGGAATGCCATTAGAAATGAAAAGATTTAAAGATTGTCTTTAGAAAAGCAAAAAGATTATATTATCTGTTAACCTGCTTACTTAGGTTTACCAACTAAGCCAGAAAAATTCTTTATCTGGATAATTTTAAGCCTATTTTTGTGTATTTTGACTCGTATTTGGAAAAGTTATTTAACTGTTTGTAATAAAAAAAATTATGTGAAGTAAGACATAAGTTTCATACTTTAAACTGAGAGAATTATAGTATTGAACATGTGAATCATTACTTTTATTATTAAAAGGCTTCTATACTTGGAGCTAATGTATAATAATTCGTCTTTTACTTTTTAAGTGGTTATGGTATGATATATTATAATCCTTAAAATCTGTTTTGTATATACTACTGCTATATGGTGGGAGTGAAATCATTTAAATTGAAATGTTTTAAGTATTATAATCTAAACCAAGGGAAGATGCATGTATTTATAATTATATCATTCTAAATTAAGCAAAAAGACAAGTTATTTTTTTGTTGATAAAAATTATATTATCATATACTGTATTAATCTATTTTGAATAAAATACTTAGTTGAGTAAAATATTTAATTTTTTTAAAAAAATTAAGGAATAAATATTTGACATGTAGATAACTGAATATGACTGTTTCACCTTATTTCATTAATATATTTTAGCATGTTGATCATTTTTGTCATATTAAAACTTGAAACTGCTTTTTGTATCTTTGTAGCAAAATATTGTCCACCGAGATTTGAAACTTGGAAATATCGTGTTGGATAAGAAAACTAGAAAAATCACTATTGCCAATTTTTGTTTGGGAAAGCATTTATTAAATGAAAATGACCTTTTGAAAGATCAAAGAGGCAGTCCTGCATATATTAGTCCGGATGTACTTAATGGTAAACTTATAAATATTTTCAGATTTTTCCCAGCATAAAAACTCATGTTATTAAGAAAAATGTTGATATATTAGATTTCTCTTGTTTTAATTCCAAAAACATGCATATAAAATAATGAAACATCTTTTAAGATTACATTGTATATCTAAATATATGGTTTTATAATTATATTTATATTAACTTTTGATTTAATAAATTTATTACATATTAATCATGTTACATTTTTAGTGATTGTGATTCATTTTTAATTACAAGAATTATACTGTTATTTCTAAAAATATTAGATGGTACACTAAAGAATTTATATTAAAAAAAATCAAAGCTTAGTATTTAGTGCATGATGAGAACCAAATTAAAACCACATGCATTAAAGTACTGAACCTAATTTCATTAGGCTGAGTAATTTTGAACAATCGGATGTTGCATTTAATTGTTCCCTCCACTTTAGTTCTAAAAAGTACATATTGGTCTGGGAAAAACTGAAGGCACACTATCGTAGCATGGTGGTTGGATTTACTACACCTTTTACTATGAGGTATTAGTACTAAAAAGCTGGTCTAAACCCTAATTTTTTTAAATACAAAATTAAATCATTTTTATAACTTAAGGTATAGCACAATAGATAATGCATCAAATGGTAGCTATTTTGCAACTGTTTGTACTAAATGTCCCACTGTGCATCGTTTGTATGTCAGTATTTAAATTGTAATTGCTTTTCTTTCTCCAGATTCTGAATTGTGATTGATACTGTGGTTTTTGCATATTTTCTTTCTAGAGCAGCATTTCTTAAACTGTGGGGTGTGAGCATATCGAAAATAACAGATTATTTAAAAAATTATTAATTTACTTAAGGAAAGCAAAACTAAATACATTCTGACATAATAAGGAATAAAATACATCTTTATAATAATATAATATACTTATAAATGTATCAGTACTGCTCAATGATAATTTATCAATAATTTATATATTATAATTTTTATATTAATTTATATCAATTAATTTATCAATACTAAGTTAAGAACAAGTTTAATAATTACTAATGATTTCCATGGGCTTGTGTCATGTAAAAATTATTTTAAATTTAATAGTTATCTTGATAATTTGTATGGTTTATAATTAAAGTTATATTGTAGCTTTATAATCAAAAAGTACATTATTGAATTCAATACATTATTATTGTATGGAGGAGGGCAGGATGAAAATTACAGTTGAAAACTAGGTCACAAATGTTGAAAGTTTGAGAAGCACTGTGTGTTCTAGAGACCTAAATCTCTTGCATGGTTTGTAACAAACACATTAAAACTTAAAAACATTTTACATCTATATTCCTTAGAGTAATTTTGTGAATGTTTTTGGTTAGAACTAAGCATGTGATTAATTTATGAATAGCACAAATATTTTAGTTGAATTTATGCAAATCACAAAATTCTGTAGTATTGAAAGAATACAATAAAAAAGAGATAAATGACAAAGAAAGGTGTATTAATGAATAGCTAAGGTAATGTTGTGTGCTTCCGAGATGCAGAAATGTTAGAAGAAGAAATGCATGAAATCTTGGGTTTCCCTGATTATCAAGTAGTCCCATAATGGGGAAAGCAAAATAACTTTATTGTTCAGAGATGATAAACTGATTTTTCTAAAATGCTAAATTTATAAATTTGATCTGGTTTGGATACATATTTCCTCAATTTATTAGCACTGCTTTAAGTCAAAAAAATTTGCTTTAAAAATTTTTGGAACTGAAGTATTTACAGTGCATTTCATTTTATTTCATCAGTTCCCTAATAGTAGTATGGAGTTATTACTGCTAAAGCTTCCAAAAGAAAAGAAAAACTAATTTTGGAAGCTTTGAAAAAATAGTTATTTTTATGTGGATGTTAAAATGCTTTCTTTTTACATTTCCAATAATATAAGCAGTTTTAATTAAAACTTATACTAACATCAGTAGCTAGTAAATAAAGCAATCTTTTTCAAAGATCACTCAAACTTTATTCTGAATATCTTTTTTCCCCTCATAACAATTGAAACATTCTAAGCAACAAATTGTTATCATTCTCAAATAATTGAATACTTTTGATCATACATTGTTGCCTTTCACAGGAAAAAGAAATAATACAATTTTAACAGTTGTATTATACCATCAGTAATTCCCCTTTAACATGGCTAATATCCTGAAAAACTATACTTATTTTTAGATCAGGTCATTTTTCAGTGGAAATATCAAATGAAATATGCATTTTAAAGTACTTCAATTTTAAAAATGTATGGAATTATATTTTTGGAAATATAAGCAGTATTAATGTTATGTTAAAATCAGATGTTAAAAAATTTATAAAGCTTTCCAAATTTCTATTAATATAAATTTATGCATTTACTAAGTTGACTTTTGAAAAAAATGAACAAAAATGAAATTTGCTACATATGTTAAAATTGTTAATAAGTATGATTAAAATGGGAAAAGGATTTTTAAAGGAAAAGACACACACCACACACACACAATACTAATTTTTTTTATTATTAAAATGCTTTGAAAATTTTTAATAATTTGTCTTTAATTTCATGATATGTTTGATTTTTATCTAACACTGAGATATTTAAATTTTTACTTGCCTAGTGTATTTAAAAAAAACTAATAATAAAAAATAACTAATAATTTAATATCCTCAATTTTGTGATTACTTAAAGTTAAGTATTTCTGTTGAATGAAGTAAGTTTGTATATATATAATTTTTCAGTTCAAATTTTTGTATTCTTGTGAGAAATGACACATTTTTGAAAATATATTGATTATTTGTATTCAGGTCAGCCATATTTGGGAAAACCTAGTGACATGTGGGCTTTGGGAGTTGTTCTTTTTACTATGTTATATGGCCAATTTCCATTTTATGATTCAGTTCCTCAAGAATTATTTAGAAAGATCAAGGCAGCAGAATACACTATTCCTAGGTTTGTAATTATTATTAAAAATTTATACATTTCTCATGCATACACACACTTAATAGAAAAAAAATCTAAAATTTTAAAATGTTTTTTTTTTCTTTTTAATCTTTAATTATGATTGTGTATTCATAAGCAATAACTTATATTTCATATTTTAAAACTTATTTTTCATGCACATATTTTCATTAAGTATTGGTTTGGTACATAATTGAGTTATATAAGATTATAATATGAATATTTATCCTTATATGTTGTATGTAAGTGAATTGATGTTAAATCATTTTATTTTCATTGCTAAGTTTAATTTGCTGGATTTTTCTTTTTAAATAGTTTTTTCGTGATTTCATACATTGTTTGGTTTTGTGTGTGCGAGTCTTTTTAAATATTTTTGAAATTGATCTATATTTATGTTCATTCAAAATTAAGGTTTTTAAAAAAAAAACTGCAAATATATATGAAATTTTAAAAATATTTCATTGTGTATGTAGTTTCAGACATTCTCATGCATAATATTCTTTTGAATTTTCATACCTTTTGAACTTTTAACTAATAACTTTTTAAATTTCTATATCTTTTTAAAATTTTGATATTTTTTAAAAAAATTGCAATATTCCTTTCTTCTATCTTCATAGCACTGATGGTAGAGTCTCTGAGAATTCCAATGAAATAATAAAAAAATTATTAGTCTTAAGTCCAACCAAACGTATGACTGCAGATCAAGTACTTGATGCTTTGAGATCAATTCTGGCAGATTGGTAAATATTTAAATATACCTTATTGTTCATTAATGTTTTCAAAATGTGTGTGTGTTCTTTAAATATGTGGTTGAATAACTAACTTAATAATTTCAATTAACCATACCATTTGCTTTATACAAGTAATTTTTTGTTTAAGTCTTACTGATGAAGTTATACTTATGTTATTTTTTCACATAAATGATTTGATGAATCCCTATAAAAGAATCTTTGAAATAGGTTTCATACTTCAGATTTAGGGAATGCAATATAATGTGTCAATTCTTTAAACTCTTTTTTTTTTTTTTTTTTTATCTTGAAGGAGTTGGAGGCTACCAGGAATATCTCAATATGCCCTCTTTTCAATATAATCAAATGTTGTAGAATAAAAGAAATAATAAAGATTTTTCCTAAATAACAGCTTTCTTAAATTTACTGGGAATTCTTTTAAATGCAATATTTTGTCAACTACTATTGCTTGCTCATTGAGATTATAAATTTTGTCATAATCTAGAAGATTGTTTCAGCATGATTTCTAATATCAACACTGTATTTCTGAGATTTTTAAAACTACTATTGCCTACTTAGTGTTTAGTTTCCTTTTTGATAATTTTTTATATCCTGGAAACTACTCTGAACTGTAGTAGCACTGATAATGTGAAATAGAATGTGAGATGAGTATCTATAAATAGGTTTGTGAATTCAAATTTAGAGAATATAATTTTAACTTTTAAAGTTGAAGTATATTCACTAAAACCTTTGTTATTTATGGGTATACTACAATGGTAGAACGGATATTATATATATAGATATACATTCAAACAATTACATAAATTTGCTGAAATATGGTGCTATTTTAAGATTATTTTTTTGAAATTCTGTAGAACAGTGGTATTTCCAAACATTTTCTTTTTTCAATATAAATATATTGAATCATCTTATCTCAACTAAATGCCTAATTTAATTTTATTAAATTTATGTTTAAGAGTTGCTTTTGAAAAATTTTATTGTCAGTTTTTCTGTTAAGTTGCCTGTTACATAGTTATGTGTTTAATCCTATTTAATAACAATTGATTCATTATAATGTTACTTAGATATTCATTGTAACTACTGTTTTCTAATAATTGGGTCTTTGAATATTTTTCTTTGTTGGTTTTATAGTTATATAAGTTTTTGAAATCTCTTTGAATGTGCTAGACTTTTTGATGAGATTATCAACTTCCCACAAAGCCTCAGGTACAGGGAATGGATAACATAATACAATTTTTGCTAAGTGCTTCTGGAGAGATCATTTGAATAGAATTTATTTTACACTCTCCTTGTCATACATCAGCTTGATATTTTGATTTTTTACTAGACAGGAGACACAGGAAATATGTTTTATTTCAGCTCGTCATATAACTTAATATTTCAGAAGTAGATGTAGTGTTATACAGGGTATCCCCAAAATTGTGGCCAAACTCTGCACAGCCCAATTCCTCATTGTGAGTACATAAAAAATGTCCCTAGAACTGTACCTACATGATCCATAGCTTATGAGAAAAATGCAAAAAACAGTATGGCATCATAGTTGGTGCAAGGCGAAAACACCATATTGGACAGCAGTATTTGTAAATATTTAAAAAGGCGGATGTTCAAAGTATATATATCCGCTTTTCATATCAAGGCAGGTTTGAGTGTGCTGTGGAATGGATGAGTTTACACTTCGCATCATAGTGGTGTCCACTGAATTACAAGGTGCGTGCAACTAATCAAGACATGCAAGACAAGCAACTAAGTCTGTTTGTATAGTCACTACAGACTGAGTACATGTCATTGAAGTTGCTCCTTAGGAAAAAAAAAATTCAAAAGTGTGAAACATGATGATTGTGGTGGCCATAGAATCAGAGTCCCATGTCCAATTCGGCTGCCAGAGTATACCATATTCAGTCAATCCCATACAGGAGCACAAAAATGCATTAGACCCAATCATGCATCATCATTTACCATATTTTTCTCATAAATTATGGATTGTAAAGGTGTGGTTCTTTCGGCTTTTTTTTTAATGTACTCTCAATAAGGAATCTGGTTATGTAGAGTTTGGGTCTTATTTTTGAGACACCCTGTATTTGTTGTTCATATGCTTGAAAGAAGAGATCTATGAAAAGGAGTTGATGGAGCTAAAATGATGAAGAATTCTTTCTTAACTGGTATACATATGACTGGAGCTTCTATAGCTTTCTTAACTGGGTACATATTCTACATTTCAAGAATTGCTGTTTTAGAATATCATTAGAAATTTTAAAACAAATTTTTTAGTTGATTATTATTTCAGATTTGCTCTTAGATTGAAGATTTCTATAATATAAAAGTTTTATGATGTATGAAATCTCATTGATCTATATTTTTTTCAATTTAAGGCATATGTCATTGTCCATTGAAAATGATTCCCAAATTGTTCCTGAATATACTGCACTTGAGGAATCTGAAAAAGAGGACAAAAAATCAAATTCAATGTCACTGTGCCTGGACACATTAGTCATGCTTGATACAGTTGCAGTTGGTTTGAATCCAGGAAAGACATCTAATGGTACTGAAAAAATTATTAACAAGGTGGAACCACAAGGAAACCAATTTGGCATTTCTCACATCAATGAAGATGAACAGAACTTGACAGTGGCAGATATACAAAAATATCAGCATCTACTTCCACGCTCCTCTAGTCAGTAAAAATGTCTTGATGGATCTGCTATATTTAAATTTGTAAAGACTTGGATGGATATTTGACGGTGCTTTCATTTTTCTTTTTGTTGGCAAATACAATTTCACTAGTTTTGCATTCCAGTTTCTAAGTGATTAAATGCATTTTGTCTTAGAATTACATGTTGGAATGGATTACATGTAGTTAATGAAATTATTCTTATCTTCTATTCTTCTAAGTTTCTTGTTGTTTCTTTACCTTCTTAAAATAGTAAGATTGGGGTCTGATAATTTCATTGTGCAAATATATTACAGTTGAAATGTAACAAATAAGAGAAAAAAAAAACAATATTAAATACAATAGTTTTTCTCTTTCTCATTAATATCTACTTTTATATTCAGATTCCCTACAAAATACCTTATTGTTGAACTACCTGAACTTAGTTATATTATTTAAGACAATATTCTTAACTATTTTATTTGATTACTATGGCAAGAAAAATGCATTAATGTAAAAAAAAAATTATCTCGAAAGTTAACATATATATTTTAATATAATTTTTAGTTAATACTATATGAGTAAAATATTTATCATTTAAACAAGTAAGGAACTTATGCACTTTTCTATCAGTTGAAATTTTGAAATTTACTGCACAGTAAACTAAAGCAACAGCAATTCAGTGTAACTTCATTTTGTAAATGAAACTAATTCCATAATTGTGATCATTCTGCTATATAATTTTAAATATATATGTTTGAAATCTTAAATGAAGCTGTGCTAAAATTCAAAATGAACCTAGGAGTAATTAGGAAGTACATTGTTTTCATGTTTTCGGCAGATACAATATGAGATGATACAGAATTGGAAAGAACTGCTTTGTTTACTTTTTTTATATCTTTTTCTATAAATAATGCATTAAAATTATATAAAGCACATAATGTTAGCATTTTAATTACTTTTATTTTTATGAGTCTGTCTGTGTGATTTGTATTGAGCTTTGAACAATTTTTTAGAAAAAAAAAAATATTCTCAGTTCATTTTTTGTACATAACTAATATTAAATATCTTTAAATTATATTTTGATACTTTTTTGCATTTTAGAGGAAGGATTAATATTTATTTAAATGCAGTAGTATGAATTAAATATTATAAATATTTATATTAAAGTATTTTTAATATTATATATGATTCATAAATAAAAAATTAAATTTGTAATTTGTGTTGCAAATTCTTGCTTGTAGAAGGGGGAAGGTGACCCAAAAGGAAGAGACATATTCATAAAACAAACAATTTTGTTATGACTGTCAAATCACTATATAAATTCAACCTATGCTAGGGGAGCCACCAGATTAGTTTCTAATTTAAATATCTATAGTAAATTCAGTACTTATTGTGACAGGAATATCCACAGAAGTACTAAAGATCTTAATTGATCTGTCAGATCCTTCCTTTTGAACCCTGGTAATTTTAATGATTACTGGTATGACTCCATAGAATTCAGTATGACAACAATCACTGACTTCTCTTTTACTTCCTTCTTCACTTCGCTTTAAGTAGCAACTTTCATTAATGTAAATTGCAATTCCTTTCTATAAAGTAGTAATGTCATGAAATTATTTATCCTAGAGCAGTGTTCTTCAAATTGTGTTCCACAGAACCCTGGGGTTCCACGAGGCATACTCAGGGGTCCCACTAGTCTCAATAAAAAATGGAAAAGAAAAATATGGTTTTCACAAAATAATTTTATACCGGTTAGTACAATGTTATGCACAACTAAAGAGTTTTCTAACAGAAAATGCACTTTTTTACATTTGCGGAAAAAAACATCTGTAATAAAGGAGAAGGAATTACTTATATTGGCAAATCAGTAGATTTGACATTAAAATCTAAATTTAAGTAAGAACAGCTCTTAAATTTTAGGTTGAAAATTCATGCAAAATGCACAGGATTTCTCACACAGCTATAAAGATTTTAATGCCATTTAGAACTTTGTACTTATTAAAACAAAATATAAAAACAAATAAAAAAACATACACAAAATATAAAATATGACAGCAGGTTATATCAATAGACCTAGACTTTGACTGTGTAAAAAAAAAAAAAAAATGCAAGCTCATAAAAAAATGCTAAATAAAATGCATGTGTGATTCTTGGATTACATTTTAATAATTATTAAAATGTAAATTCTTTTAATATCAAATACAATACTTGTTGTAATTGTCTTTGCATAATGTACCTATAATATGTTGATGTACTAGAATTATTGTTTTAAGATATATTCTAAGAGTGAAAAATAGGGTCCCCCAAAGATGCCTAATAGTTCTAAGGGTTCCAGAGTCAAAAATTTTTGAAGACCATTGCCATAGAGGATTAATGAGAATCTTGAGTAGAATCCATTACTGTTGTCACATTGATATATATCCTGAGTTCATTCGATGAAAGCCGCAAAATTTTAGAAAAAAAACCAATTTTATTCTGTAAAAAGGAAATTTTTTTTCCAATTATGCACAAAAATTGGATTAAATAAAAAAAACACCCAGTTTTTAGAACTCAATGTGGGGTATTTTTTTCAGTTAAAAAATTTCAATTCTTGCATAGAAGGTGTAAAATTTACTTTGATTATTTTGTAATTAATGAGTAGCACACCAATAAATTAAAATGTATGTAAGACATTAATTAAAAAAAAACGAAATTTTGTGTGCACAAGTTTGAGATGCATTGTACAAAACCTTTCTGGAAGGAACGGTGGATTTCTTTAGTTTTTTTTCTTTCTTTTTATAAATATGTACATACAATAAATTAACTATTCAAAAGTGGAGTTTAATATCCAAAACATTTGGCCAATTGAAAATCACATATTTTTACTATAAACTAGTTCATACCACATCTATTTATTATGAATTTGTATATTACATGTAAATATTTGTATGAATAAATATATATAAGTTTATATATATATATGTAGGATATTCCATTTGTAAGAAGTTAGATCATATCACATTTACCGAGGTCGGCAATTCTAATCAAAACAGTATTCCACATCAACGCCATCTAGCGTCCTTTTTAAAAACGCCGACATGAACCTTTTTCCCCAGAGGCCCACTAACATTCATCGAGAGAAGTCGTGTTTCGCGCGTCAGCGCACTTTCGTCCGCGCCAGGCGGTAAATCTTAATAGTACCATAACGAGTTCTATAATTCGTCCGCGCCAGGCGGTAAGTCTTATTAGCACCATAATGAATTCTATTTAATCTCAATTGCCTCCCTTAAAGTAATGTGATCTAACTTCCCTATTCTTCCGAAATATGCTTATCTAACTTTCCTATTCTTTTGAAATATTCCCCATGTAAATACTCCCCTATAATTCTTAATAAATTGTTTAGTTTTCAACTAGTTTCTTTCTTGAACTATGTTGTCTACTTTATTTCAAAATTAACTAACACACCCTATAAACCCCTAGACACCACGCCATAAAAACCCCGCCATCTGAAGAATCCAATCTTTTTGGAAGATTTCGGTTGGATTCCCACATATATATATATATATATATATCAGTAGCGCACACAGAAATTTTTCAAGGGGGGATCCGGGGTCGAACATTCACCATTCTTGTATCATGCTGCTTTGGATTTTGTCGATTTTCGGGAACAAAACACAGTAAAAAGCTAATTATTGAATAAATAATTAGCATTAATTAATAAAATTAATCATTAATAACAAATACTTAATTAAATTTTACGTACTATATACTTAGAATTATAATCAATCGGAAAAAAATTAAGGGCTTTGGGGGGTCCGGACCCCCAGGATATATATGATTATATATATATATATATATGAGATATATGTAATTCAAAGATATTTAGGCTCGTAACTAATTGGTGTATTTGGTGGAATATCTATTTATGATGGATATGTATTTATTATTTTGCATCTGGAAATAACTTGGTTCTTGAATGAGTTTTTTCTTCAATGTATAGCATGAATATAAAATTAAATTTGAAGAATTATATGAAAAGTAATTTGTATTATTTATATATATTTATTTATAAGTTAAAATTTGTATGAATCTTTTAATGTGTTTTAAAGAATATAGAAAAGTATTAGAAAATCATTAAATTATTAAAATTGTTATATACTAGAAAGAAAATGCTTAAGAAATGGACATACTGGTATTTCTGTAAAATTTTTATCATAAATTTTAAATTTTATATGAAAGTAAGTTGACAACTTTTAAAGATAGTTTATAATGTGAGATGTTAATAGAATTTGTTTTAATGTATTTAAATTGAAATAGTAAATAAAACTATTTTTAACCTTTAATTTCTTGCATATCTAAAGCAAGAATTGTTAGTTTTATATGTTAAAATATTAGTATGAAATGTGTCTGTTGTAAATATCTCTTAAGATCCAGTTTTTTTTTATCATTTTGTAAATGCTCATGTTTTATTCATAGATAAATGTTGAAATATTTTATATTAAACTAATTTATAATATAAATTATTTGTCAAAAATGAATGTACAAAAATATAAACAAAGCATTCACAAAAACAAGTAAAGTTTTATGTATGACCCATGCCAATATTTTACTTACCAGATATCTTGAAAGACTAGATTAAAACATGTAAAATATTGTATTGTATAGAAGCCAACATATCATGTTGGTTCTTTTGCAGATTCAAGAAAGTTGCTACTTGATCCTATACATGTGAGTGGGTGAGTGAGTGAATATTAATGTCGCATTGTTCAGCCACTTGAGGGTTTTTGGTGATGGATTTTGAACCACAGTTAAGTGACGAGGACGACACCTGAGAGGGCACCCGTCTCCTAACTTCCACACCACACCAATGGGAGAATGTTTGAGCCCTCGTCAGATTTAAATTGTATCTACATGTTGGGAGATTTGCCCATTACATTAAATACTTATTGGAATACAATGTGTGTAAAATGCATTAATAATGGAAGCTCGCCATAGATATTGAAAGAATCTTCTGAAGTTATGGTGTTGGAGTAGGTTTTGAGGATATACGAAATGAAGATATTGAGTAATTGAACTGTCAACCCTCTAGATCAGTGATACTCAACCTGTGGCCCACTCAACCTTTCTGAATGACTCGGTCATGGCCCATTGTGTGCATGAACAAATTAATTTATTTAAAAACAATGTATTAAAAATTCAGAGAGTAATTCTATCAATCAAGCAATAAAAATATATCAATTTTCCTACCATGTCGTGCTGGTACGAATTGTGAGATAACTTTTTTTTCTTTTTGTAATTGTAACAGTTAGTGATAGCCAATAACAGCAGAGTAGCGACTATTTTATGTGTGAAACTAATTTATAATTAAATCTCATGTCTTCCAAGCGATAAATATCTGAAGAATATATGTTTTTTAAAAGAATGGGATCTCGACTATTTTATTGAGAAAAATAAACATGGATCCACAGCTTGTTTGATTTGTCATAAAAATTTTATATTTAAAAAATATTGTATTGCTCGTAACTATACCTCTAAACACAAATCTTTCAATAGCTCTTTTTCTTGTGGATCTCTTTCAAGACGAGATATATCGACTTAATAAAATCTTTGCAACAACAATAAAATATTTTGTTGGTGTCAATGTCACAAATGCAGGAGTTGCAAAAGCATCCAATAAAATTCGTTACATTATATTTATTGATAAACATATGAAATTGTTAAAGATAAACATATGAATTGAGAGATATACAAAAATTATTAGTGTTCCTTAAATGCTTCCAATATATTCTTTGATAAATTCAGTTATTTGTTCTGATACTTTTTTTAGTAAAATCAAAAAGTATTTGAATAAATTTGAACTAAAACTGTGCACTAGCAAGTCTGAACACATTTGAAACAAAGAATACTGATTTCAGTCCGGAATTCAGTAGAAATGTTTTGCAACCATCCTGCACTTGATAAATTAATATCTGAAATAAAACAACAACTAAAAATCCAATTATTAAAATACAGTTGGACTTCTATATAACGAAATCGCTAAGTTCCGGAATTGATTGATTGATTGAAAGGTTGAGTGAGTGAGTGAGTGATTGTGGTGTTTTTTGGCACAAGAGCCGATTTCGGCTATACTGCGCCAAACATTTGTTTTAAACGACATAAAAATTTTTTTAAAAAAAATCAGTTAAAATTTTAAAATGACATGCACAAGGTATATCTAAAAGCAAATGGTCATGAAGATTAGTTTAAAATTCGTTTAAAATTTTTATATTATAAAAAAGCTTGAAAGTTAATTTACAAAAAGTTTTGTAAAAGTAAAAGTTAATAAATTTTGGTGAGGATTTCCCCACCAAGTCAGATAAGTGTGTAGTCCCTAACAAAGTACTTTAAAAAGAAAACTATTACTTCTTGCCGTTTCTAACACGGCTTGGAGTTAACGTGTGTGAATACTCTTCACGTTTCCAAGCCTCATCTTTCCAATACTCTTCGGACAAGTAGTATCGATCCTTTTTCGAAGTACTGCCATTCTTCGGGGATTCTATTTCTTCTCCCATGTCGTATACGATCATGTCTTCCTCATCCGTTAAATATTCCACATGCAACGATTTTTTAGGTCTATGTGGAGCCATCTTAATTTCTATTTTTTCCTCATTCATTTTTTTTAGTAATTCTTTCTTTCTTTTCCTTGCACGAGCTTTAGCATTTTTTTTTAAATCAGGTATTGTAGAAGATTCAGAGGGGGGTTGAATACCGGAACCGGATGAGGCAGCGGACATGGTTGATGAAGCTTTAATAGGGGTAAACATATTATTTGTGGTGGAAAATGCGTCACCAGATACAGGAATAGGTGGTTGAGGTTTAGAGACATTACATTCTGTTGCAGAGGTGGATGGCAAAAGTTCTGCTTGGGTAGAAGATGATGTGGATATAACAGGAGTGGTTATTGATATATTTGTTTTGGGGATTGGTTTTAGTGGTTGAAGTAACTTCAAAGGTGTACATTTTACTTTGGTTATATCTTCATCTGTTTGAGTGAAATTGTTTTTAACAGAGGATTTGGCAGCTTGAGCGTAAGTTTGAGAAGGTTGAGGGGCTATTAATTTTCGGGCTTCTAAATATGATATGTTTTTGTTTGTTTTAATTGTTTGGATTTCTTTTTCTGTTTTCCATTTTGGACAAAGTTTAGAATCCGCGGAGTGTTGCTGTGTACAATTGACGCATTTCAGCTCCAGACTGCAATCTAAGGAGGCATGCCCAATAGACGCACACCTAGAGCACGTCAATTGTCCTCTGCAGGCAGTTTGAGAGTGTCCGAACCTCTGGCACTTAAAACAGCGCAGAGGATTCGGAATGTATGGACGGATTTTACAATTTAAATAGCCAGCTTTAATGTTTTGGGGTAGTGTGGGGCTGTTGAAAGTTAAAATTAAGTGTTTGGTCGGTATAACAGTTGTATCTTTTTTTATTGTGATTCTCCTGACCTGAATAACACCCTGATCGGAGAATTCCTCAAGGATTTCCACTTCAGGGGTGGTCAACAGGTCAGGTTCAGAAATGACACCGCGGCATGACTTAAGAGTTTTATGTGGACTTATTGTTACAGGTGAGTTCAGAAAAGTTTTTGCGAGAAGGAAAGACTTTGTTTGTACGGCAGAGAGTGTTTCAATTAGTAGATCACCGGATCTTAATCTTTTAACAGATTTAGGTTCACCACCTATTCCTACAATGGCTTTCTGTATAGCAAAAGGCGATTTTGATGCCATTTCATTATTCGGTAAAGAAATTAAAAGAAATCTGGTAGGAGTCGATATCTGGTCAATATTTAGGTTGGGTAATACGAGGCCTTTACCCGGGCACAGCAGCATTGGATCCATAACAACGCGTATACCACTTCATCCTGGCGTGCCTCCACCCACCACGGAGTCCAACAAGGGAGGCAGTGTGCCGGTCAACTGGCCAAATCTAGGCACGGCGCTTACCCAGAGTACACCCAGAAGATAGTGATACAGTCCAGGGTGAGGATCCAACGGGTAAACCCGACACCCTTTATCTGCAGCACTAACCCTACAGCAGTGTCTCTTCGGGGATACCGAAGAGAGGTACTACCAGCCGATTGACAGGAGCGGGCTCACTCCTGCCACCCGTCTACAGTGAAGCGTGGGCCAAAGGGAACGCAGAGGTATCCCTAGGCCACTAATCTCCTCCTTATTGGAGAAGCGTGGACAGAGGGAACGCAAAGGATCCCCAGAACACCATTTTCCTCCTTACGGGACGCCGCACACGGCAAACATGCGGGTTGAAAAACCAACGGTGTTAATCGAAAACAAATAAAGCAACATAATCAAAAAATTTATACGAAAAAGAAACTAAACCAGCACAATACAAAATGTAAACCATAATATGTTAGTAATAAAAAGAAAGTTTTTTCAATAGAAAAAACAAATTTTGAACAAAGTTCATTGTGTAACATTGATCTGTGGTCTAGACGGGAAAAGAAGAAAAGGGAAATTTGAATGGCAAGGAGAAGGGCCGAAAATAGAGAAAGATCACTAGGGTACCCTGGGTTCGTGAAGCCCATGTTTACCAAAGACAGTAAACCCCTTAGGAAGAGAAAAAGATCACTAGGGCACCTCGGGAGCGTGAAACCCGTACTCACCTAAAGAAGGTGAGCCCCCTGAGGGGGATTGAAAGGTTGAAGGGGATATAGAGCAACACAGGCTTTGATCCCTCAAAAAAGAAGAAAAAGTAGGAAAAAGCTTAATAGATTAGTAAATATTAAAATATTTCATTCTCTTTAAAAAGATTCTGAAAGTTGATTTGTTATTCATTGCTCTTTCAAAAACATCTCTAAATTTGATAGTGGAATGTGGATCAATACGAAGAATAGACCAGAGATTATTACGATGTCTAGTATATCTGCTACAGTGTTTAGTATAATGTGGTCCAAATCATTTATACAATTACATGTAGTACACATTGCATTATCCTGTAAATTAAATTTATGTAGAAGGCCTGGAGTAATAATCATTTTACTGAAGATTCGAGTGCTTAAGATTTCTTCTCTTCGATTCTCTGTCCACTTTGAAATGATATCAATGGTCGGAATATTTCCCAATTTTTCAAAATATTTGCTTAAGTAAAATTTTTCATTGATTTTTTGAATTTTATTTCGATATATATTTTTATGAATGTATAAATTTTGTTAGCGAGTCCATGAATTGCCTTATGGGATTTGGTCGAGTAATTTTGAAGTGCAGAAAGAACAGAAAGACTATCCGACAAAATAAGGAAATTTACATTAAATTCCACCAGATCATCTAAAGCCTGACAAATAGCCAAAGCTTCTGCAGTAAAAACGGAGTTATAATGGTTGATTCTGTAAGCAGATGAAGATTTTTTTGATATACCTGATATCGAAATAATTTGGTGATTTTTTGAAGCATCAGTAGCTATAACGAAAAACTTTTGAAAATCACGTTCGAACGTTTCATCAAATAAAAGGCTTATTGCAGGAATCGGTAGATTTTTATCTCTTGAAATTTAAACCTACTGATATAAATTTTTCATGAAAGGTCTAAAAAGGTAATTAATCTGGGAATTGAAATAATTTGATCATCACCAACATTTAAATCCTGCAGTTCACTAATGATATTTTTATCTTCCAAAACATTAAGATTCATTGTCTCGGGGCTATTGTAATAAAGAGGTGAAAAATCACTATTAGAGATTTTTGAGTAATAAAAAACTTTTTTGCCAATCTTCTAATTTTATCTGACAAAATTTCTTGACCAGCCAACTTTAGTAGCTCAATATTTGGGGTCCATAAAGGGAGACCTAATGCTATTCGGAGGGCTTTAGTTTGGATAACATTGAAAGGTTTTAATTGATTTTCAGACCATTTATTTATTATGCGACAAATGTAATAAAAAACACTGCATATGCTATTATTAACTAAATTATCGAGATCTCTTGATCTCGGCCCATAATGTTTATATGCCATACCCTTCAGTGCATTGATCCTTTTCCAAGGCTTTACTACTTAATTGATTCTTAATATAAAAATTTTGACAACGTTTAGAATAAAAAACTCCTAAGTATTTAATACAAGTTTGCCATTGTAGGGGAAATCCAGCCAACAAAATATTAGGAAGAGTATAATTTCTTTTATTTGATAATTCAGTTATTGTACATTTCTCTGGGCTTAAATTTAGTTTCCAATATTTACACCACTGGGAAATTCTTTCCAGAGTATTTTGTATTTTTTTGGAAATAAAATCAAGGGATTTATGAGAGCAAAATAGAAAATGTCATCGGCATAAACCAGGCATTCAACTTCCAACTCTAAAGTTTCAAAAATATCATGCATGTAAATAGTATACAAAATACGAGATCGAACACTGCCTTGGGCTAGGTCCTGCGGAACAAGCTTTTTGGGAGAAAAATAACCCCTCCATTTTATTTGGATTGATCGAGATGTGAGAAATTTATGTATCCAATTTGCTATGTTTCCTGCTATACCAATTTGTAAACATTTATAAATAAGACCATCCACGTAAACAGAGTCGTATGCACTTTTAATGTCTAAACTTATTCCTACAAAAAATTTTTTTTCTGTAATTTTGCATTCATTATTGCCTTATGTACAAGATAAGTAGCACTTCTGCTATCTTTGAAAGGAACGAAACCATAATGTGTTGGGGATGAAGTTTTCTTTCTTTAAATAAATAGTAAGAAATCCGATTAGCTAAAATTCTCTCAAAAGTTTTTGAAAATACAGAAGTCAGAGCTATTAGTCTGTAGGAAGACATCTTAGTTTTATCTTTACACGGTTTTGGAATCGGGAGAATGATTGCATGCTTCCAAGAATCTGGAACGATTGCATTATCAAATACTTTTTGAAAATATTTTAAAATTACACCAAGTTGACCCTGATCAAGATTTTTAAAGAAAGTTGCCGTAACATGATCAGCCCCGGAGTTATGTTTTTTGAATTTTTTATTGCACTATGCAATTCAAAAATATGGAATGGTTTATTAAGAAGGTTATCTTTGTCGTAGAGAAAATCCAAAGGAAGCGGTTCATGATAGGCATTTTTAGATGCAAAATAATCTGCAAACATATCTGCTTGCAATTGAGGATGAGTGATAAACCTATTGTTAAGCTGAAGAATATTAAGTTTTTGATCGGTGTCAGTAACTGTGGAAAATTTTTTCAGAATATTAAAAAACATCTTGGGATTAGAAACATTGCATATCTTGTCCCAGTACATTCTTTTGTCATTTTTAATGTAGAATCTAAGTTTGCTCGTAAATTGTTTATCTGATCCATAATTCAGGTGAAATCTCTCTAATAGCTCTCTTCCTAAATATTTTTTTAAGCTTATAGAATTTATAACAGGTACTATTCCACCTTGGTGGGAAGGATCTGTTCGAAACTTCAATTTCCCTAATATTATTAGCAATGACTTGCGATATCATCGGAAAGATTCTCAGAATTAACTTCTGGATTATTTAAAATGAAATGCGTTTGGTTCATAACCGCTCTTGCCAGTTTACTTTTTTAAAAATTCGCTTATTTGAATTGAGGAGAGAAAGCTCTGTAATGATTGGACTATGATCACTTTCGAAAGAGCAATCTAAAACATAACTATTGCAGTATCCAGACATGCTTGAGTGAGTGATTTTGGAGTTTTATGGCGCAAGAGCCGAATTCGGCTATACTGCGCCAAACATTTGTGTAAATTTTAAAAATAATTAAAAATCTAAAGCATTGATACGAACACCCTTTTTTTTAGAATATTAAAAAGCAAAATTAAATTAAGCACCAAACATATATTAAAATTTTATAAAACATTTCATAAAATATTTAAAAACACTGAACATATAGTTTCAATAAGTTAAAATATGAAATCATGTGAAAGATGTTTTCGAATGATAAAATCTACCATAATTTGGTGGGGAATATTCCCCACCATGTCAGAAAAGTTTTTTAACGAACAAAGACAAACAAAGTTAAATATTGTAATCCGTCATTTCTTTTGATATTTAGTTGGTGTTATTATATGCATGTAACCTCCTCTTATGTGCTTAAATGTTCACGTTCATCCTCATCTACAGTCAGTCACAAAAGTCTACATACACCCCCCAATACACACAGATCTAGCACGATGCTTATATTTTCGAAAATACAACTTTATTTTTGTAATTATCTTAGATAATTCATATCTAATAAAGAAAATTATGAACATATTCATTAAAATATATCAAAAATAAACAAAATATGAAATTATATAGTCACGAAAATCTACATACAGGGACAGAACAACACAATTTGTAATAATTAATAAGCAAAAATGTAATGTTAATATTTGTAGGACCTCCCTTTGAAGCAATAACTGCCTGCATTCGGTTTGGCA
>BMAV01004916.1:65651-110264 GCA_019973955.1 Trichonephila inaurata madagascariensis
CGGTATATAGGGACGGATTTTACAATTCAGATATCCAGCTTTTATTGGGTTTGGTAGTTTTGGGCTATTAAATGTTAAAATTAAATGCTTTGTGGGAATAATTGTAGATTCTTTTTTATTGTGATTCTCCTGACTTGAGTAACACCCTGATCAGAGAAGCCTTCAAGTATTTCTAATTCAGGAGTGCCTATCAAGTCAGGTTCTGAAATGACCTCTGCAAGAGTTGAGATTTGTGCGGAGTTACGCTTAATGACGAGTTTAAAAAGGTTTTAGCGAGGAGAAAAGACTACAGCGGAATTCGTTTCAATAAGTAGATCCCCGGAACGCAATCGTTTAACCGATTTTGGTTCACCACCTATTCCGATTAGGGCTTTATGGATGGCAAATGGCGAATATTTTGATATTTCATTGTTAGGTAGAGAAATAAGTAAAAATCTGATATTTTGAGAAACTATCAATGTTAAGATTGGGTAATACAAGGCCTTTACCCGGGCACAGCAGTATTGGATCCATAGAAACGCGTATACAACTTCATCCTGGCGTGCCTCCACCCACCACGGAGTCCAACAAGGGAGGCAGTGTGTCGGTCATCTGGCCAAAAACCAGGCACGGCGCTTACCCAGAGACCCAGAATATAGTGATACGGACCAGGGTGAGGATCCAACGGGTAAACCCGACACCCCTTATCTGCAGCACTAACCCTACAGCAGTGTCTCTTCGGGGACACCGAAGAGAGGTACTACCAGCCGATTGACAGGAGCGGGCTCACTCCTGCCACCCGTCTGCAGTGAAGCGTGGGCCAAAGGGAACGCAGAGGTATCCCTAGGCCATCAATCTCCTCCCTACGGGAGAAGCGTGGGCAAAGGGAACACAAAGGATCCCCAGAACACCATTTTCCTCCTTACGGGACGCCGCACACGGCAAACATGCGGGTTGAAAAACCGACGGTGTTAATCGAAAACAAATAAAGTAATATAATCAAAAAATTTAAAGAAATATACGAAAAAGGAACTAAACTAACACAATACAAAATGTAAACCACATAATATGTTAGTAATAAAAATAGTTTTTTCAATAGAAAAAACACAATTTGAACAAAGTTCATTCTTTAACATAGGTCTGTGGTCTAGACGGGAAAAGAAAAGGGAAATTTGAATGGCAAGAAGGGCCGAAAATAGAGAAGGATCACTAGGGTACCCTGGGTTCGTGAAGACCATGTTTACCAAAGACAGTAAACCCCTTAGGGGAAAAGGAAAAGATCACTAGGGCACCTCGGGAGCGTGAAACCCGTACTCATCTAAAGAAGGTGAGCCCCCTGAGGGGCCAGACATGCTTAAAGAACAAACTGTGAGATCTATCAATGATGCTGCACCTGCTGAACTTCTATATGTGGGAACAGTCGTATTAAGAACCAAATTAGAATGAGTAATCCATTCAACAAATTCATTACTATACGTTGAGATGTGATTCGATCCCCACACATCGGGTGATGAAGGTTAAAATCACCAAAAATGAACATCGGAGTCATTAGGGATTCAAGAAAAGATTTAATCAGCATAATATTAAATTCCCGTGGAGCGTAAATATTTACAATATAAAATGAAATATTTCGAACATCAATTTTAATTGCGAGGATTTCTAAATCTCTGATTAGTTGAATCTGTATAGGAATCTGTTGTGCAGATATATTTGAAGGAACAGCTATTACTAAACCACCACCTGATCTGTCTTTTCTAAAAATGGTTTTATTTGGAAATTTTATATTATCATGAATTGATAAAAAGGTTTCTTGAAAAATCCAGATATCTGCTTCAGAAAAGGGAGGGATATTTAACCATATGAATTTATTTTTGAGACCTCTACAATTCCACACACATTGAACTATATTCATAAATACTTAAGAAAAAAATTAACTAGTAAAAACTATCCTCTCTCTCTCTTTGAGGAAAGAAACAAATTAATGAAGACAATAATTAGCCCCCAAAACAAAAACTGGAAAAAAAGGAACGTATTTACAAAAACCATCATAATTCCGTAATTATCCCATGTCTATGTTATTGGATGCGTCCCTTTCACTAGATGCACGGGTTTTATGGATTGAGGATTTGTTACCTACAGCCTTTTTCTTCCGCAATAGGGTGTGGCCGCGGTAGCTGAGTGGTATAGGTATCGGACCGTGGCTTGCCTTGTCACGAGTTCGAGCCCAGTACCACTAAAGACCCGCCGTGTAGGGTACCGATGCATGTTAAATCTGTCGAGAGCTGAAACGTCCTCCCGTTGGTGTGGTGTGGTAGTTAGGAGAGGGGGGTGCCAGCTCAGGTGTCGTCCACGTCACTTGACCATGGTTCAAAATGACGTGGTCCGTCGCCAAAAGCCCTCGTGTAGCTGAACAGTGCGACGTTAATATTCAATCAATCCGCAATAGGGAATGACTCGATTTCCCCATTTCAAAAACCTTGCTATGGTGAGAAAAAGTACAGACTCCATTGGTTTTTGAAAAGCTTCCATAATTAAAGAGGTTTGTTTTTCTAATATTGTTTGAAAAGATGTCAGCATGTTTTCAAGTTTTTTTTTCCAGATAGTCTTGCATATTTGGATTAACTGCATTAGTCTGGATTATACTGCAGAATAGGATGTCCTTTTATTGTCACGGAATCTTCTTCGCGCTTCTCCCAATGTAAGATGTTGCTCACATTTCAATTCCAATATCTTTTTTTCTTTTATATATTCGGAGCAAGTTACTCAGTTAGCTGGGTGATCACCTTTGCAATTTATGCATCTTGAGTTACTAGAACATTGTCCAGAATGTGAAACACCACAGTTAATACATATTGCAGTTTTTTGGCAAAATCTAGCACAATGAAGAAAACATAAACAGGTTGTACATTGTCTAGGTTTATCTATGAAGTTTTGAATTTGATGACTGATGAACCACAGTTTTATAGTTTCCGGTAAAGTTGTCCCGATTATTGTAATTAATATTGGTGAGAATTGTTGTGTACCAGTTTTAATTAATCTTATCCCTATTATTTCAAAGTCATTGGTTGCTTGCAATTCCTTTGCTATCTCATTCAGAGATATATCAAGCGGAATTTCATAAATAAGGAATCTAGATGTGATTCCCTCCCAAAGAATGTTCGTCTTAACTGACACATTTAACATTTTCTCAAGCGGTAGAGTATTTGTGCTGCACATACTGGGTCTAGCGTAGAGAATCTTATTTTTCCATTACGAGTAAAAGACATACTTTTTATGTTCTCATGACGAGCAATTTTTTTCCTTTATTTCTGCATGCAAAAGCTGTGGGTTGGACTTTGGAATCTGAGAGGATCCTTGACTATTTTCTACTAATATATTGATTTCGGATATGATTCTTTGTCCAGCTCGTAAAATAATTTCCGCATCCCTCACAGAAGATCTGAAGAATTTTGAAAAATTTGATTCCATTGTTAAATTATTAATAAATAAGGGTTGTTCCTCAACATCGGAGACGATAAATCTAGAACGACTCAGCGTGAATCTTTTTTCAAATAAAACCAGAGAAAAATAGAAATTGGAAAATTACCAAAAAACCAAACCAAAGTAAGGGGAAAAAAACCCTCTTGCTCTGAAAACGGAACCAAAAAAAAAAAAAGATACAACCTTTTAAGACTTGAGGAAAATCACACACCACCTTCAACCTACCGCCTCGTTGTACGTCCAACTAAAAAGTGTAACTGGGAGATAATTTAACTCCAATTCGTTATATAGAGGTACATCTTTTAATATACTTTCTATATATATATAAACCCCATAAAACAAATTTTAAATTCATAAACACTATATATTTAAAAAAGTAATTACTCGCACCTTTTTAAAAATTAATATATGTTTGTTTTACATATCGTACCCCTCAAAAAAGAAAGAAAAACTTCAAGGAAAACAAGAAAGAACCATATCGAATGTGTCACTGTATTTTCAATATTAAGAAAATTTTATATTAAAATTAATGAATTTTAAAGACATTTCCCCCAATTTAAAGCATACAAGTAATATTAAACACACATTATTTTATAACTAGAACACGGGGACAACTTCGCTGAATGTGAAAGGGGATATCAGAAATGTTTCTAGTGAATTGGACAATAGGGGTTAACGGTTTCACTTCTTAGATGAAACGTTCAGAACTCTATTGCTCTCGGCGAGTTAGGATCTTTTAAAACCAGTTCAAGATTTACGACCACCATAAAATGTATTAAAGAAAGAATAACCACGAAATGTTCAGAAATACTTTAAAAATAGAGAGAACAAGAATTGAATCACAAAAGAAAAAGTTCGTTACATAGAAAATGCACTTCGCTATAGAGAGGTTATTTTACGAAGAAAATCGTGAAATGTTCAAGGTTCCGGGAAAAAGTTCGCTGTATAGAAAAATTCGCAACATAGAGGTTCGTTATATAGATGTCAAGAAATCGAAATTCCCTAATAACTGGGTAAAAACTGCAAAAAATTTGGTTTTTTTTTGCGTGATTGAGTTTAATTAAGTTTTAAAATTAAATCCAAAATTATGAGTTTTAATATTAAGAACAATTTTCCTCATTTTAAATGTCCTTGATCTTGTGGCGTGAATGCACGATCCATTAAGACCATTCGGCTAACATGCTTGTCTTTTCGGCTGCTAGCGTGTTGGTGTGGTAGTTAGGAGGAGCTCAGGTGTCGTCCTCGTCACTTGACCATGGTTACAAATTACAAGATCCGTCGTCAAAAGCCCTCGAGTAGCTGAACATTCGCTTATTTACTCGGTAAGGGGCCGTTGATATCCAGCACGTCATTCCTGAACTCAACGATTCCACATTCTGTTAACAGTCCTTGGATCTCGACCGATGCGATGCGATGCGATAAACCGTAATCCTGATACGCTACAATTCGTCCTGTATCAAAGTCAGAAATGTGCCGGTACGCATTTCTACTTCTTACAAGAAACATCTCAAACAACTTTTCAGCTGGACAACGTTCAAATAATATTTGTGTATGAGAAACCTGCTGAATAATTTCCTCATTTCAACACATTGTAGGTGTCACTACCGGTGCTTGCTTTGTCTGGATGCGCTGAAAAGCCAATCATTTGCATATTACAGCACCTTCTTCCTGTCGTTTAAATTTCATGTCTGTAGCATGTCGCCTTCTTGGTGTAGCAATTTTAATGGATAGTAGTATATTTAATAAAGCAATACTTTTCTCAAAAGTCATTACCGGACGAAAATCTGAATTATTTTCAAGCATAGTGTATGCACAAAATCTTCCTTTATATCGGCTTTTTTGATTCATTTCGCCGTAAGCAAATGCGTTTATCGTCAATAAGTAGCGAGGAATAACTTAAGAATACCTCCAACATTTTCAATTTGAATTTCTTGAGTCTAAATGCATGCGCTTCTAGTTTTATTTTAGTTCTAAATTTAATTATGGATTCAGTAATATAGTATATATAAATGTGTTAAATATATTCGTGTGTTAAATGCATGCTTATAAATGTATAGTTGTCTTATTATTTAACATCTGAATGTATATACATATATCAAAAAATGTATACAACTAAGTTCCGACCACTGTTTTAGATTGGATTTTTGAACTACACTGAATTAAGGATAGCAAGAGCTATGCAAATTGTGTAGCGCTCTGCATGATTTATACGCAAGTGAGAGGACTGTGGTAATTGCAAATATAGCGCGTACTGAGGTATTGCCTCATTTAGATACCTTCGATCGCGGACAAATCATAGGTGTGCGATGCATGAACCATTCAATTTCCGAAATCGTCACACAGCTAGCATTTTCAAGGTCGATAGCGTCAAGAGTATACCTAGATGGATAGTGGATAAAAAACTGGCGATCAGGCAAAGGACAATTAGCCTTGGCAGTTTGTGGTGAAAGACGGCTCAAGCTATTGTACATAGCCCGCGAGGCCAAACATTTGCTCAAATTACCACAAAGTTGAATGATGGTGCTAGTAATACACAGTCAGTAAACGGACTGTGCAACGCTCGCTTCACCATATGGGTTTCGGGAGCCGTCGACCTACGAGAGTACCATTGCTTAATGTTCACCTTCGGGTTGCACTGTCTGGCCTGGGCAAGAGAGCACAGAGTGAATGAGTGAATATTAACGTCGCACTGTTCAGCTACATGAGGGCCTTTGGTGACGGACCTCATAATTTTGAACCATGGTCAAGTAACGAGGATGACACCTGAGTTAACACCTCCTCTCCTAACTAGCACACCACTCCAACGGGAGGACGTTTGAGCTCTCGACAGATTTAACGTACATCGCTACCCTACACGGTGGGTCTTAAGTGGTACTGGGCTCGAACTCGTGACAAGCCAGCCACGATCCGATACCTTGACCACAAGGCTACCGCTGCCACAAGCGATCAAAGCGGGAGTGTAGAGGACTGGAAACGAGTTGCATGGAGTGATGAGTCACGATTCTGACTATTTAACGTTGACGGGAGGTTGAGAATATGGCGTCAAGCTCATGAAGCCATGGATCCTGCATGCCAGGTTAGAACTGTACAAGAGCATGGTGGCTCAATCATGGTCTGTGGTGTTTTTTCGTGGAACTCTTTGGGATCTTTGGCGTGTGTACCAACCTCCCTCAATGCAATTCGATACGCAGAGTTGCTGGGTGATCACCTCCATCCGCTTATGCTGTTCTATTATCCGCATGGTAATGGAGTTTTCCAGCAAGACAACTGTATTTCTCAAAAGTCCCGGTTGGCTACTGGCTGGTTGGGTGAGCATTATTCCTATGACTTTTCTGTTGTAAATTGGCCACCTAAAATCCTATAGAGTATCTATGGGATATTTTGGAACAAAGCCATCCCACAGCACCAACGAACCTTGATGAATTATGGACAGTTTTAGCCAATATTTGGAACGGTTCCAGAAACTTGTTGAATCTATGCCTCGTCGTGTGGCTGCCGTTATCAATGCCAGAGACAACCCAACTCGTTACTAGGTAGCTATCCCTAATTCAGTGTAAATGAAGTTCATTTAGTTTTGTGAAGCTCTTCTTATACAAGATCTGGAAGCCCCCTTTTTTACGATGCACTTCGTATCTGCTTTGTATGGTTTTTTAAAGCTGTAGAATATTTGTGTAAAATGTCCACTCACTGTTTCTCCTTCTAACAGCATCTGAAAAGAGTAGTGTAATACAAAATCAAAACATGCAATTTGATAGATGAAGTAGACCATCTTCGGAATAAATATGGTTCTCAAGAGTGAGTGTAGGGTTTTATGGTGCAAGAGCCAATTTTGGCTAGGCTGCGCCAAACATTTGTTAAAAAAAATTCAAAATGTTTTATAAAATATTTAAAAATAATGACAATACAGTTTTAAAAAGTTAAAATTTTTAAAATCACATAAAATCGTTTTCAAGTATTTAAAGAAAAAATTTGGTGGGGATTCCCCCACCAAGTCAGACTATATCTTAAAATAAAAACAGAAAAAGACGAATGGAACATGTTAGCTTAAAACAAAGTTAGATAATACAAGTTATCACAAAAAATTGGCTTTTATTTTTCCTGAATCGGGTTGGAGTTAACGTGTGTAAATAATTATAAGGATTGCTTATAAAACATTTTTTATGTGCGAATTTATCCACAGGATCTGGCTCAAGTTCCTCCTCCACGTCATACATAAGCATGTCTTCGTCATCAGTAGCATATTCCGTAGGTGCAGACTTTCTAGGTCTATGTGGAGCCATTTTTATTTCAATTTTTGGTTTCTGTACTTTTGGGCGCTTTCTTCTATTTTTTGAATTCTGTTTAATATTCTGTGGGATTTTAGATGTATTAGAAATTTCGCTATTGGGTGTAGAGTAGTTTCAGACTCTGATAAAGGAACTGATGGTTGAACTTTAGTTGAAAAAGCGCGGCGAATTTATTCGAAGTTGTAGGAACTGGGTTCGTTTTAGTTGATAAAGATGAGGGAGAGGTATTCAGGCTATTGTTTGTTGCACATGCAGAAATGGGTTCAGGTAACCGAGATTTTGTGGTTCGTTTTATTGAAGATGCGGAAGGCAAGAGGTTTACTTGAGTGGTAGACGACGAAGTGGAAACTGAAGGAATTAAAGGAGGTGCATTTGGTTGAGGTATGGATGATAGAGGTGGAAGTAATTGTAATGGTGGGCACTTGATTTTAGTAATATTTTCATCTGTTTGTGTTGTACTGGTAGCAATTGAGGGTTTGACAATTTGGGCGTAAGTTTGAGATAACTGCGGGGCAATTAATTTTCGGGCTTCAAGGTATGATATATTTCTATTAGTTTTAAGGACTTGAATTTCCTTTTCAGTTTTCCATTTTGGACACAGTTTTGAGTCGGAGGAATGAGATTATGAAAAATTGACGCATTTCTGCTCCAGACTGCAATCTGTGGAAGAATGACCAACAGATGCACATCTAGAGCACGTCAATTGCCCACGACAGGAAGTTTGAGAATGACCGAACCTCTGGCATTTAAAACAGCGCAGAGGGTTCGGTATGTAGGGACGGATTTTACAATTTAAATAACTGGCTTTTATTGTGTTTGGTAGCTTTGGACTATTAAATGTTAAAATTAAATGTTTTGTGGGAATAATTGTAGAGTCTTTTTTTATTGTGATTCTCCTGACCTGAGTTACACCCTGATCTGAAAATCCCTCAAGGATTTCAGCCTCAGAAGTGCACAACAGGTCAGGTTCAGAAATAACACCTCGGCTAGAATTAAGGAATTTATGCGGAGTTATAGTTAGAGAGGACAATCTAGAAAAGATTTCGCGAGCAGAAAATATTTTGTTTGAATTGCGGAGTTGGTTTCAACGAGTAGATCCCCGGAACGTAAACGTTTTACGGATTTCGGTTCACCTCCTATTGCAATCAGAGCTTTTTGAATGGCAAATGGCGATTTTAGGTGCATGGCATTGTTAGGTAAGGATAAAAGTAAAAATCGTGCATGTGTAGCAGTTTCGTCTATGTTAAGATTGGGTAATACAAGGCCTTTACCCGGGCACAGCTGCATTGGATCCATAAGTACGCGTACATAACTTCAACCTGGCGTGCCTCCACCCACCACGGAGTCCAACAAGGGAGGCAGAGTGCCGGTCATCTGGCAAAACACCAGCACCAAGCTTACCTGGAACCCGCCACCCCTTATCTGCAGCACTAACCCTACAGCATTGTCTCTTCGGGGATACCGAAGAGAGGTACTACCAGCCGATTGACAGGAGCGGGCTCACTCCTGCCACCCGTCTACAGTGAAGCGTGGGCCAAAGGGAACGCAAATGTATCCCTAGGCCATCAATCTCCTCCCTATGGGAGAAGCGTGGGCAAAGGGAACACAAAGGATCCCCAGAACACCATTTTCCTCCTTACGGGACGCGGCACACGGCAAACACGCGGGTTGGCTAACCAACGGTGTTAGTCGAAAACAAATAAAGCAATATAATCAAAGTATTAAAAGAAATATACGAAAAAGGAACTAAATTAACACAATACAAAATGTAAACCATAATATGTTAGTAGTAAAACGTAAATTTTTTCACTAGAAGAAACAAAATTTGAACAAAGTTCATTTTGTAGTATATGTCTGTGGTCTAGACGGGAAAAGAGAAAAAGGAGAAATGGGGTGACAAGAAGAGGGTCGAAAATAGAGAAGGATCACTAGGGTACCCCGGTTTCGTGAAGCCCGCGTTTACCAAAGACAATAAACCCCTTGGGAAAAGATCACTAGGGTACCTCGGGATTGTGACACCCGTACTCATCTAAAGGTGAGCCCCCTGAGGGGTATGGTTCTCAAGAAGTAGAATCAACATAACCGGATGGAATCATGCTAAATATTGCCACAAAAATAACATCAAATCCTGACTATTATAGTTAAGAAAAAATACTTTAATAAGAATTTAGAGAAACATGAATTCTCCTTAGAAGTGTAATGTGTTTCTTTTTATATAAGTCCCCTCTCTCCACTTTTAATTCGTAAAATTTGTTAAAGTTTTGGTCGAAATGTTTGGATTCAATTAATTTGGCTTCCTTCCAATTTAAAACTACTTATCTGAACTCCAACCTTTATTTGATAAGCTTTGCTCACTTTGAGTCCATCTTTCATTTACTAAAATTTGCAAATGTAATAATACAAATCTCCAATAGAAGTTATTTATGTTGAGCAGGATATATTCCTTCAAGGTTCCCATACCTGACATGTGTGACAGGAACAAGAGATATCTAAAATTATTTTCTAAATTGGTGAAATTGAATGAGTGGGATTTTCTTTCTCTTGCTTAAATGAAAAGCATCCATGCTCCAAATTCCCTTCAACTTTCCAATAGCCTTTCTCTTAGTGATGTGCCAAACTCACCTCCCATCCAGTTAAGGAGCACTTCACATTCCAGGTCTTAATTGTAATTTCAGCCACTAGAGTCAGACTACGTACAAGACACTTTCAGGGGATTGCATCATTTAAATAAAAACTCATTGATTTAGCCAAACAAATTTATTAGTTTCACAATTACTCAAAACTCTAACACAAAAACGAAACACACTTTATATAAGTTGGGTGGGCGGAGCCCAAGTCTAACCGAGTTCTGCCACACCGTTCAGTTCGTTTTGCGCGGTTGACGTATTTCCCTTTTGAATAATCCCCAAGGGATTATTTGACGGCCGATCTGGCACAGGATGATTAGAGGAGTCTTACTAACATATCCCCTGATGGTCAAAGAAGTTACAATACTTGTCCTCACTGTCCTGACATTCAACTTTCTTCTATTCATATTTTTAATTGTCCTTCAAAATTGGCTAAACTCCACAACATAGTCCTAAACCCCACGGTGCTTTATTCGCCAAAGGTCGTCAAGCTTCTGCGCCATTTCATTTCTCTGCACTACTTGGACAACGAATTAATAATCTTTTGATGAAGTCTCGGAGAAATTTTAATACAATTTTTCATATGAGGTGTAAAATATCAGTATTATGTTGCAGCTACTTTATTTTCACACCGAATCAACTATTCGTATTTTGTTACGAATTTGAAATGGTCTTTAGAATATCTTTGGACAAAGTAAGGATTTTGCTCTATGTTAAACAAAGAGTGGATCGTTTCACTTTTGTTATGTTGCCATCATATTATTCATAAAATTCTCAAACATTTAGCAACTGATTAAAAAGAAGGATGCCGAAAGTATTCGGAAGCTTTCAGTTTTAAAATTTATAAGGTGGAGTTAACAAAAGTTTGCTAGGGGGGAAAAACCCCATACAGATTTTTAATTAATATGAGATACATTATATACTTAGCAATCTAATTCTGTTCACTTTTATTGTTCTTTATGTAGATTTCATCTCTTTGGATACATCTCGAAATTTTTGCGAATGAGGATTATTGTAATAGTTCTGTAATCACTTTTTACAACTTAAAAAGACATAAGAGTAAAAATTTATTTTGAATGTATTTTTTTAGGAGTTTTTATTCTAATTTTTTTTAAAATACACTTCCTTACATTACGTTTATGGTAAGTATTACTCACGTAAGTATTATTCACGGTAAGCACCTAGAAGGTAATTATTCTCTTTTTAGGATCTTGATATCTATACAGGGTGGTTCCGAATTCATGGTACAAACTTTAAGGGCAGATAAGGGACATTGTGAAACAATCATTTATTGTAGATGATTGTATGGGCGTAAGTGACGCGGTGAGACGCAAACAGGGGAGATAAAATAAAAATGAAATGGAGTTATAGGTTTTGTTTGCGTTTTTTTCGGTAGAGGGTAGTAGATGTCTAGCCGCCGTTCAACATGATGCATCTCAGTAGGGAAAAGTGCCATTCGCCATTGTGCTGACGTCTACGATGGGAGGCTATGTATGCCGAAACTACAGAAATGCATTATATGTACGGCTGTGCAAATGGTAACGGCAGAGTTGCGCTACGAATGTATCACGCTCGGTTTTCCTGATCGATGAATGCCGGATCATAGAATTTTTCAGTGGTTACATCGTCAACTTCGTGAAACCATTTCGTTCCACGTCAATAGACATGAACGAAGAGCTTTTCGCAGTCCATGCCTGGTAGAAAGCATCGGCTGATAGACCAGAGATATGAGAGCTGTTGCTCATCACGTAAGTGGGAGTCCTCAAGCAGTTGGTAGAGTGTTAAACGAAAATTGCTTACACCTCTTCAGTTTTCAGCAAATACAAGTTTTGAATCCTGCAGACTATCTTCTTCGACCTCCAGTGGGGCTGCGGTAGCCCAGTGGTCAAGGTATCGGATCATGGCAGGCATGTCATGAGTTCGAGACCAGTACCACTAAAGACCCGCCGTGTAGGGGAGCAATGCACATTAAATCTGTCGAGAGCTCACACTGGTGTGGTGTGGTAGTTAGGAGAGGGGGTGCCAGCTCAAGTGTTGTCCATGTCACTTGACCATGGTTCAAAATGACGTGGTCCGTCGCCAAAAGCCCTCGTGTAGCTGAACAGTGCGACGTTAATGTTCACTCACTCACTCACCCGACCTCCAGTGGGTTGTACAGCAATGTGGACTTCATGTGCTGAACAGTTATTGTAAACATAACACTTGTCAATAATGCTTTCAATAAACACTTTGTCTTTCCTTTCATCTCTTATTTTTTGTGTTTGTGCCTCATCGCGTGACTGACGCCCATACATTCCTGTACAATAAATAATTGTTACAATGTCTGGTACCTATCCTTAAAGTTTGTACCATGAATTGGGGACCACCCTGTATAGATATTAAAGAAAATTGGCTCACTCATCACGAGATCTCCGGAAGTATAAAGCCTACAGACTTGAAATTTGGTAGGCATGTTCCTTTCACGGAGAAGAGATCCGCTAAGAACGGGTTTTGAGATAATCAATCCCCGAGGGAAGTTGCGAGTGGTTAATGGGTGTTGTAGATAAACATTTCCCCATTTTTGAACTATACCACCTGCAGAAGTAGGTCTTATAGTTAAAAAATGTGAGAAATGAAGTAGAGAGGCTGTGGTAGCCTAGTGGTAAGAAAATGGACTCGTGGCTGGTGTGTCATGAGTTCGAGCCTAGTACCACTGAAGATCCTCCGTCTAGCGCGGCGATGCAAGTTAAATCTATCGAGGATCAAACGTTCTCCTGTTGGTGTGGTGGGGAAGTTAGGAGTGAGGGGTATCATCAGCTCAGGTGTCGTCCTCGTACTTTACCGACGTTCAAAATGACGAAATTCGTCGCAAAAAGCCATCGAGTAGCTTAATAATGCGACGTTAATATTCACTCACTCACTATTCGTGGAGTAGAGATCCTCTAAGAACAGGTTTTCCTAAAATTAAATTTTAATGGGGATTAAGGCGCGTTATATATGAATATATATATTTCAGTTTTTGAATTAATAGACCTACATAGACTTGAAATTTGGTAAGCATGTTTCTTTTGCTGAGTTAAGATCCACTGAGAATTTGTCTCACGGAAGGGGGCGGGGGTTACAGGTCATATTGAAAAAATAATTTCCGTTTTTGAGTTACTAGACTTAGACTTAAAATTTGACAAGCATGTTTATTTTGTTGAGTAGATATCCACTAAAAGTGGGATTTGTGGAAATTCACTTTTTAGAAGGGAATTACGGTTGTGTAAAACAATTCTATTTCAATTTTAGAATATTCAAGTTCCTTTTTAAATCAAGAGGTAAGAGTTATAAGATGTTTCTCAATACAATCGAACACTTGATGCTAGGACCTAAATATAAAAAATTTAGCTAACCAGTATAGATTCATACAACATCATGGAATACCAGCAAAGCGGCTCGGTAACGGCTAGTATGTAGTGTAATTTATTAAAGAAAAAGTCTCAGTAACTTCGCAAACTCTCATGCCCTTTTAATTCCTAGGGTTTTGTTCTAAATCTTTCAAATGAATAAATAAATAATTTAGGGTCTGAAGCCGAATTCATTTGAAATGCATCGAAGCAGAATCCGCAACATTTGCTAAAGAATCACTGCCCACCTATCCCACGGGAGGTCGTTGTCAAATACTGCGCTTAAAACTCTTCTAACGAAATTATTGAATTCTCTAGATGCTTTCCATTACTCGATTTTTCTTGACGTATAAAGTTGCATGATTCCTCCCTCCCCCTTCTCTGATAAGTTCACTGAAAACTAATTGCAGGAGCACCGAGTCTCTGGGGAGGAATAAGCAAATAGCCTGTGAGATTTTCACAAGCGGGAAGAGGGAATATATATGCTTATTAATAATTACACCCTTCCCTAGCGTCTAGCTTCGCTTATAAGCTCAGGTACTAATGGTTCGGAAGCTATCGTGTTTAGGACATAGAAGCGGAATGCAATAGATTGTAAAAATTATGTGTATAGCGATTTTTGTTACCTGTGAAACAGTCTTCTGATTTCAGAGATTTTCAAACTGCTGCTTCGAATGCGAAGAGCTATAATTTTCTCCAAAGATTTTGTTTTATGACAAATTTTTGCCGTAAATGATTAAATGTGATATTCAAAAGAGAATTACAATGGCTAATAGATATCTTAAGGGAATACGAAAATATATAAAATCAAATTTAATCAAAAGAAAAACAAAGGTTCTATTGTATAAAAATCTTTTAAGATCAGTATTAACTTATGCATGTGAAACTTGGTCCATGTCTCGAACAGATGAGAACATGATAAGTATCTACTAAAGGAAGATTTTAAGATTCATTTTTGGAGGAATTCAGGAAAATGGAACATGGCGAAGAATATCAAATTTAGAGCTCTGTCGATCATATAAGGAATCTGACATTGTTAACTTCATCAAAATACAACGAATTAAATAGGCATACCACGTTATCAGAATGAACGAAGACCGTATCTCTAAAAAAGTCTTCAATGCTCAACCCATTGGCACACAAAGAAAGGGAAGGCCAAATCTCAGATGGATTGATGGCCTAGAAAAAGATCTCCTAGTTTTAAGAACTAGGATTTGGAGAACACTGGCAGGAAGGAGGCTGGTCTGGAAAAGGCTTCTTGAGAAAGTCAAGGCTCACCCTGGGCTGTCATGCCACTGAGGAAGGAAGGGATTAAATGTAATTCAGATATCAGTCAAAATTTTTGCAATTTTCGTTGAATATTATTTCTTATTAATCGGTTGAATATTTTAAAACCATATTTAGTGCAACCATTGATTTTTCCCTATGATATAATTTTACATTGCTGGAGGATGTTTCAAAATTTCTTTTATTTAGTGAATCAGCAAATTAATCTAAAATATAAGAGAACTACATTTGCATCCTGAGAAAGGATGTATTGAAGGAAAAAACAATACCGGTTGATTCAAAATAAGTGGGATCAATTTTAAAAGCATACAGTTATTTATGATGAGTTTCTATCGTTTTACTACTGGTTTTATTTGAAAAATGAAACATTTAAATTACCAATCTAACCATTTTTATTAGTGGAAGTTACAGTACTGAAATTAGATCCGGAATGGAATTTTACAGCTTTTGAAGGATGGTTGTTCAAGTCCTGTAAACAATAAGGCATTTAAAAATAAAAAAAGACATTTTTCTATTGTATTACTATCTAAACTTCAAAAAGAAATAAAATTTGGCTCGCAATCAAAAGCTCTAGGGAAAAAATTGGAACGAATGGAAGCCCTTAATGAAAGAGAAAAAAAGAAGTTGAAAAGAATTATAGCTGTAGAAAATTTTTTGCCTCAAAATTCTATGGCAAAGAAACTATAGATATAGCAATCTACAATTTATCGTGAGATAAAGAATATTGGCTGTAAAAAAAGTAATTTTCCAGTCTGTTGTCAAATATCTGTAAAGACTGTAGAAAAACGAAGAAAACGTTCTTGGTCTCTGTATTTAATGTTACGCATAGGTAAACACAAAACAGGGATAACTTCTGATGAAGCACTGTTTCATCTGTCATTAACAACTGGCAAAATGAAGATTCAATATATTTCCAGCAATAAACGTCGCAAAGACGCAGTTGTTTTGAAAAATGCAAGTAGCCGTCAGGCGTTATTGTATGGACGGAAATGTCCTCTCAAGGCTTAACAAAACCATTTTTTTTGCAGAATCAAACTTTAAAATTGATACTAAATACAAGCAGAATAAAGTTTTGAAACACTTGATCAAAAAAAGTAAACGTCTTTACCTTCAAGGCAGCTGTTTTTCACCAAAATTCTGCACTAAGTCATACTGTAAAATCAACTATAAAATGGTCGGAAGATTAAAAAATAAATATTCTGCCTCCTGATAAATGACTATCACTATCCCCTGTCTGTGTTCTTTGCGATTATTTTTTATGGGGATACTTAAAAAAACAATTAAATAGACATAAAGTAAAAGCCTTTCAAATGCTTCAAAAAGCAATTTAAGAGGAAGTTGGAAAAACACCCCAAAAATGATCGAAAAAACTTTTATCTTAGCCAAAACGCTTACGAAAAGTGTACTGTTCTAGAGAAAACCACATTGAAAATTTCATGTAACTTTATTCAATAAAAATTTATGATCCTCTGAAATTGGAATGAACCGGTACTAAAATGTAAAAATGAAGCTCAAAAAATAATGCTAACTTAATTATTCAAGTGTCTATCAATAAAATTAATTCCCAGTGGCGTACACAAGGGGGGGGGGGTCCTGGGCTCCGGACCCCCGCCAAAGCCCTTGATTTTTTTTCCGATTGATTATAATTCTAAATATATAGTGCGTAAAATTTAATTAAATATTTGTTATTAATGATTAATTTTATTAAATAATGCTAATTATTTATTCAGTAATTAGTTTTTTACTGTGTTTTGTTCCCGAAAATCGACAAAATCGAAAGGAACATGATACAAGAATGGTAAACTTTCGACCCCTTGAAAAATTCCTGTGTCCGCTACTGCTGATTCCTGATTAAAAAACCCACGAATGGTTGTATATTTTGACAATATGAATAAAAATAATATATAAACTTTTTCGTCTGTCTGCGCGCGTGCGAATAATTTCCCCTTTATTTTTACAAGAAAACATTAAGATGTGCATGGGTAGGGCAACTGCAATTCTCTGGAAGATACAAGCAAGAGTCGTCCGAAAAAGAAGAAATCAGAAGGGATTTCCATTGAAATTATTCTTATGTAACCGACACACTTTTTTGTGATGTCATGATAAAAATACAGAAATCATGTTAAGATTAAGTTGTCACGAAGAAATAGGTATATTGTTTCAACAATGTAAAAATCAAAAGCAAATAACAAATAAATTTCTTAAATGTGAACTTATTCTAAATTATACCATCATTTAAATAATAAATGCAATGATTAAAAATTTCACCGAAATAACTTAAAATCTTTAGGGAATATGACTGAGTAAACATGCTTTAAGATATAAATATTATTTGCCACTATATATTAAGTAATAAGATAAATAAACGCCGAGCAATCATATGTGTTTTCGTGAAGAAAAAATAATACGTCGTTTTGAACTCCCAATTTGTATATAACAAATTTGATTCAATCATTTAAGACACATTTCGATATAGAGTAAATATAGATATAATATAGATAATATAGATATAATATAGAGTAATATAGATATAAACTAAAAGTGAAATAATTTTTTTAAAGAGAAATTCATTGAAAATGTGTACAGGGTGCCCTTTAAACAGCGTCCAAACTCGGCACAGCCAGATTTCTCGTTGGGAATACATAAGAAATGCCCAGAGAACTGTAACTGTACGATCCATAGTTAACAAGAAAAATATGGTAAATGATGATGGAAGAAAGGGTTCATAATAGGACTCAGAGCGCATTTCTGTTCTCCTCTACGTGATTGTCTGAATACGGCATATCTTGGCCATTGGATTGGATTTGGGGGTCCGGTTCTATGGCCGTCACGATCTCCAGATCTCACACCATTTAGTTCCCCCCTATGAGGCAATCTGAAGGAGTTAGTGTACTGGGACGCAGTGGCTACACAAATGGACTCAGTTGATTGTCTGCACGCTGCTTGTATTACGGTGGAAACCGCGCTGTTGCGACGTGCGCACTCATCCATTCCACTGCGCGTTCAAGCCTGTCTCGATATGCACGGATGATACTTTGAACACATCTGTCTTTTTAAATTTTTTCAAATACTATTATTAAGGTGTCCAATGCGTTGTTTTTTTTCTTTGCATTGGATGGGATGTCGTACTTTGTTTTTCATATTTTTCTTGTAAACTATAGATCGTACAAGTACTGGCACACTCTGGGTATTTTTATGTACTCCCAAAGAGGATTCTAGCTGTACAGAGTTTGGGCACTGTTTTTAGGATACCCTATTTGTTCACTATGTGAAGGTATATAAGTGTAGATTCCTTAACATCTCAATATACATCTCATGTCTTTATTTATATTTATTTTTATTTATTTTAGTAGAAAAGTATTAAGTGTATTAATTATGAAAAAATTCTCTCGGTCTTAAAAAAATTCAATAGTTTTAGTTAGTTTCTTAAAATTTCTAAAACAATAAATTATTGTTTGATCTACCATTTAATGAATAGTATATGTGTGTACACGGAAAAAGTAATTAGGAAAAATAGTTCTTTTGAAATTGTTTATGGTTTAAAATCTACAGAAATACTAAAGGAGAGAAAATGGCCCCTTCAGCCAAGTTGAGTCCCGGAACTTTGTTACCGGAGAAGTAGAGCCTTCTTCTTTAAAATATAGTTTGAATCCTTCGGAGGGACTCTCCAGGGTCTATTTCCACTTCAATTTAAGTTTATTCGTCATTAAGAAAACTTTTGTCTCAAGCCATCTTAGACATTTAGCAGTGGAGATCATTAACAGTATCCCCAATGACGCAATCAAGATTTATACCGATGGTAGTGGAACCAGACCGGTAGCGGTATCTATATCAAAGCTCCCCAGGAAAAATTGTCTCTGAAAATACGCAATCCTGATCAGTTTTCAGAAGTGAACTAATAGCCATTGACGAGGGACTTGAAGCCATTTTATCTAAGAAGTAGTGTATTACGATGATCTTTTTGGATTCTCTCCGATAGCCGTAGTTCACTTCAACAACTTTTCAAATGGTTTATTGTTGGTGACGAAACCAGTGTCTCTATCTTACACAAACTGAAACATATATCGCTGCACCATAATATCCATTTTCAGTGGATTCCATCTTACGTCGAACTTTACGGCAACGAAATGACGGACAAACTAGCAAAGGATGGCTTTAATTTTCCAACTCCCTCCACATCCGCCCTTACCTATCTGGAATTATACTCGTTAATAAAATCTCAATATTTGGTGGAGTGGAGGGTACCTCCCACTCACGCGGGTAATAGACCTGGCCTGGTGATAGATGCTCGCAGACTACACTCTCTTGTCTTGCTAGTGATCACATCAAGTGCCTCTCAGTCTCAGCGAACAAAAAGATCTTCTCTACCTGTGCAAGGTGTCAATATCAGCAGGCTTCCCCTGAACACATAATACGTTGCATGGATTTCTCAAGCAAAGATATCTACCCTGATCCCCTTCTTGTGCAGCACTTTTTGAGAGTCAACGATTTAATGCATCTTGTCTGACTCCATCAGACCCTGGAGGATTAACAACAACAGCAATCTACAGAAATATGAAAATATTTATTTTTTTGTACGATAATCGAATGAAGAAGATTAATCAGATTCCTCAATTTTCTACGCCAAAACTATGAGAAAACTATATTGATATAAAATCTATTCAAAGAGTGTCCAGCCTTTGGCCAGAAAAAATATCTTAATTACTTTGCGGTGTTAGGATTCTAATCAAATTCAAAGTAAACCTCTTGCACCTTCATACACTTAGCTTCGCATTTCTTCCGCTGCCGAAAACGCTTCTGGAAAGTTTTTTTTTGGAATGGCTTTCGCCATCTTGTTTTGCAATATCTTATTTCTACTCTGAAAACGAAATCCTTTTAATGGCATTTTCATTTTCGGAAACAGCAAAAAGTCGCAAGAAGCCAGGTTCAGCATTGATAGTGTATAACAAGTTCTGTACAACTGCAAGAGGGAGTTCTGATCCACCGACAGAAGCTTGGGAATCAATTTCTCAATTACTCTGCGCATGATCACACAAAATTGCATGTGCAGAATCTATACTGATCTCAATTTGTTCAGCAGTTTCTCGTACGGTTAAACGACGATCTTTCAATATTAGATTTTCCTCCTTTTCAACAACAGCAGCATTTCGAGTGGTTTGTGACCTCCCTGAGCACTGGTTACTCTCTTCCAGCGAGTGTGCCCCTTTTGATTCGGTTAAAACCCAACTTAATTTGTGTGACCCCCATAGCATCGTCTCTAAATACTGGCTGATGAATAAATTTGATGCGGTACCTTTGCTCAACTTGTTAAGTCATCTTTAGAGAAATAAAAAACCGACGAACAAGTATAATAGCGCCTCACTCGACTGCCTACAGGAAACGACTGGAGTACACTGGAATGAAGGGAAAAATATTCAAGCTTGTGCACATTAAGCTGTCACCTTCTTCTGTGCCCAGTGGCGCCGCTTTAGAATCTCTACTGTGCGCGTGAAAATTCAAGGTTAGATACTTTTTTGAACAGACCTTGTATTTCTTTGTTTCAAGAATTACCTTAAATTAATACATACGTAAAATTAAAAAAAAAAAACCTACATTTGATTGAGAAGATTTTTATTTTTGAAATATTCAAAGCATTCACCCTTTTTTAAAATTGCTTCTCTCTAAAGTGCGTAGTTCCCAAATTCTTCTAATGAACGAACACAGAGCGATGAATTGTTTATTGTTACACTAAGAATTAACCTGTTGGCTATTCTAACGTACGGAACGCAGCATTGTTCCTTTAAACTATTTGGTTAAAATTAAGGATATATATTAAGTGGATTGCATATATATATATCATAATAATATTGCATATAATTTGTGTGAGCCCCATAGCACCGTCTCAAAACACTTGCCGAATCTTACGAATTGTTTCACTCAAAAAATCACCAAGCTTTTAACAAAAAACTTGATGCAGTACCTCTTCTCAAGTCGTTCAGTCTCCTTTAGAGAAATAAAAATCCAGCGAACACGCGTATAATAGCTTCTCACTCGATGGCTTTCTGGAAACGACTGGTGCATTGGAACGAAGAGAAAAAAATTCAAGCATGTGCATCAAGTTGTCACCTCCCACTGTGTACAGTGGAGGCATCTTAGAATCTCTACTGTGCACGGGAAAATTCAAGGTTGGGTACTTTTTGAACAGACCTTGTAAAATAAGCTTCATTCATTCTTTTTCTGAAGGAACGGGCCCTAATTGGCATCAGTACGACTCGACAGAGTCGTCAACCACGGTCACTGTATAATTCTGAAATATTAACTTCTCTGACTGATTTTAATATATTTTCTTATTCAATTCCTACTATTAGCTCACACTCTCTATTTAACTATCTTGGTGGAATTTTCAATCATTAATAAAATATATTTTAAAGCATCCAATTGAGCTGAAATTTTATATACATAATTATTTTGGATGACAATACAGAAATTTAATTATAATTAATAAAAATTAATTGATTAAAACTAATTATTTAATGAATTACAAATACAGCCACGTTGGCATCCTTTTTGGCCACTTAGCGACCCTTTTGGCGACTTGAGTCAGAACTTAAAAATATTTTTTTTCTCACGTTTTAAAGCGCTCATTTGAGCTGAAATTTTATAGACACGATTGTTTTGGATGAGAATACGATACCTTAATGTTAATTAATAAAAATGAATTACCACTTAATGTTGTCATTCTGTCCTATGTATATAAAAATTTATATTAATTGTAACTATTTCATAAAAAGTAGCTAAAATAAAATTTATTTTGTTGATCTAAGTAGGAATTGACTTAAAATTATTTTGTTTTAATTTTAAATTAAAAATAAAATTAAATTAAGAATTTTGTTTACTTGTTTTAAAATGTATTTTTTTAAAAAAAATATACATTTTTAGTAAATGAATTGAAATTTGATTGATCCAAGTCAAGAGATTGAATCCGCTTAAAATCACTTCTCAAGTGTGAAGCATTTACAAATTATCTCCGTGTCATTATAAGAAGTCTTTCTTCTCACGACACACAATTTTCTTTCGTGTATTTTCTCAAAACACAGTGCGATAGATGATAAACCTGATATACAAGAGAAGAAAAAAAATCTTTACCAAGTTTATCCGTGGATAATCACTCGACACACAAAAAGTCGTGGGAACGAAAGAATTTGCATCTAGAAAAAATGGCAAAAGAGACTTCTTTTTCCGAAACAAAAGATGACAGCGAGAGAAAAAGATTTTGTGTTACTTGGGCCTCTGATCCCTTCAGAAGTCAGAAGGGAACATAAATTCTCTCTCTCTTTTTTTTATGCAAATCACATCATAAGAAAGGGGGTATATAAAGTAGGGGTTGTGAGATGGTCTTTTATTCTGTAGATTTCTTTGCCAATGGAGTGAAGGATATGGATCCTTCATCAGATGAACCACTTCCCATACTTGCAACTCTCACAAACTCTGAAGTAGAAAAGTTTGTATGGGTAAATTTGTTTTCTTTGTTCAGGCCTGTTTTTAGCAGAAATGAAGTTAACTTTCAAAATTCTTTCTGTTATTATTAATAAATATATATAAATAAACAAGAGAAAAAGATAAAACTTATCATGATGAACGCATTCAATGATTTCTCCCAGAAAAGAATCATAAGCTAAAGAAAAATAGTTTTTGTTTTGACGAAAATCTATTCATGTATATTTAAGTACTGGTAAGAAAAACAAGAGTAGGGGTTTGATAAAAGTTTTAATTTATGGCACATTGATACTTAAATTTCAAAATCGAACTTTTCTAAAAAGCATTAAAAAATAAAATAAAAGAGATACTCTTGTGAAATGTTTGGAAACTTGTATAAAAATGTTTTTTTTCTAACCCTTTCATATTTTTTTTTATTAAGATAATGCTGTATTCAAAATAAAGTGCAAGATTTTTTTTTAAAGCAAATCAGTAAAAAAAGTTGGTTAGAAATTGAAAAAAAAAAATCTAAAAATTACTAATGCTATGTTATTTGTATGAAAACAATAAAATGAAAAACTAACAAACAAACATTTACTATGTGTTTAACATTGTAAATTTGTTACATATATATATATATATATATGACATGTTTTTAGCCAGAATCAGACTTAGTTTTAAAAAGGTCTTTATTCTAGAATTAGTACATCTCTTCTGACGCTAAGAGCAGGGAGGAAAAAACACGCCACAGTGTGTTTTAAGTGGGTTAACACTTGAAACACCGATGGGGTAAGTATCGTGGATTTTATGATTGTACTTGAAAGTTAATGCTGACATATAGGGCTATTAAATATAACGATCTGGAATTAGACATGTTTATTGGCTAGGCCATATGTTCGGAAGAAATAAATGGGTGATTAGTTTGATACTTGAAGATGAAATGAAAAATATGAGTTAAGTGCTAGATAGGGAATTTAATTTTTAATCTAATTTAATTATCCTTATATATATGCTTAAAAGTATTTTTCAAAATTGTGTGTAACAAATTTTTTAAAGATTTCTTATACACTCATGGACAAAAAATTAGCGCACCAAGAAATAATTGCGGGATCGTAACAAAACTTGGCATGAAGGTACATGTCGGGGAAATATGCACGATTAGAAATGCAGTGTGATTGCGAATAACGTATAGCCGGTAGAGGGCGTTTAACGTCGTTCTCCGTGGAGTATAAAACAGGTAACCAAAGCTTGTTTGAGTGTGCTGAATCGTTTACAAAGGAAGAGCTGAGGTAAACATGCCATTACGCCATTTTCGAAGACAATGTGAGAAGCTGTGGCAGTTTGAGAGGGGGAGAATCATCGGCATGATGGAAGCTGAGTGGTGAGCTAGGCGAGTAGCTCATCAATTAGGCCTCTGTGGTTGTGTTGTAAGAAGGTATTGGGACCAGTGGATCCGAGAGATGTCATTTACACAAAGGCCAGATTCAGGCGTCCTGAGTCTGGTCTTTGTCCTCACCACCCTCGACAGACCAGTAGTCGAGAAGACCGCCTCATCTTAAGAAATGCACGCGTACAGCCAACTGCTTCATCGGCCGCCATCCAGGCACAGGTAGCACCTTCACTAGGGGCCCCTGTGTCTTTTCGAATCATGCGAAGGCGCCTGGCTGAAGGACATGTGGGATCGCGGCGCCCATTACATGAGCTGCTCTTGACACCCTCTCATCAACGCCTCCGTTTGGAGTGGTGCCGCGCACGAGAAAACTGGACTGCAGCGGAATGGAACCAGATGATCTTTAGCGACGAATCCAGATTCAATCTCAGCAGTGATGACAATCGAATTCGTGTGTGGAGACCCCGTGGTGAACGCCTCAATCCTGCCTTTGCTTTACAGCTGGTGTGATGGTATGGGGTGCCATTGCATACAATACACGATCACCCCTGGTATTGATCCGGGGCACCATGACCACCCAGCGGTATGTCCATGACATCCTGCAACCACATGTGTTGCCCCTCATGCAACGGCTCCCAGGAGTCATTTTTCAACAAGACAATGTTTGGCCTCACACGGCAAGACGGTCTCCGCACTGTTACTACCCTTCCTTGGCCTGCCCGATCCCCATATTTGTCTCCAATCGAGCATATATGGGATCATTTGGGACGGCGAGTTGGGCATCCCCTGAGTTTGAACGAACTAGAAGCAAGGTTACAGCAAATATGGAAGGAAATGTCTCAAGATATCATACAAAACTTGTATGACTCAATACCTGATCGTATCGCATCGTGCATTCGCGCTATATATAGAAGGGGTTCAACAGGGCATTAAATCCTCCGTTCTTTTGCCTTTTTATCTGAAATAAATGATCCCTTTTCTTTGATTTTCCAATCATTTACTTATATCAAAGTAGTCATTACGTATGTAAAATTTCATTTCATTTCGACGACTCCTTCTTGGTGCGCTAATTTTTTTGTTCATGAGTGTAAATAAACTAAAACTTTTTCATTTAAATGTTAGATTAAAATTAAAATTTAATTGATGAATACATTTTTGAGGCCACTTACATGACCACGATAGCCGAGTGCTCATGGTCACAAAGTCATGGCCGATGCTGTCAAGTCGTTATGACATTGATAACCTTCATGTAGAAAGATTGATATACGCTGAATCTGGTCAAAGTTCTCCCGTTGGAATATGTGGAAGTTTGGAGATTTAAGGGCTAGATCAGATGACATTTTCTTCATTTGAACGTGGTTCAAAGTTACGAGATTCCTCACAAAGGGGTAGCTATATTTTTTGTGAGGGGTGGTTTGTAGTTCTAAGCCGTTTTCGATAAGCTCGGTCACTTTAGGCCTTACCCTAATCGTCCTCACGCATTTCATAATGCGAGTTTAATAAAAATCAAACTCAAGTCAATTTATACTCGGATATATTTTCCTTTGACATATACCACTCTTTAATAATAATACGATTTTAGCCGATTCAAGGATAAAAAAGGATTTTTCACGAAATTTTAAATTTTTGTTTTATACATTTTTAAAATGGTCCAACCCCATAACAATGTCTCTAAAGCTGAACTCATTGTTGTCTATAATTAATTATGGTGTGTGTCTCAGAAATCTCTTCCACGCAATTAAATTCTAATTAATTCCAGTGGCCTCTGTACACAGTGGTTTCATTAAATAAATTGATGATAGTTTAACTGTTGTCGTGTCAAGCATTACACATGTATATGTGAGATATATTTAAACGCAAAGGCACACATATATGGGATTGCATAAAATTTATAAATATATTTTTGATTTAATTTCTTGATGTAGGAGATATAATGATATCCATCCTTTTGAGCTGTTCAATGTTATTTTTTTCACAGCTACGATGATAATTGCTTAAGTTATAAAGAGTGTTCTATTTTTTTTCATTGATGGAGTTCGAAAATAAATCATGAATAAGATAGATATGCTCAGATTGATAACTCCATAACTTTTTACTTTTATTTAAAATTTAAATCAATGGAAGCAATTTAAGAATATATAAACTTAATATAAAAAAATTAATAAGGATAGATTTTTGTTACTGTTAATAAGTATATGCTATTTAACGATGTATTTTTTGCTAATTTTTCACACAACATCCTTTTCAACAAGGTTTTGATTAATATTTTAATTCTGTGAAGTCGATGTAGATTATTCACTAGTTAAAAACTAATATGAAATCGTTGAAATATTTATCAGCATGCACACATAATGCGTTTTTAGCGAATAAGGACTTGAACACGTTGTTCGACTGAAATATTATCAGCCACTTATTCTGTGTGAGTGAATGAATGTTAACGACGTCGCACTAGTCAGCTACACGAGGTCATTTGGTGAAGGACCTCGTAATTTTGAACCATGGTCAAGGGATGAGCTGGGTCAGGTGCCATCCACGTCACTTGACCGTGGCTCAAAATTACGTGGTCCGTCGCCAAAAGCCCTCGTGTAGCTGAACAGTGCGACGTTAATATTCACTCACTCACCCAGACAACAGTACGAAAGGTAGAGTAATATTTTTGCTGTATCTTCCAAATAAGTAGGATTTCTTACCAGTCTTTAATAATATCAAAAGCAGCTGTGTGAATCGTTGGTGTAAAACTTTTATATATACCTGCCTTGAACATTTTCGATTGACTTAAGAATTAATAATTAAAAAGTAATAGCAAGTACGGTGTCTCTTTTCACGTTGGATAGTATCGATTAGTTAACATTATTGGAATTTTTATCTGAAAAGTTCTGTATTCTCGAAACGAATTTATTTATGACGAGTCCTTGTTGATTAGATTAATTAGCTAGAGCAGTTTCTCTCTCATCGAGCAGAACTCATCAAAACAGAATGGAATTCTTAGAACATATTTCGAGTCCTGTGCGGTTAAAATTTCAAGAATGAAGTTCACGCTCCGTGAAAGCAATTCCTCGTACGGATATGCTGAAGCGGAAATAAATATTAATTTGAGAGAGAGAGAAAAGTTTGCTTCCGTTCGTTAATTAACTTGATTTCTCAGTTAGCTTCCACGGGAATTGTCAATAGGAAGTAGGTAATGCTGTTGTTTTAAATTCATAATTTGTCGCTTTGCTGATGTTGCCATAATTTATACTTTACTTTTTGATTTTGCCGCGCATTCGTCATAGTATTTCTCAGGGCATTCGAAAAGATGATGGCATAAATGGAATGACTGGGTTAAAATCGCGGTTCTTAATTATCTGAAAATAGAAGTTAGAATGCTGTTTCTACGAATGTGACTAAGTTCTTTTACTTAAAATAACCCAGAGAGTTATGAAATGAATTGAATGCATTTGACGGGTGAGCGTTAAGTTCATTTTTAACGAATATATGGGAAGCAAATATGTAAATTTTTCATCCGTTCAATGACCACACAGCTAACCTTCGAAGAAAATAGATGATAATATGAATTTCATAGTTTCCTTGATAACTGTACAGTTTGACAACATAAAATATGAAGAAAATTAAATTGTCATATGAAGCAAAATGAGATCACAGGGCACATAAAATGAAAACGTGTTTTATTTATGACGGTCAAATAATACTGGAAGTAACGCGGAAGATTTTTTAACATATACAGTAAAAAGATCCTCTTGCACTATTGTAGGATTGGATAAGCACGTTATCGTATCCTCCATACAATCCTCGTAGATGTAGACCAAGAGAACCTAGTTGACATGGCTGTTTGAGGATAACTCAGGAACTTTGGACCAATAAAGAGGAAAACAACAGGAAATCAGACGATAGCGAGGAGAACGAGGCAGAAGACGAAGGAACGATGTGGACTCAATAAACGCCTCGGGAAATCCAGGATGATTTGATTACTAAGTATTAACTTTCTCGAAAATAACTGCCTTAAATAAATGTATACGTAACTTAATCTGGTCGTTGTCACTCTCGACACAATTTATTTAAAATAACATAATTATAACACCTTAATTTCAGAATTAATATAACTTTGGGATGAATATTGTACTGATTGAAAATTAAGAGAATCTCTTAAATTTTTAAAATAATGAAGAAATAGAGCAAACAATTTTTGAAATATATATTTTTTAATATGGTAACGAAATCGTGACCGGAGTGTCATAGGTTCGAGTCCTTTGCCACTGAAGACCCTCTGTGTAGAGGAAGCCGATGCACGTTAAATCTGTCTTGGCTCAAAGTCCTCTCTTTTGCGTGGTTTGGAAGTTAGGAGAAGGAGGTGTCAGCCCAGGTGCCGTCCTCGTCACTCTACCGAGGTTGAAAATTACGAGGCTCATCGTCAATAAACCTCGTGTTGCTTTATAGTGTGACCTTAATAAAACTTTCACTCTCACTCCCTAGCAATGTATTAGCCCGACTGATTTACTCATTTTTTTATAGAGTCATTTCTTTTGAAATGGAATAAAACGTAATCCAAAGGAAAATCTATTTTTCTATCATTCTATACACACTGGTTGATGGAATAAGGAATGGTTCGAAAATTTGATTTGTTGTTTGTTAAACTCTAATAGGAAACGCCATCTCTTGCTGCACTTGGAATTAGTTACAAATTTCTTGAAAATTAAACTTTTCTGAAAGGAAATTGAATCTCGAAAGCAAAAGGCAGCCTCACGCGAACGAGTTTGAACACACACTTTTTATTTACTTAACAGAATGTTACATTAGGATGCGCAGCGCGCCATCTGTGGACTGTAAGATGAAACATTGGTTTTCATAAATTATGCAAAAATCACACACACACAAAAATCTCGATAACTCAAAAAGTTGTGCATACAATTTAATGAAACTTATGCGCAACGCATAAGAAGATAAACATAGCATACAAAGATATCACCAGACAATTATGGTGTTACAGAAATTAGCAAATGTATACAATGAACAAATCGGATGTGTCAGTTTGGTATAAGAAAAGTATCTATAATATGGGGTTTAATCCATCCAAGAAGCAATGCAGCACATGCGGCGATGTGTGATGCTCTGAATTACGTGGTTTACTAATTCTGTAGGAAATGCGAGTCATTGCTCTTCCAAGGCAGTTGAAAGCGTGGCTAGAATTCTAGGAGGGGGATCGAGAGCAGTTGCAGATCGTCCTAGAGCGTCCCAAACATCCTCGATATTGGTAAGGCCCGGTGTTTGAGCTGGCTACTGCATGCACTGAATTGTTTTCTGCTCAAGATAAGCATCCAAGATGCGAGTCCTGTATGGTCTAGCATTAACATCCGCAGCCGGAAAGCATCCCCTATTGTCCCGGCATAAGGGAGAACATAAGCCTTCAGGATGTCATCTCTGTAGGTGTGAGCATTAACATTTCCACGGGAAAAGACTTGGAGGTCTGTGTGTCCACCCAAAGAGATACCACCCCAAACACAGACTCTGTATGCATCTCTTTCTCGGATGAAAACGAGTTTCAGGTTTTCTCTAAATGAAAATACGCCTATTATCACTTTCGAGGCTAAACCTGGACACATCCGAAAAAAAAAAGACAGCTCTCCATTGATCACGCATCCAAGGGACATACTGACGTGCCCACTGCAAACATTGCCGCCTGTGTCGTGACGTGAGTGGGACGCATGAAGACCACGTTAGTGAAGCCTTCGACACGCGATTGCCCTTGATACCAACCTTCCGTAGCTTGCAGAGAGGGAAGATCTTAGTTTAGCCGGAGTTGCGACTTTATTCCTTCTTGCGCATAATGACAAATACCTGTCATTGACACTCTTGGTAGCGTGTGGCCTTTCTTATCTGAACCTCCTGGATGAAAAATCCGTGGTTAGAAATTACTGCGAAAGTCTATGAATCTCAGACGAACTTACATTCAGTCAACCCGCCACTTCCGTCTGACTTTGTCTTGCCTCTAGACAAGTGATTCCCAAAGTGGTCTATATAGACCCCCGGGGGTCTATGACGACCTGTAAGGGGTCCACGTCAGCGAAAATATAATTTGGGAGTTCATGAGATGTAAATAAGGGTCTACGATAGTGGCTCTCATTAAACCAGATCATGACTTTAATTTTAAAAAGAAATTTAATCAAATGGAAATAATACTCACCTATTTAACAGATTTATTTACTAAATTTAAAGAGGTTACTTTGAAGTTACAAGGAGACAGCCTACATTTTATTAAAACAAGGATCCCATTTCAGCCTTTCTTACCAGAATTAAGTTAAATGAATGTAATTTTGGACGTTGCAAATTTTCCCAGTTTCTCAATTGTCACAGATAATCTGCCAGTAAAGAAGGCATTCTAACCTACGTTCAACTTTTAAATGCCCTTTTTTTTAGATTTTGAAACTAGGTTTGAGAATGTTTTAACTATCATAACACCAGAGTAAGCAATGAATTCATATAGTCACTTTGAAAAAAAATGTCAGATTACAAGAATTAGGCACTAGGAATAGGCACTAACGAAGATAAAGTAAAATTTAGAAACGGATGTCAACAATTTTGGCTTAAGAAAACACATGCTAAACATTATACTTCACTACAGTTAAAAATTTCAATCTTTTAAGGTCAGTAGTTCTATACTTGCTGTCAAGACACATTTAAGTTAATGAATTTTCAACAATTTAATATTAGGTAAGTAGGAGTCTACCCCAAACTAAAAAACCTGTCAAGGGGTCTATGAGGCAAAAAAAAGTTTGGGAACCACTGCTCTAGACTCTCAATAGTTCGCCATCGCAGTTCTTCAGTCAAATGATGACCAGAGAACATGTTAGAATTTCGTTACACGAGATTTTTAATCTCAGACACGCAGTGACAATTGCCGCCCTACTCTAAGACATTCATTTTTATGCTCCTCGCAAACGACATACTACGATTGCATCGCCTCTATTTTGCATAAAGTAATATCGCTTAGAGCTTCTTCTACTTACCATCATATTCAAATTTCATTGAGATTGGCCTATTTTTGGGTGAGTTATCGTTATTTTTGTGATTTTTTCTTACTTTATGATAACCAGCTTATTTATAATTGTTTTCTCAAATCCAGTACTATAAATGAAAATACGTTTATTTCAAAAATGGTTGTGTAGTTAATTTTTCTGGCCCATTGAGGCTTGTATCTACCATGAAGGGTTTATAAATGACGTTATAAGGAATATCCAGAATCAGTAGTATTGAGGTCTTTCAGAAATATCTAGGGACTAGTTCGCGTTATGTGTGTTACGTTAAGAATCCGCATATAAAATATTGAAGGGAGACGGTTGATAAATTCGTTATTATATATATATATATATATAATGAGTTGTGTAATTTTTAGTCGTTCCGAGGTGCCATGCGTTTCTCAAGTGAAGGGATTATGACAGCATTTCTGAAACTGTGGGGGGGGGGAGGGGTGTAATAACCCTTCGTGGGGGGCACGAGCATATCGAAAATAAATGATTATTTTTTAAAAAATATTAATTTACTGAAAGGAAACAAAACAAAATACATTCTGACATAATAAAAAATTAAAAACATTTTTACTTTTATTAAGCAGTATTAAATGCTTATAAGTGTATTAATATTGCTCAATGTATTTGATAATTAATTTATCAATACTAAGTTAAGAACAAGTATAAAATAATTACAAGTGACACCCATGGGCTTGTCATATACAAAATTTACTACTTATCAAATAAACTGTGCGGTTTGTAATTTAAATAGTACTATAGCTTTAGCGTCAAAAGTACATTATTAAATTCAATACATTGTTATTGTATGGATGAGGGGGGGGGGGGGCCCGAGGAAAATTATAATTGGAAACTGAGTCCCCAATGTTGAAAGTCTGAGAAGCACTGGATTGCGGTAAGTATGTATTTATTTATCTCCTAAAAGCCAAGGAAATATCAATCACTTAAACATCTACAGACATTATTGGATAAATCATGCTTCTTACTAACTGAAAGATGAAGACAACGGATATTTATATTAAGATAAAATGAAAGTTATTTTGTTACTAGATGAAAGTTATTTGCAGTTTTTAAAAAAATATGCTGTGTTTTAATTTAACATTCAAGTAATTTTTTTTTTAAAAAAAGTTCTGATTATCTTGTAATACACACACACATAAGCTTATAATAAGAACTGTAACTACATTGCCTAAAAAAATAAGCAGCAATCAGCAAAATTAGTACAGCTTGAGAAGAACATACTTAGAACAATAAAATATGCAGCAAGCAATGAAATGCAAAAGCAGTTCAGCAGTTAAATATTTGTATAATTAAAACTCGGGCTGAACAGTGAGATAGATATAAAAGCAGGTTCATTTCAGCAGTTTTTGTTACTTTCGTTGCTTTGGATGTTACGTTTGTATGATACTCATTTCTTTGTTTCAAATTTCTGAAAATGAGACTACTACGACACTTGAGTGAAAACATACGCTGTTATGCAATCGAACGGATCATGGGAACGACCGTCAGAGATTACCCGAGTCTTAAACGTCAAACGTTTGATGGTCAGCCGCTTGAAAAATCGGTATGAAAAGGAATATATAGTGTCACGAGGAGCTGGTGATGGAAGTCCAACGGTTATAATCACCCACGAGGGCCATTATCGGTGTCTGCAAGCGTAATTGGACGTGTTCATCCCGACAATTTCCTCTTAGCTTTGGGATGCCTCCAGAAATAGTTGTGGCGACATATTACAAAAACAATATTTGCACTACGGAGAAGGATAAAAAGTACTCAACTTTTGATGTAACGTTTATTGTGTTCTGTTTACATTTTCCCCGGCAGCTAGTCAGCCATTGATGTCCGCTCTTTATGTATGCATTACATCTGTATACCAAAATTCATTTAACCTTTAATATCATTGTAAATAAAACCATTTCCTTCATAGTGATATCCCGACAAACTGTTTGCAGACGACTGCATGAAGGTCATCTTTATTCCAGCCAACCATCAGATTCTGGTGCTATTGATGTCATCTCACAGAAAAGGTCGGTTACAATGGGATCTGGATCACAGCCATTGGATGCCACAGAAATGAGTTAATGTATTCTTACCGATGAGTCCTGATTATAAATAAACAACGATTCCAAGTGGATACGAATCTAGAGAATTTCTATTACTCGATGTCAAGCTCTCAGTGTATTACTGAAGACACAGCTATATATATACAGTTATGCTGGTGTTATGGTTTGGCCGAGATATCATTCGGTGAACGAACTGACCTCCACGTCTTTTGTCAATGTTCAGTGGCAACAATTACACATATCGGGATGTAATCCTCGACTCATATGTTCGTCCTTATCTGACAGTCATGGGTCCTGATGCCCTGTCTAAGATCGATAACGCACGAATACATACAGTTAGGAATGTCAACCAATACGTGGAACTTGAAACACTGCTTCGCGAATGTGTTGGAATGACCAACACATTCAATCAACTTGAACCCAATAGAGAATGTGTGGCACATCCACGAGAGATGTCTTTCTGCTTCGTGCAATCCTCATCAAAACCTTTAACCCTTAATTTCCCACTGCTGCATTTCTGCAACATATGATTTATTTTAATTTAACAGACTCAATATATTTTTAAATTACCTACAAATCACTTATCAGAGAAAAAAAAATTACTGCAACGAAATACATGCTAATTCTTTCACTAGATGGAAGTGCTCTCTTTCCAGAAATCACAACAATTATAAAAATCTCTGATGCCTCAAGAACTGTGTTTTTGCTATAAAAAGAATCTATTGTATTTTATGCTTCCTCTTATTTATTGACGAAATAAATTACCAGGTAAGAAATTTAAACATTTTATGATGAATAATAAAATACTCATATAATTTGTTTTTTGTAATTTTCAGCACTAGTGCGCAATGTTGCACTTCTGCAACAAACAAAAAAATGACTGAAATTCAATTTAAAACAGCTTAATTTTTTTTATGTATTTTTCCCTTTTAGTATTACTCGAGAACTAGCTGATATAATTTTTTCATAGAAATTTAAAAAATTGAGAAGTTAAGGGTTAATGAGTAGATAGCATGCCTTCAAAAATGGGCAGAGATCCAGTAATGTGTGATTGACAATCTGCTTACAGGCATGAGTCGTCGCTGTCGAGCCTGCATCTCAGGTATAAGTGGTCACACGCTCTACTTACATAAATGCTTGCAACTAAACATTTTAACTCAAATTAGGGACACGATTGCTTATGCTGCTTATTTGAAAGCTAATTGTTGTTTACCTCTGTTATTTTGCGCGGCATTGCCTCTTGTGTTCCCCATCATGCGAAAATTCCATTGAGTTTCCCTGAATTGTTTTCATTTTATTCCCCTTTTTCTGTATGTTGCTTGTTTTTTGAGACATATTAATCTACTAGTTTTAATAATTAGTTTTAATCAATTAATTTTTATTAATTATCATTAAATTACTATATTGTCATCCAAAATAATCATCTATATAAAATTTCAGCTCAATTGAGCGCTTTAAAGTGTATTTTATTATAACGATTGAAAATTCTACCAAGATAAATAAATAAATAAATATATAGAGAGTGTGAACTAATTGTGGACTGTAGGAATTGAAAAAAAAAGAGAAAGATCAAGGTTGGATTCTAACTTTACTTTAGAACTTTCGAGTTAATGTGTAGCTGAAAGGCATACGATTTGGTTTTAAGCTCCATGATTACCCTTTCTAGGAGGACAGCGGTAGCCTAGTGGCCAAGGTAACAAATTCGTAGCCGGCATGTCATGAGTTCGAGCCTAGTACCGCTGCAGACTCCCCGTGTACGGGAGCGATGCAAGTTAAATCTGTCCAGAGCTCAAACGTCCTCTCGTTGGTGTGGTGTGAAAGTTAGGAGAGGGTTTCCAGCTCAGGTGTCGTCCGCGTCACTTGATCATGGATCAAAATTACAGGTCCGTCACCAAAAGTCTTCGAGTAGCTGAATAGTGCGACGTTAATGTTCACTCACTCACTCTACCCTTTCTTGGAGAACTCCCTTGGCGTACTTGCCCTAGTACTTCTTTCAACCCTTCATCGGAATGAAGTTGCTAACAGGACAAAGGATCGCTGTTTTCAGCTGATCTTTATCACACCCTAAACTTGTCAACTCAAAGAAAAAACAAATATAATTACACTTTGATTATTTAATTTAGTTGTTGATATCCCTCGTATACCTATAGTAGCGTAAATTTTAGATATACATTTAAAGAGGGATTCTTGTTTCTGCGATTATTTCCTAGTGTTTTGTGTCATCTCGACTTCTATTTTAAGGTCTGGTTCGAGTCATAATATATCAGGTGAAGAATCTTTGACTTTGGAAGGGGAAGGAGGACCACGAATCATCTCCCGGCTTTTGAAGCAAGAAGGAAGTTTCAACATGGTTTTAGCATACCAGTGTTTCTTTTCAGGAATATATACTTTAATGCAGAGAACCTTCGCTCCTAAAAGTTTAAATGGGTTGAGAAGAAGAAACATCCCCCATGCAGAGAGATACTTTCAAAAACATAAAAATGACAAATAATTTAGCCATAGCATGTAGTATTCCCAGTGTTTAATTTTTTTTTAAAAAAAATCCTACTACAGAGCAGTTTTATTAAAAGTAGCATAATGAATGCAAATTAGATAAGCAACTATCCATCATGATTGCAATAAAAATATTTCTATTCTTCATAAGACGAAAGCTTTGTTTGCTAAAACATTGTTACGAATTCTGTGTAAAATAGTGTAAATAATTTGTATTTGGATGTGTAAAGCATTTATATTACTCTGTTATATTTATTTTATGTTAAAATTGTGTAATATTCACAAGCAACACCATTCCTTACGTTATAATGGTGATTCAACCGGAATTTGGCGAGATCTTGTCAATAGAGTCAAGTTGGCATCATTTTTGCCGACCAATTTTGCCACTTGGGTGACCCTTTTGGCGACGTTGCGACCATGTTGGCGAGTTCGGGACCCTTTGAATTGGTCTAGAAATTTGTGGAGAAATATACGAGAATTTCACGCTCTATGACGCAAGAGGATCTTTCTGGAAGTTTCCACCGTCTCTATAAATAGAGCGTTGCTCGCCGAAACGAGTCAGTCTTGTTTCAACTAGCGATTAGTAAACTTGTCTTGACCGATAAGCTTGGCTGTGCTTGTGAATTATCTTTTACATACGTGAGTTTTAAACACTGGTAAATATGTTTGAGTGTTTCTGAAGGTGTGAAGACCTTCTGAGATTTGTTCTGTGCTACTGAATCCTGTAATTCAAGGATTGGATTTTCGTCAATAAATTCTCATCGCTCTTAAGGTATCCGACTACGTTCGAAACCATGATTTTAAAAAAGCGCATAAATGGATAATTTTTATGATATTTAATGTCACTTAGATTAGAATACATGTATACAATTGTTTTAAGGACATTATGACAAAAAAAAAATTATTTAAATACAATATTTTGGCAAAAAATTAACTTAGAATAACCTTTTTTCCAAATGTTCTCCTTTTGTAAAAAAGGCTTCTATTGTATTACTATTTTGCCTGTCTATAGCTCAGACCTCTGTACGGAGGCTCAACTATGATGTTTGAAAAATTCAAATTATTTTTAAAGTTACAACCATTTGAAATAATTATCGGCGTATTTTCTTAAAATTTCTCCCTTCTGTTTTCGTAAAACATGGATAAACCGACTTCCGAGTTATGCAATTCAAAGATTCTAGTTGAGCCTCTGTAGAGAGGTCTGAGCTGAATACAGGCAAAATATTAATACAATAGAAGCATTTTTTTTTTTACAAAAAGAGAACATTTGGAACAAGGTTATTCTAAGTTACTTTTTTACCAAAATATTGTATTTAAATAATTTTTTTGTCATAGTGTCCTTAAAACAATTGTATACATGTAGTCTAATCTAAGTGACACTAAATATCATAAATATTATCCATTTACGCGCTTTTGCAAAATCACGGTTTCAAACGTAGTCGGATCCCTTAAAGAGCTGCCTTGTACTTTGTGACTGATTTGCATAAAATCCTCGAATCCCGATCAACGTAACAATAAAATTTTTATGTTAATAATTTGATTTCACTGATTATGTTTATTAACATCATAAGTTGAAGCAGCACTAGGGCTATTGGTGACTGACCTCATAATCTTGAACCAAAGTCATGTGATTAGGACATTACTGTGTGAGTTTTGGTACAGCAATCTCCAATTTTTCAAGTTACATCAATACATTTGATCCCCGTGCATCAGCACATCAACACGACGGGTCTTTAGTGGAAAGAGTGAGTGAGGGGATCAGGACTCCAATTTATAACCCGACTGCAATAACGTCGGCCGAAAGCACCGAGGGTATGACCATTATTTCATCGTAGCCACACAATAAGTTTTGATAAATAACAAGTAATATAAAAAAAATTAAGACAATTCCTACTTAAATCAATAAAGAAAAATTTTATATTTTAGTTACTTTTTATTAAATAGTTACAATTAATATAAATATGTATATACATAGGACAGAATCACAATATTAAGTGACAAAATAGAAAGCGATTTTCCTTGCAGTTTTCCATTTTCCTTTCTATGTAGGGTATTGGACTATTTTTGTTTGTTTGTTACTATTTATTTTCATTAATTAAATTTAATTATTATAATAAAACTAGCGGGGTCCCCCTCCCCTGACAGACGTTGTCCTGTACAAACGTCTTAAATACGAAAATTACAAACTTTTTTAAATAAGTTGTAACAATCTGGAACTTTTTGATGAAATTTTTTTATAAAGAAAGTTATTACAATACCTGACATCATCACATGTACAGTTACCACAATTCGATCTATCGATTGCGTGTGAATATGTATTTATTATGAACTAAGTTGAATATAAAACCTATTCTGAAAAGAAACGTAAGGTATCCGACTACGTTCGGAACCGTGATTTTAAAAAAGTGCATAAATGTATAATTTTCATGATATTTAGTATCACTTAGATTAGAATACATGTATAAAATTGTTTTAAGGACATTATGACAAAAAATTATTTAAATACAATATTTTGGCAAAAAACTAACTTAGAATAACCTTTTTTCCAAATGTTCTCCTTTTATAAAAGATGCTTCTATTGTATTAATATTTTGCCTGTATATAGCTCAGACCTCTGTTCAGAGGCTCAACTATGATTTTTGAAAAATTCAAATTATTTTCAGAGTTACAACCATTTGAAATATTTATCGGCGTATTTTCTTAATATTACTCCTTTCTGTTTTCGTAAAACATGGATAAACCGACTTCCAAGTTATGCGTTTCAAAAATTCTAGTTGAGCCTCTGTACAGAGATCTGAGCTATATACAGGCAAAATATTAATACAATAGAAGCATTTTTTACAAAAGGAGAACATTCGGAAAAAAGTTTATTCTAAGTTAATTTTTTGTCAAAATATTGTACTTAAATAATTTTTTTTGTCATAATGCCCTTAAAACAATTTTATATACATTGTCTAATCTAAGTTATGCTAAATATCATAAATATTATCCATTTACACTTTTGCAAAATCACGGTTCCGAGCGTAGTCGGATACCTTAAACTTGTTTTGATAAAAGGGTAAAAAAAAGATAAAACTCGAGCTATTTTCATAACAGGTATATTTTTTAATGCACGAAAAATAAATTTATCGTAATGCCATTGAATGTACAATGTTTTTGGATAATCCTTGAGGGGTATAAACAAACAAACGCGATGGTTTGCCAAACCTTGGACAGGCAACATATAATTGGCCGTGTGAAAAGCAAGGGTTTTCTAAATCTAAGCCACAAATTGTCTTTGTTTGACCTTGTGACTTATTAATGGCCATAGCAAATACCAAGGGAAATGGAAATTGCAAACATTTGAATGGGTAGGTAAGTCTGAAAGAATCATTGGGTTCTGTGGTAGAAGTACAACTTCACCTTGAAGTTTGCCGCTCAAAATAGTGGCCTCAAGAATATTGCCCATGATTTTATGAACAATCACGTGTCCTTACATAATTTTGGCGTATTTTCAACTAATTGCGATATCAGACCGAATTGTGAATGTAAACCATTCTCGAATCCACTTGTATCCACACAAAAATATCATCCAAATTGGTCCAGCCGCTCAGGATGAGTTCAGTCACATACATACGCACAGAAGAATTATATATATAAAGATGAATGCCGTATCGTGGCGAAATGAATAATCTTTCTGATTCTGTAATTATTTTTTGTCTGATTTTGGTAGAAAAATTAGATTGCGATTTTAAAAACGGCGGAAATATCGGAAAATTCTCCCCTCTTTTCTTTTTTTTCTTGCCGTGCATTAGTAGAATAAACAGCACATGGGTAAAACAATTATGGGTTTTAAGGTTTTTAATTAATATCTTTTTAACTAATTGCGATATTGGACCAAATTGTGAATCTAAATCATTCTCGAATCCACTTGAACCCACACAAAAAATGTCATCAAAATCGGTCCAGCCGTTTAAGAGGAGTCAGTCACATACACACGCACAGAAGAATTACATATATACAGATTATTTGAAAGATATTAATTAAAAACGCTAAAAAGCATGATTCCTCTGCACTTTTGTAACAATAAAGACCCGGTTTGGTAAGTTTGGCTGAAAATTGATTTTCGACACCAACTTACGTCATTTTTATAATAATAGCGTTGTTACAACAATGCAGGTGAATATTGAGCTGAATATTTTTAATGTTTTTAATTAATATCTTTTTAACTAATTGCGTTATTGGACCGAATTGTGAATCTAAACCATTCTCGAATCCACTTGAGCCCACACAAAAGATTTCATCAAAATCTGTTCAGTCGTTTAGGAAGAGTTTAGTCACACACACGCACAGAAGATTTTTTATATATAAAGATAGTGTAGTGAAAAATAAATCAAATTCTCAGAAATCGGCAATCCTAGGTGGGATTCGAACCCACGACCTTTGGATTAGAAGTCCAACGCGCTATCCATTGCGCTGCAGGGACACAACGAACGACTTCCCTTTCTATATATGCTGTTGGACTATTATTTTTGTTTATCACTATTTATTCATTTTTAATTTAATTAATGAATTAATATTTTAAAAAACTGTATTAACATAAAGGGTCAACCACTACAAGTTTAAAAAATTGTATTAGAACTTGAATGGATGAATAGAATGTATTTTATTAAAGATCGAAATTTTTTGAACAAGATGTATGTATATATATATATATATAAATGAATACATATATATATGGAGAGAGTGAACTAAAATAGAGTAGGAATTGAGAAAAAAAGCCCAATGTCATCGAAATTGCAATATTCAAGTTATCACGTTTTCCTCTCTCTCTATCTCTCTCTCTCTGTCAGTTAAAATTATAGAATTCACTCTTTAGGAAAGGATCACAAAATCAATATTCGAAATAAAATTACTGACCAATAAACAAATCTCTTAAGTCAAGCATAATGAATCTTTTTCTATGAAGCTCTTATTAGGTGGAAAGGGGGAAATTATTTGGACGATCCTTTTAAGTAAAATGTATCAAATAAAACATAATTATGTTCCGTCAATAATTCGTTGTGATTTTAATTAAAATCTTAAGCGAAAACTTTTCTCTTTTATGAGTTGACAAAAAGAAGAAAGAAGATTTGAAGACTGATTTTAGAAAGAAAATTGATTTTTAGATTATATTTTCAACACAAGTAACAGAGAAGAATCTTTGAATTGCTTGAAATATACTTACATAACTTTTACAGAAGGTTGTTATAAAAATCTTATAGAGGTCAGTTAGTTAAAATTATCATCTAGCTCTCTTCCTCTCTCACATACTAGTCACGAATTTTACCTTCGTTTACGCGAATCACGGTTAGAGAGAATTGATACATAATTAAATTTATGCCTACTTTTACCACTAAATTTAAAAAAAAATTAATGAAGTTTTAACATTTATACCAAGAATTCTGAGTTAATTTGAAACAATAGTATTATAAAAAAACATTATATGTAAACATTGAATATTAATATGTAACATATTTAAACATTATAAAGGCGTTTTTAGGATTCAATACCAATAAATACTAATATTTAACTATTAATATTTAAAATAAATTGCCTAAATTTCCCAAAAATAACAATTATAAGTGAAATTTTAGCAATACTTTTGTAAAACTTCAAAGGAATTGGAGAAAAAAGTAATAAACTTACATTAGCAAAAATATTACTGAAACAAATTAGATGCATTTATCTAGAAAATGTACTAAAATTTTAATGTTTTATTAAAGTTTGAAAATTTTAAAGCTTATTGAGTAAACATATTTTTATAAGGAAAGTCACATTTTTTTATGAGACCATTATTTAAATAACAAGCCGTAACTCAAAAAGTATTCATACAATAAGAAATATTTTAGTACATTCTCTAAAAAATAACAAAAATATCAGGTTCAAAAAGTTTTATAGAAATACATTTGTAACATTTTGTGTTATCAGACTCGCCAAGATAGATTTTGAATATTTTAAATTCCTACTTCTAGTAGATCAAAGACTCACTTCCGGTTTTTCTAACTTTATAAAATTGATTGTAACTTGGCCTATAGGTAACGTAGAAACGAAACAAAGTATGTTTTGTAAAGCCAAAAGATAGCTCTATTCAATGAAGTAAAAACCAAAAATATCTGTCGTGACCGAATTTGGTCATCTTCAACGTGTTCGGATACCTTAACCATAACATTAGAATAAGCATTCTGAGTAAAATTTTAACCATTATTTTTTGATGCATTGAATTAGGATGGATTATTGTTCAGGTTAACAAGGATAAAAAGTAACATATATACCAATACATAACAGATGAGAAATTAAAAGTGCACTACAAGAGTTTTACCAGAAAACTATATATATAGTACTCAACAAATCATAATATTCTTTGTGAATCCTTCAACCTATTTGAATGGAGTAAAGGGAAGAGTTGAAGATTGAAACGAATCATTAAAGGATTGTCAGATCATTAACAAACTCTAACGAAAACTTTGAATTTTAAATTGTATAGATACTATGAAAATTATTACTCATGAATTATATACTGAGCACAAAAGAGTATCCTTAAGTTTTCCAAATACAGTATTTTACGATAATTAAAAGAAAAATTTATCGTAAAAATATCACTGTGTCTTATAGATGAAATATTTCATAAACATAGAAAGAGAGAAATGTAAAATAAACTTTTACGGGCTTTTAATATTTAGGAACAAATTTGTAACAACTTTTGTGTTCTTTTACCAAAAAATCTCCAATAGTGCACTAGAAATCTCTATGAGGAATTTTCATTGAAATGTTTTGCTTATATTTCTGCTTTATACGTCGTCGATAAATGAGACTACGAAGTATATAATAACAAGAAATACAGTCAGTCTTCCTATTTAGGAAGACTTATTGACAGGTTCTATAGAACTGCTTTTAGATACTTTAAATGTTTTTCTTAACATACCGTCCTTTCAGAAAGGGAAAAACATATTCAATAAAACAGATTTAATAAGATGAAAATAAAAAAAAAATCTTCATGCGTAAAATTTCTTTAAAAACAGCTGGATCATATTATATTCATCTACATTAGAAAACATTTGATCCGCAAAGTTTCCCGATCTGTGAAAGTTTGAGGTATTGAGATTCAAATGTACCAACATATTTCCTATTTCCTATGTGTTTTTTTTTATATTTAGATAAGTAAAAAAAATATATATAGCTTACGAATCACAAAAGTTTTCAAACAAAATAAGTTACATTATACAAAAAACAGCATGGTAACAGTTTTAGACAAGTATTAATTTTTAGTATTATAAAAGTAACATTTAAATTCCTTTGAACTTAGTTAAAGGGTTATATACTAATAAACCGATATAGAGTAAATAGAACGAAAAAATAAGGATAAATAAACATAAATACACATAAAAAACACACATATTTTTGCCAAGTAATTATTCATCAAATGCAGGTTCACTTTCATTGCTCCATCATGGCATATTCATTTTTATATCCTGGAAATATCAAGTGTTTTCAAGATACAAGTAAGATTCTTAAGTACAAAATATTTTCGAAGTCGAAAAATATTTCAAAACTTATCGTAATTGGGAAATGTTTTTGAAAAAAGGAGTAAATACGAAGAACTTTCTCTAATGAAGGGCGAAATGATTTTTGTCATGTAATGATATATACGAGTAAATTCTATCTAAACTAACGCATTCCAGTGGGTCTTAACACACGCCTTATGGAAGTTGTTGCTCTTGCGGAAATAACGGAAACTGAATTAATTACTGTATTTTTAGAGAGAACATTTTTCCTCTGTTTGTTAATTAAGTAACTCAACTTCATTTCTGATTACGTTTTAGTCAGGATTTCACCAAGAGAAACGAGTTGATTCTTGTTTTAAATGCATGATATACTCTCTTGTTTACGCCACAGGGATTAGAGTCGTCTTCAAATTAATTCGTTGAGATTTTCATAGAGACACCGCAGAACTAGGGAGGTGGAAGATCACAGCAAGAATATGTTATTTATTATGACATTCTTAATGAATAAACAGAAACTGCTTGTTATTAAAATAAAGAGTTTTATGCCAGAATAAAACAGTATACCATGTCGTCTTTTTCTTAACGCGAAATCTCTCTATCAGATTCAATCTTTAAAATTAAGATTGTTTTTAAATTTTGGATTATGGATAAATTTAAGAAATGTAAAAAAAATGCGGTCTTATCAGAAATGTTGTGGTTTGAAATTTAGTAACATTTTGTATATTACTGTACAAAACGTATGTTCCTTTCATCATTGAAAACCCCAAATGGTATATCTATATAATTCATTTATTCCTCTAAATTTGCAGTCAATGATGTAAAAGAAGCTAAGTTTCAAAATACATTTTCTAGATTTTCAGTCTAGATTCTTTAATACGTTATGCATTTGTCTTGTGATGTATAGAAATGGGAGTAAAGGTTTAAAAAAATGCATGTAGATGAAGGCAGTTTGAATTTAAAAATGAAGATGCTTCATCCTTTTTTAATTTGCTGCAAAGCTCTTGTCATTTTCTTCTAACACAGTGAATTTGACAAATTAAACGAGCAATGTACAAATAAAAGATAAATAGCCTATGGTTGCATACATTATGTAAACTATGTACATGAATTTTAATATTAATGCTGTTCAGTATAAAAGCTTCCACTTCGAGTTTAATTTCCTTAAAATATTTCAATTTATAACATTAGAATTCAGTATGTTAGTTATATTTAAATAAGAAGAGAGAGAGAGAGAGAGAGATTATCTGAATGGAAAATATAATACATTTCTTTCAAAGAAAATCTGATTAGCTCTTTAATATGTTCTGGAATGTTCAGATAACTCTGTGGCTGTGTGATATCTATATAAAACTAGTACTAAACATCACGCGAAGATGATCGCTTTGGCGTGGTTGATAAAGTACTTTCGTACGGAACGTAAGGTACCCAGATCAAATCTTTTTTCCTACAACTCAAAGGCATTAATGTTTCTTTACAATGAAAGCTCAGAACTCAAATGATGTGTAGTGCTTTTATTAAAATAAATTCTTCTATATACAATACTGGAATTCAATCATTCCATTTATATGAAAACGAGACCCAATTTTGGGACCTGTGTATAATTCACACACACACACACACACACACACACACACACACACACA
>BMAV01004916.1:115264-130791 GCA_019973955.1 Trichonephila inaurata madagascariensis
AATTTCTCATGAAATAAAAAGGATAGTAGCAGAAGAGAGATGTCAAATGTCAGGACGTACATATTAAATTTTCCCTTGTTCTTTTATATAGGTTTATTATAGTTTATTATTCGAAATAAACCTACATTTCTATGAATTTTGATTTTCTTACCGGCCCACTTTTAGTTAAACCTGGTTTATTTAGTCCATGTAAGTATTTTATAGTTTGACACCCTTGCTCTAAGATGTCTTACTTTTTAATTTATTCTGAATTCTTTTCATATAGATCAGTTTTTCAAGTTTCTGAGAATGATTTTGAAATATAGAATGCCTAAAAAAATTTCATAAAAGTTAAATTGGGGGGAGGGGGGAGGGAGGCTGAATTTCAATATTTTGAGTTATTCAATAAAGTACATTTTTGCTTATTTGCAAACAAGAGATTACTTTAAATTTTAAAGAAAATACTTACAAATTGCTGATTTTATACTATAATATTTGTAAGGAATTTTCTTGACAAATTGAAACGTAAAGTAAAATAGTTGTTTAAGAAAAATGGGAGGCTAATATACTACACCAAATCTTTCTTATAACATTTCCAATTTTGTTCTTTTGATCGATTGTTAAGTTGAACTGAAGCAGAAAAGCTGAAAATTTATAAATCCTTATAGAGCATTCTTCTTATTCAGCTATAGTGAAAAAATCTGTTTTTGTAGAAAGCATAATATTAAATAAATGGAAAATTCCATGCAACATAACTATTTTTAAAAAATTTCAAATACTTATTCAATGCAAAAACCAAACTTTTTAATGTAAATTTCATATGACATTTTTTTTATTCCCAGCGAAAGAGTTTGAATTCTTTAAGTACTTTTTATGATCTTAATGCATCTTCGGTATTTATTTTTTAAGAAAAAAAATTCTAAGCAGACATTTTTTTTTCATTTAAAAAATTGTATTTTATTCTAAAATTCCTATTTGTTTTGAAATGTTCTAATTTCGCATAAGCTTTTCTTCGGAACTCATCCATATATTCCAGTCACGATTTTTCCTTCTCTAATTCTGAAGAAGATAACGCCAAAATAAAGTGTTGGCATCTTTTACCAAATAATCCAATGGGAGATCCTTTACATTTATGAAAATGAGGGAGAATTTGACGAATCTCTTTCACAGCAGCCACCGAATCAAAAGCAAATCCGCTGCGTCTCGAGAAAATTTTTAAATTCCCCAGAGGATTCCAGTTAAGAGGGAAGAATTCCGTGTTTCTTGATGCTAGCCATGAAATGTTGTTGAAAAATCCACTTTTAATTTAATTGTTACACCCTGCCTTTCTTGATAATTCAGAAACGTTGAGTGACTAGGATCAAATATCTTGAGAGAGTAAAAGGTGTTAGGTATTAGCACTTTCTCGGGAATTGATTCCCTTACAAAAGAAAGAAAAGTCTATCGTAATTGTTGAAAAGATATTGTGTAAGGATCAAGTGTGTGCAACATGATGCGTTTCACCACAATAAAACGAAACAACGAAAATATTTGAAGACTTAACATTTTATTATGTAACAAAATGTTTATTATAGACACACTCTTTACGTGTTTTTTGTTTATTGTGTTTCGAATACAAAGCTCCAATGATTCCACCGGTTTAAATTTTTAAAATATATTTCTTTCCAGAAAGATAAAATAAAAATAAGTTCCCCAAATTTTGACGCATGCTTTCACGTATAACGCGGTTAAATACTTTTACACCGCGCTCACTGAAACCACAATGAATACTAGTCTTCAAACGCTTACTTCATTTTCTCTCTGTTTTCGAAAGTTAGTTTTGTAATAATTTTCTCATTTGGTGAAATATTAAAAAGGCTAAGCAATAGGAGGTTTGAATTGGGGAAAAGTATTTTTCTAAACGTGTACTTAAAAAGCTGGAGAAATAACTGGTAGAAAATATTGTTAAAAAATAAATTTGTATTTAAACAGGATCAGAGCAATAAATACTTGTACAGCAATATTCCAGAAAAAAAATACTTTAAATAATATGCAAGTTTTCCAGGAATTTTTTAACTCAATCGTATTGCAATGAAATGTCATGAATAAATGGATGCTATCAAAGTTAAGTATAACATTTTTTTAAAGTTAACTTACTCGATTAAATCCTGTAATTTTCTTACATTCTTGGACGTTCTTTTAACTTTATTCTTTTGACTTAAGTCTATTTTAACTTTTTAGCGATAAAATATAAATTTAATTTATAATCTAAACATATAACTGTTGTAACAACATGGAAGAGTTACAGCAAACATTATTGAAATGAATTAAAAAATATTCAAATATATTTGTATGACATATTTTCTTGTTGAAGAATGTTAGTATATTTATTCTTTTCTCTTTTTCTTATATTTACCTTAAGAACTGGGAAAAAAACTTCAAAAAGAATATTTTCTTTCACGAAATGAACGCTTTTACGCCGACCACATTTTAAAAAATCGTTTGATACCTTCCAATGACTTATGGAGGCTTGTTCTTTTAGCTAATTTCAAGCTTTCTATTCAAGTATTTTTTTCTTTTTTTTAAGGAAAAAAATGAAATAATAATAATAAGAGATATTGCAAGCAAATATAAAACTTCCATCGATTTATTTCATTTCTTCTTCATATCGCAAAAAAAGTATGAAATTTCAATTTAAAAAATTACGAAAATACCTGAAATGAAAAAGTATATTGAAACTAAATCCCACAAAATTTACATCTGCAGTATTTTACAAGCAAATACTTACTTTATCACTTCGTGTTGTTTTCTTCCATCTTTATATGTCCATCTTCCATCTTTTTCTTCCATCTTTATATATTACGTCCCTTTCTCATACTAGTTAATAGGCCTTCAATGTGGGTTCTGCAAGTGCTTTATCAAAACGCCAGAATTTTAATTTTCATTAAAGATCGAATTATTTAAGGCAGTTTCCTTGTAAAAATAAATATAAATTTTTTGTGAAAAAAATTAAAATCTTAAATTTCGTAAAAGTCACGAAAATACATAAGAAACTAAAAGCTCGTTATCCAAAGAATATAAATATTTTAGTTCTCTTAGAAAATTGGATATATATATTTTTAAGTCACTGCAAAATGTTTTTTTAATTATATTGATAAAATTGTTTCTGACACTAATTTTTGACTAAAACTATTTCTGACAGACTATTAATTATTAGATAATTATTTGAATAAGCAGTGATGTCAGAAAAGTCGAACTAGAAGTGAGTCAAAAATATCCAATTTTCTAAAAAGAACTGAGTATTTATGTTCTTTGGATGAAATCTTTTTGTCTCTTAAGCATTTTTGAGATTTCTTTGAAATTTAGGACTTTATTTTATCTGCAAAATATTTATATTTATTTTTACAAGCAAACTGCCTCTAAGATAAAATAACAACAATTTTAAGTCTCACTAATTTACAAAGCATTTTTAAAATTAATTTTCATATTTTGTATAATGTTAGAAAATTTTTTAATATCAAATGCAATATTTTTCTTTTAATTGTCTTTACATAAAGTATCTATATAAAGTATAGAATTTAAGAATGGGATGAGGTTTGTGACGGACTCACGCGTCTTTTCATTAACATGTCCTTTGGGTTCTTTGGGACCAGAATTAATGGCAACTCTTTTCAAATCAAACCCAAGAAGTGAAGCGTGAAGGAAAGATGCAAATTAGGAAGATTTTAAACATCAGAGGTTAGAGTAAGCGGTGTGGCAATTTGGGGAATGTTATGATAGTCAGTGATTCAATTGTGTAGTGACAGCCAACAGAGGAATTCCGTGACAGAGAGTCCTTAGGTCAAAGTGCATACCATTGCACTTCTGTGAACCACAACTGCAACTAGAATCAGATTGATAGCTACTTAATTCGACAGTAAGGTAGGAGTGACTATTTAATATTCGGATCTGTGATAGAATTATAATTGAGCTTAGGCGAGTTTGTTATTGATAGTGGTCTGGGTTACGTTAGTTCGGTATTATATATATTGTGTGTTTATCCACCGTAGATTCTCTCCCATATATTATCATCTAATCTGTTAGAGGTTTAAGTTTAAGGTCTTAATAAAGTCATATTAAGATCATGGAAATTTCTAGTTCTTCATTTATTCCTACACCTCTAGCTCACGCTGACAATCAAGGAGAAGGGCTCCCGAGGGGGGCAACTTCACAGGTTCCCTGAAAACATCATATAGTTTTCAGGGTTCCACAAGTCGGCAAAGTTTGCAGACACTACACTAGATCATTCCTTGAATTCATTTTCGCAAGGATTATAAGCTAAAGGGTGAATGATATTTATGTAGAGATAATACAGTTCTTAAAAAAAGGAAAAAAAAAAAAAAACGGGAAAAGATATAGTACTCTGAAGCTAAAAAAATAAGCTTCCTGTTAACATTCGGTGATGTCAAATGTTTCTTGAAAAGATTATCTTCTTGTTTGAAAGATACTGAAATACATAAGAGGGAAATTGAGATAATCAATGCTCGCACACGTGTATAGGTAACTCTTGTGTAACACGGCACTTCTGTGACACGGTTATACGATTTTAGAATTGGGAACATTATCGTATAACAAAGGACTCTTATGGTACGGATTAACTCTAACATGGTTCAAGAATTGAGTAAAACCTCCGTACAACATGAAAGTTAATAAGGTAATTTGAAATTAGGGAACTCCCCGTACAACAGCTCAAGCACAATAAAACTTTTAAGTATGAAAAATACTTCATTTGACATTTTTCATTTGAGTGTGTACGTACTACCAGAATTACCTGCAGAATATTCGTGAACTTTTAATACTTAGGTACACTTTAAAATTTTAATTACTTCTCAATTTGAGCTACGTAGATTATAAAAAAAACTTCAGATACGTAAGTTTCAACCTTTTTTAAAGAAATAATTATGTTTTCGTTTTTATGAATTAATCTGTCGCCCTAAGCTATGTCTGGTGAACATAAAAAATGTCATTTAAAAGATAAAAGTAACAGTTTATAGTACTTAGAGATGAAGAAAACCTTTTTTAATTAATATTAATATGTATAACTTCTTTTTATTAAAATTTTAATAAAGATATTTATTTTAATTATGAAAATATAATAGCGGGGTTCTTTTTATTTGGGAACCTAAGCCCTCATTTCATAATACTTCTTTGTTTTGAAAAACACGGCAAATTTCAGAACGTAGCTCTGGTGTTATATGGAAGTTATCTATATTTACAGTCACGGAAAAAGAGAAATTTGAAAATTAGGGAACGACACTTATTTAGCGGGATTTAGATAACGTTACTCTAATGTTTTATTATCTTGAATGAGCAGGAGAAGAAGAAATTTACTATAACCAGAATATTGAATAGATTTATATAAGGAAAATTATTTAGTTTTAGTAAAATAATTATAAAGTTTCAATGCTTGCAGCTTAAGTAGATTATGCTTAAAATTAAGATACATTGCACAGAATATGATTTCATTTTATTTCTTAAAAAGAGAAATCATTATTAAAGTTATAATATTTTAGCATTATGTATTGGTAGTTGTAACTATCAATATAACAGCAGAAAGAGTTACAGATGTATATCCTCCAATTGAAGTGTATTAGTATTTCCCATATCCTCTCTTTTTTCAAAGGACAGGTATATGAATCTTTTACATTCGGCTTAGAGACCAGAAATATATATATATATAAACATGTACTTATAATCAGACTTCATTATTTTAAAGTTTTTTTTTTACTTTTGAACTGTATTATTTCCAAATTAAAATTTTTCAGTACGATTATTATCATTTCAAGGTTTCAACATATATTAAAAACAATAGTTAAACATATGTAGGAAGGAAGATTCGTTCTGGGTACTTTCCATTCCGTACGCAAGTACTTCATCGACCACGCCATAACGATCGTCGTTGCGTGATGTTTGGTACTAGTTTATATAGATATCACACCACCACAGACCCCTATACCAGTGATTCGGCGAATAGGCGAACGAACCATACCATATTCGTGGCAGGCATGTAAGCAGTTGCATCACTTGGTGGGTTTTGTCACTTTGTGGATTGCATCATTCGTGCGTGACGGCTTGAGAATTGTGTCATTTGTGTCAGACGGCTTTGTGTGACTGCTTAACTACGTCATTTATGTGACTGCTTAACTACGTCATTTGTGTCTGATGGCATAGTGTGACGGCTTAATTGCGTCATTTGTGTCTGACGGCTTAGTTGCTTTTGCGGTGGATAGATGGCGCCACGACTGCGGCACGTAAGGGGTGCGGTTCACTTTGCACGATCTGGATACCTTCCATTTCGTACGCAAGTACTTTATTGACCACGCCAAAACGATCGTCATAGCGTGATGTTTGGTATTAGTTTATATAGATATCACACCGCCACACATATATCTTCCCAAAAGGCAAAATACAACTTTTTTCTGAATGAATTGAAATGCATTAATGTAAGTTTGGATAATGTACACTATCACATCCCCTCCCCGGTTACTTCGAATGGAGCAATCCTCACTGACGTCACACCCCGCCAGGAGTGTCCGACTAAAGGAATACACGGGAAATGACGCAGACGGACGTTGGAGACGTTAAGCATTTGACGTAGGAGAAAGACGTTCTCCTTTGATGTTTAATATATTTTAAATATTCCATCTTTTATTTTGTTTAATAAATCATTTATCATCCTAAGGTCATAGACATTTTCCCATATTTATATGCATGCAGAATTGAAAAGGACTATTTGAATTTAATGTTATGTAGAGAAATTTATTCGTAGTATTTGAAGTCGGCAATAAAAAGCTTTATTGAAAGAAGTAAATTGCGTCTCAGTTATATAAGGAAACATAAATTTTAATTTTTTCTCAGATAGAAAATAGTAATAGACAGAAACAAATATTGAAAGTGTTACAAAAAAGATTTGTCATAAAAAGTTTTTAAATGACATTTATTTGCGCCTTGTATTTTAGCAAAGACTTTGTTATTACATACTTAATGTTTTCTATTTTTTACTTCACATGTGGATTTTAATAAATTATGAAAAGACAACTTTTCCATTTTTTCCTAAAGAGTTACTGGCGTTTTTTTGTTTCTTTATATATATTTTTAATCCTCAAAAGTTGTTTTCTTTCTATTTCAGACATTTTCCTACAAAGTGTGTTCTTTTCAAGATTAAAACTTGCTATCGGGGAATATCTTGCACAAATATGTATGTTGCTTATGATTTCCCCCAATTTAATGATAACAGTAATAATAATTTGAAAATTAAATTCAAATATAAGAAGGGGAAAAAAAGAGCGAAATATGAAAACAGTTCAAAGATGGTTCTTGTAAAGCTTATTTAAAATGATCTTTTATACATATATTTCCACTAAGTTTTTTTCACATTTCTTTCATTTTTGCATTGGATACTATGAGTCTTATGAAACCAATAAAGTGAAAGGAATATCAAAAGCTTTTTCTCATTTATCATTTATATCAATTTTACCTTTTCTTTCAGCGCAAAACAGGAATAACGTACGAACGAAAGAAGATACGTACAAGAAACCTTTGAAATACCGAAATTCAATATCGCATCATATTGAAATGATATTTATGAAAAAAAGGGCACAAGCTATTTTGGGGAACATAAAATAAACCTTGTCGCCAAGAAAAAAAATTATATTGTTACAAAAGCAACTTTCGTTGATTTCTTCTCTCCACTCGGAAGCTTTTCTAAAAGTGATCTCGAATAAAACGATTTCTTAGTAGAAAAATAAATAAATTTTTGCAACACTTTCAAAGTAACAAGACGTTTTGTTAGTTGGGTCTATTTAAAAGGTATTAATCGGAGCAAAATGAGACTTACTTTCATTCTGTTATATGTATCATTCATGAAAATAAAAACATTAATGAAGTAGTGTTAAAATAATGTGTGTTTGGGTGAAATAAATCATAAGTTACACTTTTATATAAAATTAATGTGAAGTATGTCATATCATTTCTAACTAATCCCTCGACAGATTGTCTGCATCATCAGTGCAAGATATTTGTAATCAGAAAAAAATAAAGGAATGATACGGAATACCCAAAAAATATATTTTCCTTAATTTTATAAAACATATTGAAATCATATATAAATATTGAAAACCTGCGAAAGAATTTAAGCCCACAGAATGCCTGATAAAAAACTACACTTCGGCGTTATTTAAATAACAGACATATTAATAACCTAATATATAGAATACTTATATACAAGTAAAAGTACACAAGAAACGCGATGCTGGTACTTAAAATTGAAACCCCATGAAAGAGGGACGAAACTAATATCAAATTCACATGGACGGTAGGACATGGTGGGACATGAAAATGATTAGCATTAATGCACAGTTGAAAGATGGAGGAAAAGTGGCGTCTCAAACTCTGTATAAGTTGAAAAGTACGCAACGAGTTTCTTATTCAGAAATAATATTTGAAAATCAGTTGCGTAAGAGGAATTTCGATATTCATCAAATTTTCTGCTGTAATGAAAAGAAATACTATTGGGTATAAAGTGAAAAATATTTAATTTAAAAGTTAAAAAAACAACAATAATAAATTTACTTTCGTAAATTAATTCTACTTGTTATTAGATAAACTTTAAACGCCTTAACTATGATGAATTTTTTTGTTTTATGATAATATAACAATGTATACTTTAAATTGATAAAATATAAAGAAACTAATAAATGTATGAATGTGATCATAATTATTGAACCTCAAACAATCTAAAATATTAAATAAATTAAACTAGAGGGATTAAACATCTTTTTGGGTTTTCTTTGTTTAGTGAACAAACATTTTTAATGTATTTTGATTTCTAATAAGTTGCCAATCGCTTTTTAATAGGAGAAATTTTAAGAGATAATAATTAATTTTTCATTTGTAGTGGGGTATCAGCATGTTTTCCTTAATTGACTTCTGACGTTTCCTTATGACGTTACTCAAAATTAGGATCTTTTGTTGGAAAAATATGATATATATATATATATATATAAACAGAGAGATTCTACTATTCAAACACAGACCTGAAGAGAAAAAAAGATAGCTATTGAGTACGCTACGAAGTGGCAGTAGATGTTCACAGAGCGAGATAAGGGAAGTTGTTAGTATATAATCTAGCTAAGATATTGACTTTTGAAAAGGAGAATAAACCTACTTGAAGATGGTAAAGAGGCTTTTAAGTTAGCTGCTTAGATACTTCATTTGCAGTTAATCATTTAGTTTAATCTTATTATATTTAGTTAGGTCTCAATTAAGCAAACCCTTTCATGAATATAAATATTCTTGATGTTTTGTTAGAAAAAAGTAAACGCATACAGTATTAAAAACATTAGGAAAACAAGCAGAAAAGTGACCAGACCGTTGAGCAACAGTTGCGCATGAGCGTAAAATGGAGAGTAAAGATGTAAAAAAGCTCAATACAGAAGAAAAGAAGCAAAAAAACTATTGTATAGGAATTTCAATTCTTCAAAATGGTATAAAAACATGAAAGAAGCGATGCTTCTGGCCGACTGTTTGGTTAAAAGTAAAGGTCAAAAAATTGATTGCTTCTAATTGCTACAAGATGTGCGTGATCTCCCCGAACTGCTAAGACTGCCACACACCACTTTATATTGATGCGATGACGTTATCGTTGAGACATTGGGGAATACTATTCCACTCTTCACGTCTCTGACAGTACGCGAATGCAGTGATCTCGCTGAACGTGTCATTTGAATGCGTCCCAAGCATGCTGCATAAGATTTAGGTCAGGAGAACAAGCTGCCCTCTTTATATGCAGTATTGTTTCAGCTTCAAGAAAGTTTTTCACAAGACTAGTTGTATGAGGTTTGGCTTTATTTTGCATTAAAAGAAAGAAATCCTCAATGGCTACAACGTAAGGTATGGCACGGGGTTCTAGGATCTCGTTTGCATACCTTTGAGACATGAAATTGCCATTCCGTATGACATGCAGATCAGTACGTCCACCTATGCTGATCCCAACTCATACCATCAAAACACCTCGTCAGTAATATGATCTTTCCTGAACGAATATTGGATTATTTTAAGCGCCGCTTTCTCGCCATACCAAAACATATCTGGCATCACTCTCTAAACAGAATCCGGACTCGTTTGTAAACAGCACTTGACTCCAATCACTTTGCATCCAACCTCAGTGCCCAGCAATCCACTTTATTTGAGCTGCATGATATATTGTTGTCAACGAATACATATCATTGGCCTACATGTATACAGACCACCCTCGTGAAGCCCATTTCGGATTGTTTAACTTGAGACCTTTCATCCTGTTGCTAAAGGAAACTGTCTTTGAATCCGCGTCGTATTAGCTGTTCTGTGTCGATGATTTGTTTATAAGATATATCGGGCATTATTTGATTTGATAACCTATGGAAGACCTCGTCTTGGCCGACGTCAAACATGCACTGTTTTTTAGAACCGATTCCACAATCTTACAATGACACTTATTGTCCCTCTAACAGTATTCGCTACAGTTCTTTGTGTCTTTTTTCCCAGTTTCCAGATAACACACAAAGATATCGATTCCAGTAGATCACGTTGTCGTGACACACACATTTTCCAGTTCTTTTTTCTCCAAAAAAAAAAAAAAAAAAAAAAAAAAAAAAAAAAGCCGAAGGGGTGTATTTTACCATTGAAACAACGAAAACAACAGCTTCTACGAAATCATGATTTTTGCAATTACTTTCTTTTTCTGATATTTGACCCCATGTACGTTGATTTGCATATAAAGTTTTCTACTTCTGTTTTCTGCTACATTTTAGACTACAGGATGTTTTGTTTTATGTTAGTTATCGGAAGAAATATTTGCGCAATTTCGTTAAAGCCATGTACCCTCCCCCTCCCTAATTTTTCTGAGCAGTGTATATTAAAACTCTTCTACTACGTCTGAGTTTCTTTCTGATGTCATGGTGTCTGTGAATCCTAAGTCGATCGCTATATGAATTGACTGAAGCATTTTATAAAGTTTTTCTGCACTAATTATTTCTTATGAAGCAGCTTATTGAGAATTCAATTTTGAAAAGTTAATGATTAACAAATTTGAAAATAGCGAAAGAAAGAGTGGTACTCACAGATATGAAATCATAAAAACACAATAAAAACAATGAAATTCAATATTTGAAATACTGGAAACTAAACATAGATTGAATTTCACTTCTCGGGACATTTTGGGACATATAATGAAATCAAACGAAAGTTATTAATTTAATAAAGATTTTGTTTTATTAAGCAAATAAAGACGACAAAAGCTAATCAAGCGACTTTATAAAACTATTCAACCGATAACAATTTTTTCTCCAATTTCTTACGTCTTTTTTATTCGCGTGAGTTAATTTAATCTCTGTCCAGTGATAGATAAACTTTAATTTAGATTCAAACACAGCTGTTGCAATCAACATAACAACTCACCTCAGGCTTAAATGAAGGAAGAAAAATGTAATTAAAAGATAAAAAGATATTTTTTGTGTGCAATTTCTCTCAATCCAGGCGCGTTGGTACATTTGTGACTTATGCATTTTTATTTATCCTCTGCGAATTGAAAATGAAAGTCTTTATGAGACGAAAATTTTTTTTAAAAACGAATGTTATTATATTGGTTTCGTAAAGCACACTTTTTTTAATAATTTTGAAATATCATTACAATGCTCCTTTTCTATTACTTAAGTTTTTTAAAGTATCCGACTACTTGCAGTAGCTTTTTTAGAAAAATGGAAGTATGAGGATTTTTTTGATGTTTAGATTTATTTAGTACATTTTAAGAAAAAAATATGCTAAAATTAAAAAGAGAAAAAGAAATTATTATTACTAAAATGGGTAAAAATTTGCAAAATATTACATAAATGGGACCCATTCTGTACAAAAAGTTTATGAACAAATTTTCAATTTTGATGCGTTGCTTTGCTATTCGTGTTTGAAATGACCTTCAGGATAAGGGATATTTTAATTTTTACAAAAACTAGATCCTTTTATCTTAGTTATTATATGAAATTGCTTAAAAATATGAATGATTATATTCACATACGGGACTGTAAATTTTGTAATAAAACAGTGATTGAAAAATTTGAAGGTTAAAACACTTCTACTATTATACAGAACACACACAAAAAAATTTCAGTTAATTATTTATAAACTTTTTCAGCATTTGCTGTCCCCGTTTGCGCATTTTCAAAAAAAAAAAAACACATTTTGAGTAAAACGCATTTTAAATTGACATCTTGTTTAAAATTGGGGCATCTGCGTTTACTAAAACACATGTAGTTTTTGTTCTAGTGAAGGGAAAATAATAAACTGGGTACTTTTATAAAGCTAAAAAAATGGCCTATAAAATAAAATCATAATAAAATTTTGTCTTTTTTTAGCGAAATTCACGATTTTAGGGTAGTCGGATATCTTAAACAAAACTCTGTAGTTCAATCTTGAGATATTTCAAACTTATGTGAGGTAGTGCAAAATTTTGCAATTTTATTTCTCTTTTTCCTATCAAAAAATAAATTCGTAAGTAAGAAGTTTCAACAATAGAAAAAGAAAGAATAGAAAAAGGAAACGTTGGACCCTGTGAGAAGCATGGTTATTACGAATTCTGTAATATATATTTTTTAGATTATTTTTCATTCTATTTTTGTCATCATCTTCTCTCGGAATACTTAATGTTACGTGGAAGAGAACACGACGAGTATCTAAAAAGCTTCCACTTATACATAATTTAAATCTTTTTCCTTTTTCAACAAGAAGAACAGAAAATTATACATAGGTGGAACAACAACAACAACAGTGCTCACGATGATAGGTAATGCGAATAAGAATTCATGAGAGAGGATGGAAATCAATATGGATTCTGTTTGGAATACTACCTACGACACAAGAAAAAATATCTCAGAGTAAAAGGAATTGTGTTTCCATGATAATACAATTTATATTAGAAAATAAGGTTTCCTAACATTTGGATGCAACGAAATAAATTTGCCTGAATATCGACCTATTTATTTCTAGAATTGTTTTAATATATATCTTAAAAATATCAAAACAAACAAACAAACTCGTAACAGAAGTTGTTGATTTTTTAGTACCATTTACAGTTAGAAAACGTTATCCAGAATATTTAAAATTTTACTAATAAGACACTTTAAAACACGTTCGTCATCTTAATTTGAATACAATCCGTTGAATGACCTATTAATATAATATTAAATTTTTTTTGAAAGGATGAGAAACTGGAGCTAAGAAATCCCTGAATGTATGAAACTCAGAAGAAGTGATATCACTGCCGAATGGAAAACAATTTTAAAGTGAAAAAAATAAAAGAAGCATCGAATCACATTTCTAGAAATGTTCAAAAGAAACCGTTCGAGTGAAGGTATTTATAAGGAATCAAAATCTACAAGCGTTCTGTATCCAGTAGAAAAGTGGTAATAAATAAAATAATTTAAATTCTACGCACTGCAAAGCATGGCTTAAATATAAAACCGTGCCATTGCCACAAGAAATATCAGTGAGAGAAGAAAATGTGGCGTTATGAAGGGGCTTGAGATCCTCCCAAATGTCAAAACGGAACACAAATTCTCGCGTGTTTCTCCAACGGGAATTCCTATCTATAAAGGAGACCAAGACAAAAAGTGAAATCCAATAAATCCGACCAGTTTTCAACCAGAAATGGAAAGCGAAAAGAAAGAGTCATTTTTCTTTCAACAAAAGTTGTTTCAAAAGACTAAGAAAAATCATGCATCGGGAAAGTTTCAAAAGGAAAAAAAAGTTATGTTAATATTCTTTATATTTTTTCCCCTTTGCTTTTAATTTTTTTGATGTACTTGTTTATGCTTTAATTTTTTTATCATTAGCAATATAGAAGTGAAAAAATTGCCTTTTTATGTACTGTGTATGGATTGGAATGCAACAAGTAAAGAAAAAAATTTTTTATAAAACAAATATGCTCGGAAATGTTACTGAATACGAAAGGGAATCGGTGTAACGGAGTTGTCCTCAATTTTTCAAATTTGAAAATAAATTGTTGTTACACACACACAGAGAGAGAGAGAGAGAGAGTATAAAAATGTTTGTGTACATATATTTCTCTTTTAAATCAAATATTAGAAAAAAAACTAGGTGAAACGAATATTTAAAAGCAATTTCTAAAATTTTTAGCATGAATGTTTTATGGGAACCAGAGGACTTGAACAGTACAAGCTTAAAAATTTGCAATCGCTTAAGAAAAGGAAAAAAAAATTAAATTGTGTTTTTTATTTGCACCTTTGAGCCACAGTACTGGTTTTCCTTTCTATAGAGTATGGCATACGGGTCTTCTCTTCAAATTAATTAGATATAAAATTCCACCCCACTAATATTATTAATTAACTTCAGAAAAATAACTTTTACTGTAAAAATTCCCATTCCGAAGATAAATTAATTAATGCCGGAATTCTACAAGGATCGATTCTTGGTCCTGTGTTATTCAATATTTATGCCAGTAGTATCTCAAGAGTACTAAAACTGTGTTTTGTATGTATGCAGACGACACAGCCATTCTCTCACAACATAAGAACTTATATATATTTATACAAAACATAAGCGAACACCTTGCTCACCTAGAGACTTAGTTCTCCGTTTGGAAGATCGCATTAAATACTTCAAAAACTGAAGCAGTTTTCTTCTCTTAAAGAAAACAACCCCCTGAAATTATGCTTCAAAATCATAGAATTCCCTGTGAAAAAAAAAGTGTTTCTGATTAAGTGCGCAAGAATTACTTGTTGCTTCAGAAAAATAGAGTTTTTTCAGATGAAATAGGTTAATTCTTTAACATACAAGATTTTTTTATTAGTCTTATACTTAAAAAAAAATTAAAATTAATCAAGTCAAAAATTCTCCCACCAGAAGCATACAATTAGTGTCGAAAGTTAAAGTTAAGTTCAAAATTCTTTTATTAACGTCATACGCCAAGATTCGAAAGTTGAATATAATTAAATCCAAATCTTTTTTATTAGCAGTATTTTGCAGTTAAGAATACTTCTTCCAGTATCATGCAATTAATTTTGAAAGTTAAAGTTAAAAACTCTCTTTTATATTAGCTTAATACGCCCAACTTCGAAATTTGAAATGAGTCATCCAAAACTTTTTTATTATCAGTGTACTTCAGTTAAAAAAAATTGTGCTTTTTTTTATTATTTTTTTATTTCGTTATGCCTTAACTCCTTCATGAGCTGAATTTTTGATAAAAATATTGCACTAGAGCAGTGGTCGTCAAACCTTTGACGTCACGGACCAGAAAATTCATAATTTAAATCCCACGTACCACTAATAGGATTTTTTTAAGTGTTAAATATAATTATAAAAAAAAAATTGTGATCTAAGAACATATAAATTGTACCTAGTTAATAAAATGAAATTATTAATTGTAACCAAATTATGAAATATAAAATAAAAAAAGAGAAGAAACTTAGAAAAGAGAAACAAATTTTATCCCAATAAATATTTAAAAAAATGAGCATATGTTTAAGAGAGAGAGAGAGAGA
>BMAV01004916.1:133791-160868 GCA_019973955.1 Trichonephila inaurata madagascariensis
GGAAAGACGTATATATACGTCTTTCCGAAATACGATCTTTTATGTTCGCTGATATCTAAAATTATTCCAAAGGCTTTGGAATGCAATAAAATGACCTTGACGGTGTTTGTGAAGGATTTACTGATTCCAGGGCATTTGCTTATTTATACCCTTTCTCGTAGCCTCAATACACCACATACGCGTGCGTACGTGCAAAACAGTGACATTGGGGAGTGAATTGCGTAACTTTTAATCGGCAGTCAAGGGATTAATTATAAACAATTATCAATAAGTTATGAAGATAACTGTTAATTTTTGCATATAATTTTATGGCAAACCCACAAACCCGTGAAATAACTATAAATTATTGAATTTATTCTTAACTTAGTACAGTTAAATTAAATATAAAATACATTGTGTAGTACTGATACATTTATAAGTGTATTATATCAATATAAATGTTTTTCTAATTATATGTCAGAATGCATTTTGCTTGCTTACTTTCAATAAATTAATAATTTTTTTTAAATCTTTTGTTTTCGATTTTTTAACATGCTCGCGCCCCCCTCCTAAGGTCCTCACGCCCCTCTAAGGGGGCGCGCCCCATAGTTTGAGAAGCACTGATTTACGCTTAAAAATACACAATCCAGTCACTTCTCTCCAAAATATACCACTCAATATACTCACATTTGATCAAAGAATGAACTACTGCAGAAACCCATTGCACACAATGATCTTCTGATATTTGTTGAAAACTTGAGTAAATTCTAGGAGTTGACTTCTGTGGTGGTTCAGAAAATGTACCATCTAGCATCAATTTCTCAGGCATTCAAACAACCAGCACGCAATAAATGAATAAGAATTAGTGGTACAATATACGTACCATTAAGCATGAAAGAGTTAAAATATCAAGTAACTGCTTTCTGAAGTTATAAGCAGTTAAAATAAAAAAAATCATGAAAAATTGTACTTAAGTCAACAAAATGAAAAATACAGATTGTGTGTGGTTTTTAAAAGAATATTTTGAAAAACTGTTTTAATTTTGAGGGGAAAGTACATATACATCCTGTATTACTTGGATTAACATAGCTCGAGAATTGCGTTTAACTCCCGTACAACATGAAATGTAATGAAAACTACTAAAAGCGAACTTTATGTAATTTTAAATTAGGAAATTCCTCGAAAAACAGCTCTAAGACTGAAAGATACTTTTTACCGTGTTAAAGCATTTAAGTATGAAAGATATTTCTGAAACAAAGTTCTTGTTGCGTCTTCGAAATTACGTCACCGATTTTAGATCGTTTCAAAAAGGAAGGAAAAGTATTATACATCACCAAATCGTTGGATTTTAAAGAAGTGACAGTACGGACTGTATTGGGAAATACGAACCGAAAATTAGATTCCTGGTACAAACTGCTCTGTCTCCTCAAACACGACGTCTCGTCCTAGAGTAGCAAGAATTAAGCTAATGGAAAAAGCCCTTAGCATCTAGATTGGAAACTTTTAAAATAACGGATTCCACTGAGCCCTAATATTATTAAACATAAAGGCTTGAAAATTTACGAATACTTAAAAGAAAATGGAGAAACTGCTACTAATTTCGATTTTGCAGCCAGTAAAGGGTGGTTCGATCGTATAAGGAAAACGCTTGTCACTAAAACGTTATAAAAATAAAAGATGAAACTGCATCAGCCGATAATGAAGTCGAACTTTATTTAATGGAAATGAAAATAATTATTGAAGAAACATTAGGTCTTTAAAACCGAGACGAGACTGCTTATTGATGGAAAAAATGAATCCATTATAATTAAGACAAAAAAGTTGAGCCAGGTTTCAAGGTATCAAAAAATTGTGTAACATCACTTAAGTGCGATAAAGCTTTAGGCAGTTCCATGGTAAAATCTATACTAGTTTATGAATCTTTCAAAACTCACGCAAGAAAGAACATAAGTAAGAGTTATTTACCGTCTTATCTTTGCGAGTAGTCAGTTATTTAAAAAAAATTCTTTAAAACTGATTGGTACCAAGTATAGAAAACTACTTAAAATAGAAAAATTTAGATCTTTCTACTTTTATTGGATAACGCGCCCACGCGTCCGCAAGACATAAATAATATAAATAATAATAATAAAAAATTATTTCCAAATGCAACTGAATTATTTCAATAATAATATCATTCAGTTAGTTGTACTAAAACCAACTACATAAGATCATTACATTGATTTTTGAACAAAATCGATGAATCTAGGGACGTCAACGAGGCATAGAAACTTCACAACTTTGGACTGCATTACTCCAATAAACTCACCCTGTGAAGAAATAAAACCAACGACATTCAATGATTGCTGGAAAAAAATATCATTGCAATGAATTGAAAGGGAAAATTTGACCTAGACAGCAGAAAACAGAATGGATAAGGTTGTAAAAGTTTCTAAATCCCAAGGAGGAAGACGTTTTGAAGAATCCAAGAAATCTGGTGGATGAAGAAATTGAGGAAACAGGTTTGATAGAGAGAGAGAGAATCTGAATCCATGATAGCTCAGAGGATGATAGAATAGGTGAACAGAGAGTGAGAGTTATGGTTAAGTTGCACTATAGATAAAGCTGCACAAGGGCTATTGGTGACAGACCTCATCATTTTAAATCTTAGTCAAGTGACGTCGACGACACCTGAGTTGGCACCTCCTTCTAACTTTCACACCAACGGGAGGACGTTTTGAGCCACGCAAACATTATGCACAGAGGCCCACTTTACACGGTGGATCTTCATCTGCACTAGACTCGAACGCATGACACGCCAGCCACGAGTCCGTGACCTTGACCTTGACCTCTAGGCTCCCACTGCCACAAGCATAGGTGAAAATGAGGAGGTTAAAATGTTTGCTCTACAAAGCACAAATAAAGGCAGTCTTACGCGAACAGTTTGAATCATTTTCTTGAATGAAGAACCCTCACAAATGAAAGAAGCATAAAGCTTAAAATCCAGTTCACTAGTATAGCCCAATATAAAGAAATTTGAAAAGAATTTTAAGCTGCGAAAAGCAAGAAATCTTAAATAACAGATTTTTTTGCAAAAGGTTACGCATGGATCAAGATAATGCAAAAATAGGTTAAGAGGATGAGGTTATTTTGTCAAAAAAAAAAATGCCTTAAGTTAATAACGCTTAGGGATTACGTTTTTAATTCATATTATGTATTACTTAAGAAATTTTTAATAGAGATATTTTTATATTTTAATTAGGAAAATGTAACAGTATATTTTTTTAATTTTTAAAGCTTAACCTCAGTTTTCGTATTATTATACTTCATATAATATGGATTCGCATAACACAGCATTTTCTGAAATGTAACTGCTGTGTTAAAAGGAGGTTAGTTGTATAATTCGCTGATGAGAATAAAGTTTTTATTTGATTTGAGTGCCAAAATCTAGTTAAGAGAAGCAAAAAATTATTGTATTGCAAACCTCAGTTTAAGAAGCATGGTGATTAAGATCTGTTTGACTTAAGTGAGGCAGATAAACTGGCAGTAATTGATGGAACTATTTTCCTGAAAAATTTGCAAAACCATTGGGTCGTAATCAAGGAATACTTCTGAAAAAAAAAAAAGATTGAATTCTGCGCGTCTTCAAGGGACAACATACAACATAAATAACAAAGGAGCATTTTTTTTTTCAAATTCGGTTCGATTGATTGAATATTTATAAACGTCACATTTTAAAGGAACTTGATGCCTATTAGTGATAGACCATATAATTTCGAACCGACGTCAAGTGTAGAGCACGAACTTCAGCTGACTTTCCATTCTTCACACCATGCCTACGTCAGAGCTTTGAACATCTGCACACTCAACGTACATCAGCTTCTCTACGTAATTGATCTTCAGTGGCGTTCGAGATCACGACTGAGTAGAAAAGAATTTCCGTCCGTCTGATTTTGAAAATTTGAACTTGCAATGAATTTTCAATTTTTGTTAATTGTATTCATTAAATTGTATTCGAAACTATCATTATCTTAAGAAGACATATAATTATTTTGTGTCAATACTTTTTTTTAATATCATTTCCATTTTTTGATATTCGAATTTTGCTATCAATTTTCTGACACCATTTCTGCAATACAAGTTGTGACGTATCTGGACTTTTCAGACTCTTTTAGAATTTAAAATTTCATAGAGAATCTTTGATTGCTTTTGATATTAAAAAAGAATAGCGTTTTACAACAGGTTCCCTCCCACTGTGATATCTACGGAAATGAGAGATCTGATTTTCTAGCTAAAAAAAGGAACTGGTGTTTTAGTGCTTTTAGAGAAGAATCACGAACTCTTCTATAAGCAAAATAATTAAAAACAGAGTGAAAAAGATCTATAAAATTATTTAGATGAACAAATTTGCGAAAATTCTTGGAAGGTGATCCTGATTAAGACTGAGGTTTCTGCCTTCAGACTGGTAACCGGGCACGACTGTCTTGCGGGTCACCTACATAAATTAAAGTTCCTTCCATCGCCAAACTGTGTTTTGTGCAGACAGAATTCTCTGATGAATGCTGATCACCTGAAGAATTTCCCTGCTGTTTCAGGTAGCATCTACGATAGATACGAGAGGGCCAGAGATTACAAGCACTGTAATCTGATTGACTTTCTGATGGAGTTTATGTGCTTCTGTTTTTGGATTCTTTGTTTTAATGTTCCTAATTCGTTGTTACTCGTTATGTATTTGAGCAGAATGTTTTCTCTCCAGTGAATGATGCATTCATAAAGTGCTGCTGCTAGAAAATAAAAAAGAATATTTTTCATATCACTATTTGAAACTGTACATTTCAGTTGGTTTCCTTTAATATCATGATTATATAACGCGTGTTTAAAAACACAAAGTACACGATTCTAAACCTTTGTTTTTATAGTTTGAACGAAAGCGTGAAAACCTATGCTTCTAATCCCTCTAATACTTAAAAAAAACTAAAATTATAAAAGAAAAATAATACATCTTTCCGTTAATTATTTGTTATTTTAATTATTTTATTCCATTAATTAGACGTATAAGTTTAATATATCCAAATATTTATTCAATGAATAACATGTCCTATTACTTAATATTCCTTATTAAAATTTATTTTGTTAAATGCTACTGTATCAATATATCAGTACAAAGAAGTATACATCGAACAAAATGTAATAAGAATTATAAAATAAATATTAAATCCAATTCCCAAAAATATATCAGAGAGAAGATTTCTTTATCTGTGGAATCTGCATCCAAAAGAAGTGAGAATAAATACAATCATTCAAATTCGATTTGCAGAAAAACAATGCAGAAGAATGGCTTAAATGTAAAACCGTGCTATTGTCACTAGAAATATAAGACTTCAGCAAAGAAAAGGAACTGTTGTTTGACGTGGGCTCGAGATCCTCCTAAAAGTCAGAAAGGGACATACATTCTCCCGCCTTTCTCCTGCAGAAATCAAGAAGAAGAGGGATTTAAAGGAAAGTTCAATAAATTCGCTCACTTCACTCACATAAATAATTCTCTTTTCTTTCGAAGAAAGATGCTTCACAACAATCCACTGAATGCAAGGCGGCATCATCGGAAAACTCAACTTTAATAGATGGATGGAGGATTTTTTAATTTTTTTGCTTATGAACTCAACTTTACACTGGCGTGGTGTGGAAGTTTAAAAAATGGTATGCCATCTCTGGAATCATCTTCGTCAGTTCCCCGTGGTTCAAATTTCATTTAATTCGTTGCCAAGAGACCTCGTGCAATCTCAAAGGGCGACATTAGTTAAAAAAAATCAAATCACATTGAACTCAACTTTTTATTAGCGTAATAACATTCTCACTTTATTCCTCCAAGAAATTGAATTAGGAAAAAAGCAAACAAACTATTTTCCCATCTTCCTTCTCATTTGTAAAGCATTTCCCTGCAAAGGTCGTGTTTTTTCTTGACTTTCAAATAACTGTAAAAGCTTGGCAAAAGTTAACGTTTTTTGCAGATGTCTTTTTTTGAAGCCGATTGCTTAAAGTATTGATTTTAAATTAAAATTAATTCTTGATTAAAAATTTTTGATATTATAGTTTTGTAATACTCTTAAAATGATTTGATATCATCTTTTAATATATTTTTTATTTAGGCGAATTTTATTATTTTCTGTCTCTTGGGAGTTAAAAAAGCTTTTGTATTTATCTTTTCTTTTAATAATTTATTAAATTCTGATAATTGATTAAAAGAAAATTATATATAATTCATATTTAATTTTTCAGTTAATGACTATAAAAATACCTTTTATCACGATTTCTCACGATGCACGGAATTTAAAATGATAATCATTATCATGAAAACTTTTTAGTATTATTATAATCGTATCACTTGCTTTTTCATTGATTAAAGATAGACAAAGAAGAACGACTGATTCGAAGTTAATTTATTTTCCCTTTTTCCTTTACAAGTTTTAATTGGCACATTAAAGCTGAAATCGGCTTTTGCTCGTTTAACACTAAATTCACTCAGTCACTCACAAGTCTTCAGTGGCTATCGTAGCTTAGTGGATATGGTCAAGAACTCGTGGACGGAGTGTCATGGCTCAAGTTCGGGTGAAACTGAAGCTCCACTGTATAGAGTGATCTAAGCACGTTCATCTGCCAAGGCTCAATATCCTCACGTGCTGATGCGGTGTGGTAGTTAGAAAAAGGGATGCCAGCTCATAGGTGTCATTTGATCGTGATTCAAAATTAAGAGGTCCAATACTAATAGTAAGGTGACCATTTTTTTTTTACAATGAAAAGGAGGACGAAAAATTTAAGAAAAAATTACTATTTAAATATATGAAACGTTTTATGAATTCAAACAAAAATACGCTAATTATGATTACATTCTTTTTAATTATTATTTTAAATGAGTATTTTTCCATTGAATGAATTTTTTTGTCAACATTTTCTTTTTTAATATATCGGAAAATTTGGGCAAAAAATATCCTTCATACTGAATTTTACGGTAAGTACTGTTGCTAAAGTATTAACATTCAATTTTGATTTCTCTCACTAGTTATTTAACAAAAATCATTACCAACTGAAAAAAACTCTTTCAATTGCTGCATTAGTTCCAGGGCAGTACAACGTAAATTAAACAAGAATAATTACATTTTCATATGAAATGTGTTCATTTTTGAAATGGTTTAAGTAATTTTCCCATCTTTTACTAATTTCTCATCATGTTGATTTTCCAATTGTTCTAATTTATTAGAATTTAACTATACATTTAGTCTTCTTTCTACTTCAAACAGGCAATTGTCATTGATTTTAGTATCAGGCATTTCTTTCGATAAAAATTCAACGTAATTTTCTATAACTGCCCAATTTACATGTGACAAAGTCAAAAAATACCATTGAAAACTGTCATTTCCTGCGATATTTGTTTCAGACCATTCTTCGACATTTTGGAAACCTGTTTAGTTCATCTCTGAAAATAGATATTAACAGATAAATTCTAAAATATTGAAAAAGAGGACAAAAAGGAGGACACTTTTTGAGGAAGGACAGAATCTATAAAAGGAGGACTGTCCTCCCTAAAGGAGGACGACTGGTCACCTTATTAATAGCTCTTATGTAACAAATATAAAGTGATGTGTGTAAAATTTTTTCACTCATCTTACGCACAAGTTTTAAATAAATATAAAAGTTATTTCAAATCTAAGCTTTCGGGAATTTGACTTCAGTTGAAATGAAATAGGAGTAACAAAGTAGTAAATATTCACAATTCATTCATTTATTCCAAAACCCCAAAATGAAATAAGTATCTATTTTTAAAAAAATTAGTTTTTATTAATTACTACAATTTACTTCTCTAAAAATTTGCACCTGGTACATAATGGTTTTTTTTAAGTGTACCGCCTTAAAGTGTCTTATTCCACATTACGAGCTAATACATAACGTAAATAATTTTTTATTTAAAAAAGACTGATCTTAACTTAAGTTACAATAAAAAATATATATTCTGTTAAAATTTCACTTGAATCTAGTTTTAATGCATAAAATGCAAGAAAAAAAAATTATGAACAAGCAATGAAGTGAAAGCAAAGTGGAACTTAAGAGAATCTTTGAACGAGATATTAAAAGAACTGAATTAAAGACTCACATTTTTACCACTCTACTGCATAAGCTGATTTATTGTATTTATTAACAATGAAGATGCCATGTTTTGCGATTGAGAAAGTAAAACATATCTTAGAAGCTTTGAGAAAGTGAATGTTTTTAATAATTTTACAAGTACATACATATATTCATATTGTTTTGCATCAATATATACTTATTTTTATCGCCTTTGTAAGCATTACGGAGCGAAACGATATATGTAGACAAAGCAATTTGAGGACAAAGGGCAAAATTTTAACAGCTAAGTGTATGCGTGTTTCTTCATTGTAAACACAGAAAAGCCAAAAATCATAAGATAGAAATATTCAAATATCCAATAGCAGTAGCGTCGCTTAAGGATTATAAAAATTGATAGTGTCAAGTTTTTATATGCAATAAAGTGATCTACGTGAAAAGTTTTCTTGAGGGATTATGGCCGCATAACAGAAATTAACACACGCTGAACGTGGGGTCGTCGGAGCTGGATGCAGGAGCTGTTCACTTTGGAAATTGTTTTATGATTCAACACTTCTCAATACACACTGTCAAGAGGTCAAAACTGTGTATAATTTCAGGCAGTATCTTCCGCTATGGACAACACAGTGATACAGCGCGTTTGCATGACGGGGATCAGTAGTCAGTGTAATCAGACAAACAACATGCGTCAAAAAACAGTAAGAATCGATATTGCATGTACAATAGATGCGTCCAAGAGGACGCAACCGTGAAATTTGGTGTTGGAAGAATATAGCAGCAGAAGATCGACTTGAATTTACTAACAACACACCATCGGTAGCAGTGCATTTGCTGTGCTTTTGAACATATCAGTTGGATTATGGATGACCGAAAAAATTAAATTGGTTTGGATGAATGTCCTGATTGCATTTAGTCTGAACTGATGGTACGTGGATAGTATGACCCAGATCTCAAGAGACCAGGGTATCCAAGCTGTCAACAAGGTATTACGAAAACTAATGGTGGCTCTATAATAGTGTGGGATGTTTTTAATTGTCATGAACTGGGTCTTTTCTGGTCACACTGAACCTATAATTGCTTAGAAATGATTATGTTTAGCTACTTGGATACTACATCTACTCATGGACAGTACCCAAACAGCAATGATGAAATGCCATGTCAGGGGGACAAAATTATTCTCAATTAAAATGAAGAACATTCTAGACAGTTTTAGCGAAGGATATGACCTATGATATCGCCAGAGATAAATACTATAGAACAAATATGTGATATAATGGAACGGTCAGCTTGTACAGAAAATTCTTCAGTGGTGGTACATTGGCAATTAAGGGCAGAATAGCTAAAACATTTCTTCAGGGGATTTCCGATGACTTTTTTGAGTCAATGCCATATAAAATGGTTGGTTTTCTCTGTGCAAAACGATGTCCACATAAGTACCCTATGACTTTTAGCATTTCAGTGTATAGGGAGTTAGAATTTTCCCAATTAATTAAACTAGGCCATCTTGTAGTGTAAAGTGAAAGTTTGAAGATCTGATCAAGCAGGTTGAATAAAATCTTCATTTTTTCCCCCTCTTATGAATCTCTTACAGTTTTTTGGACATTCAATCGGACATAAGAATTTGAACGAAAATTTTTGTGAGGAAATTTGTTTATTTATGCAAGTGTGGTATATCCTCTTTCACTTGTATGCTTTCCCCAGTAATAAAATTGATTTTTGGAAATATGTGATATCAGTGATGAATTTATTAAAAAATCATCATTGGATTAAAACAAATTTTAGAAATTACGCATTCAAAGTAGAACAAAATCGTCTTGGATTTCACGGCGATTTTGAAACAGTCTTCATTATCCCGATGTCTTATGACTTCCTTAATTCCTAATGATTTAGTTATTTATGTCATTTAATTCCTACTATTATCTCCTACTCTCTCAATATTTAGCTTCATGGAATTTTCGATCGTTAATAAAATACATTTTAAAGCGCTCAATTGAGCTGAAATTTTATATACATGATTATTTTGGATGACAATACAGTAATTTAACTATAATTAATAAAACTAATTGATTAAAACTAATTATTCAAAGAATTACAAATACAGCCACGTTGGCATCGTTTTTGGAGACTTAGCGACCTTTTTAGCGACTTGTGTCAAAACATGAAAATGTTTTTTTTCTCACATTTTAAAGCACTCGTTTAAGCTGCAATGTTCTATATATTATTGTTTTGGGTGAAAATACGATAATTTAATTATAATTAATTAAAATTGATTGACTGAAACTAATAATTTAAAGAATTACAGATACAGCCACGTTGGTTTCATTTTTAGCGATTTGTGTTAAAACTTGAAAGGGTTTTTTTTCTCACGTTTTAAAGCATTCAGTTGAACTGAAATTTGATATAAACGATTGTTTTGAATGATAATATGATACTTTAATGATAATTAACAAAAATGAATTACCGCTTAATGTTGTAATTCTATCGTATGTATATACATATTTATATTAATTGTAACTATTTAATAAAAAGTAGCTAAAATAAAATTTTTCTTTCTTGATCTAAGTAGGAATTGACTTAATTTTTTTATATTACTTGTTTTTATATAAAAATGAATGATAATATATTATCACTGCCTGGTCTCACCCTGGTTTCCAATGAATAACTGAAGCTTTTTATTTTTAAAAAAAATTATAAGTACTAAAAATGAATAGAAATCAAAGGAAAATAATTTCGTAGAGATTTTAGTTTTAATCCACAGACCAAATTTTTTTTAAATACAAAAAAATTGAGCTTCCTCTGTTATTTAATTAAAATTTTTAAGTAAAGAGACAACATTCAAACATTTATTTCTCTTAAATTGTATAAACGCATACTGTGTGATTGCCAGAGAGAGAGAGAGAGTATATATTAAATACCCACACATTCCTGTTTTTTCTAACAGTTTTTTTTTAAAGCATACACTTGCATAGAGACATAAATATCTAGTCTATGGTAGATTTTTCTTTAAATCTACTCCCTTCATGACACTGTTGTTCATTAAAGTGTGAAGAGTAATTCCTGCTCCTGTCTATTATTCAACACGTTCTTAGTCTCCGCCACGTGATTAATTCCGAACTAATCCCAGTGATTCATGATGCATTGGATCATCTCCGTGTATTAAGAGCAGTTTAACTATTGTCGTATCAAACATTAAATATTAATTTTGGTGCTAATAAATGCACGAGGTCCCCTTGGGCATTCCGCCAATGAGTTTCGTGTAGCGTTAAGAAAACGACTTTAATAATCAATCATTTCACCTTTAAACAAAAAAGTAAGATTGAAAATTAACAGAATATTGAGACTGTCTTTCGTCAAATCTTTCACCTGATATGCCAGTTCCCACTCTATAAATTGTGTGAACATTAGCTACAGAGCTAAGGACATTTCGCTGCACTGGGAAATCTGCTGAGTAATCACTTGTTTTAAGAAAATCCAAATTTACCAATCGATTAAAAAAAAAAACAGTTTAAAAATTCCTTATTTTCTACCTAAAAGTTCCCCTCGACTATTTATTCCTCCATGGTTGGAATAGTTTTATTTTTGCTACTGCTTTTTGGAATATATTGATACAACTTCGTGGTAACGAATTTTCTTTCTTCCTGAGTGATTCTTTGAATCCAATCTCACATTGAAGATGAATTTTGAAAGAATGTTGCTGCAATGAAGAAATTGGCTCTTTTTCTTCTTTTTATATACATATTCTAAATCTAGCACAGTAATATGATATTAACATCAGAGCATTTGTTTGTTTCTTATATATTAATGAAGAAGAATTTCATATTTAAAACAGTAAATCCTTGGCTGTCATTACTCGAGCTATATCAATTAAATAACAAGAAAACAAATTTATTATTTACATTTATTGTAATGTACTGAAATTATTTATTAACCTTAGATTAAATAAGATTCTATATACTAATTAAATACTTTTTGATCAATACTTCAACGCATAATGAGACTTTTGATGGCATTCTCGATAATAAAATACATTTTTCTTCCGGTTCTTAAAATATAGAATTTTAACAAAGCTTATTTACTTTATAAGTACACCAATCGAAAATAAAGCTGATCTAATATCATTAAAAATTTCTAACATCATTTTAACTGCAAATTATGAAATATTTTGTAGCTGAAAATTCTCAAAAAAGAGAAAGAATTCTTTTCCCTTCCTCTTTTCTATATTCAATCTAGCTGCATTTTTCCTAAAAGAATGACTTAAGCGAATGCATAAACAATTAAATAAATAAATTTTTAGAAATATTGAAATGTATGTAGGAATCGTCAACTATTTACAAAATCTTTTGTTATTTTTCTGAAATAATGCCGAGCGAGGCAAATTACGATTAAATTATTAATCCTCTTTGATGCATTACAAAAAGATTGCATAATATTAAATTTAAAAAATAAGGTAAGAACTCGTTAAATTAAGCTAACTATTGCATATGCAACTGATGCTCTCAATTCCTTCAATTGCTTACCAACCCCATCCATTTGTTTTAAACAAGGCAGAGTGAAAAAATAAAGAAACGTTGCCCTTTCGAAACTTTGCTGAAATATTTCTTCCGATGTTCCACCGATGGACGTTATTTAGTAACGTAATTTTGATATTTTACGAAATTAAATCAGTTCTATCAAATTCCTCACGTATATAGTCGTCTTGCTTGCAATAAAACACCTGTTGAAAATGAAACATGCATGGACCGTCTATATGAAATTTTCATTTTTAAACGGATGTATTAGTTTTATGGTGTTTCTAAAGGTAAGATTGAGGAAACCGAAATTAATTTTCTCCACGTTTGTTTGGTTTAGTTTAGAAATTTATTTCTTTTAAGTTAAAAAAAAAGGATTATATAAACATGTATATACATATTTTAAACTTTGTGGGTTGTGGGAATGTTAAACGACCTCTGAACTTAGAATAAAGATAAGTGTGACATTTGAAGGATAGTTTTTCTTTTAAATTGCATATTCAAATATTTTCTCTGAATATTGTTTTGTATCAGTTGTGAGCTGATAGAAGTTATTTTAACAGAAGCGATATTTTTCATTAAAATTTCGCATTAATTAATCACTGTTAGTCTAAAATGTAGAGAAACGCACATGTTCTAAACTTTTGTAATTTCTTCCCATTTGTCAGCTTGAATTTGAATAAATATAAATGCAATCATTTAGTTTAGCCATTTTATTTTATATTATATCAAATTGAGCATATTTATTTATATTAAACTTATTTCCTTGTATATTAACACGAAATTTAAGTTTTTCTCTTTCCTATTACTTCACATGAAACAATTCACACGATATCTGTTCAAAAAGTATCCGATATTTAGCCAGAAAGATATCTTAGTTATTCTGCGGGATTTGGGTCCTTGTTGTGAATTCCACGCTCAGACCCCACGTGGTCTATATCGATGAAAACCATACGTAACGGATTATGCCTCAGTGTTAACCTTGAACTTTGAATTCAGCGTTACTAGATGCTGTTGTTTACTCGGATATATTATTGCAGTCTAATATTTTAACTTGGTAGTTTAATGGGTCAAGATTATTAAGTTTTGTTTTATTGAAGTGTATCGAATGTTATCAATAAATCCAGGGAAAGACAAACTTGATATCGAGAATTATTTGAATAACACCACACACATACACAAGCAGCAGTATCAATATTAATATTATCATTTTTTTACAATCCTAATCAAATTCAAAGTAGGACCCCTTCTCTTTCTCACACTTAGCCCAACATTCCTTCCACTGCCAAAAACATTTCTAAAAGGCTTCATTTGGAACTCCGCCGTTCTGCGTTATCTCATCTCTAAAAACAGGATCCTTTCGATGGCCTTTTCATTTTCAGAAACAACCAAAAGTCGCAAGGAGTTAGGTTCAGCATTGGTAGTCTCCAGTAGGTCATGTGCAACTGCAAGAGGGAGTTCTTTCTGTTCCACCGACAGAAGTTTGGGAACCAATTTCGCTGCTGCTCTGCGCCTGATAACACAAAATTGCATGCACGAAACCTGTGCTGATCTCAACTTATTCAGAATTCTCTCGTACAGTCAAAAAACGACCTTTCATTATCTGATTTTCTACCTTGTAAGGCATGTGCCCGTGGGATTTGCCCTACTTCTATATTATCCTCACGACCTAGAGATGTGGGAGTGAATGAAGAACCAGCGTTGCCATAATCTTAATATCTCTTTATTAAGATCTTAACTTAGACAATATACAATTATAGTATTAATATTCAAACCAAGTGAATCTGAGGTGAAGAGACACACAATACGTATTACCAAATAATTGCGTCACTGACCACTATGTTTAACTTTACCGGCTAATCCTAATCTCATTAAAAACACTGTTCCTAGTAGTTTAAATAAATGTTTTTACCGCTCTATCTTGGGAAAGCAACAATTCGCTTGAATCCTAACTGATGTCGCTTTAACTCGTGTGGAATGGTATCCACCTTTAACTTGAACGCACAGGCACTGATATAATAAATCTTGGATGCGGGATTTCCTCTCACTTAAGTTTTAACACTTGTAATCGTAGACCTCGTATATTCAATTCCCATAGCCTACGTAAAACTTCTGCTATTTATAAGATTCTTAAATTGCATATTTCACTTCTTGAGTTGGTTGGAAAGAATTGCCATTCTGGGCCCAAAGAAACTCAAAAGGAGTTTTAGTGGAAATCGCGATGAGCCAGTCACAACTTTTTCAACAACACCTGCATTTCAAGCGGTTTGTGGCCTCCCAGAACGCTGGTCATTCTCTACCAACGGGGGCTGCGGTAGCCCAGTGGTTAAGGTATCGGATCATGACAGGCATGTCATGAGCTCGAGCCCAGTACCACTAAAGACCCGACGTGTAGGGAAGCGATGCCCATTAAATTTGTCGAGAGCTCAAGCGTCCTCCCGTTGGTATAGTGTGGTAGTTAGGAGAGGGGGTGCCAGCTCAGGTGTTGTCCGCGTCATTTGACCATGGTTCAAAATGACGAGGTCCGTAGCCGAATGCTCTCGTGTAGCTGAACAGTGCCGCTTTAATATTCACTCACTCACTCTCTACCAACGTGCGGCCCCTTTTGAATAAGTTAAACCCCTCCTTAATTTGTGTGTCCCCCATAGGATCATCTCGAAACGCTGAGTCTTACGAATTGTTGATTTTGACACAAAATTCGATACAGCACCTCTGCTCAAGTCACTCAGCCATCTTTAGAAAAATGAAAGTTCGACGAACACCTCACTCGACTGCTTTATGGAAATGACTGGTATTCTGGAACGAAGGGGAAATATTCAAGCATGCACATTAAGCTGTCACTTCTCTCTGTGGACAGTGGCGTCGCTTTAGAATTTCTATTGTGCGCGAGAAAATTCAATTTCAGATACTTTTTGTGAACTTACCTTGCATTTCTTTGTTCCTAGAATTACCTAAAATTAAAAAAAAATATCTATAGAAACGGAAACATTGAGAAGAGTTTCATTTTTGCAATATTCAAATATTCAAAACATTCGCTCTTTGCCAAAATTGCTTTTCTTTGAAATGCGTATTTCCAAAATTATACTATATGCGAGTACAGAGCGATAAACTTTTTATTGTTCTTTTTTTTTAAATTTGTGTAATGATCTTGCCCCTGAAGTCGCTTCCCCATCATCTTGTCTACATAAAGCTGTGGGAGGTAACGATGAATGACTGACTATCCATGATCAATCTAATTTATTATTATCAAAGATAATATTCCAGGACAAGTAATCTATTAAGGGAGCCCTTGGAGTGATATATAGAAAGCAACGGCTATATGTGAATAAGCGCACGAAATCCGAATAGATTAACTTTAATCTCTCAATCCTATCCTATTAATTTTAGATTCACTAACTTAGTAGCTAAAATCCGTCCTTTAGTCGCGATGCATAATTCTAATTCTTACCATAATGACATTGTGCTCAGCTGCTCCGCTCTTACTGCCCTGCGATTATTAAACTCTAACTTTATATACACTAACTAATTTGCATCTCATGGTTTCTTCTTGAGAGGGATGGCTGTGAAATAAACGCGAATGCTTGTCCAAAGATTCCCCAAGAGGATTAGTTGTTGAAAGTCTCGTAAATCCCCGTCACAAATTTACCTGTTGACTATTCTAATGTACGGAACACAGCATTGCTTTTTTAAACGATGCTGCTTTCTTTTTACTGTAAATCAATAGTCGGTTAAAACTAGGGATACATATTAAGAAGATTGCATATATATATATATATACATATACAAATAACTTTTCTATTCTTTGCTACCGGTTAATTAATAGTTTGTGGCGAATAATAACATTACTGTATAACATTTTATAGATTGACTATTAACGTCGAATTCTGAAGCAACACAAGAGACATTTGAAATAGACCTCGTTACTCTGAATCCTGGTAAAGAGACGAGGATGGCACTTAAGCTGACATTCCTGTGTCTAAGCTCTCGCATCACGCTAAAGTAAGAAATTTCAGCCTTGACAGATTTAACGGATGTCAGCCTCTCTGAAATGCGGGTCACCAGGACTCCATCCCATGACTCGATAGAAGCAACCCAAGCACGATTTCATGACCATGACCATTTGGTTACCGTGGCCACTAATCATAATTTCAAGAAATGGGCCAATTTTCATCGATTCCTTATTTAATGAATGTATTTATTAGTCATACTGTTTTTGTAAGTAGTTACTTGTTTCTCCATCAACAACCTCGTAATAAAAGAAAATAGGAAGCTCATATAATGGAATAAAATGAAGTAAACAGAAAACGAGAATAAAAAATAAATACAAATAGAATAAAATAAATACAAATAGAATAAAATAGAGAAAATGATAAGAAAATATACTTTTAAATACAGTTTACGTACTTAGTAATACATAACATTTTTTTGTTGAAATTCTGTTTAAATTTGAAACCATTCCATTAGCAAAAGTAACGAGAGTGGAAGTAATTATACAAGTAGAAAGGTTTGTGCTACTATGTTTGCTGATTTGTGTGTGTGTGGAACATAACCTCATTCTTCAACATGGAAAATGAAAACTGCAATTATATACTGGCTGTTGTTTCAAATACATAATTTATTGCGTGGTTAAATTTGTAGGGACTCCTTTCATTCTTTTGAGCATTATTTGAACATTATGATCTCTTGAAATTTTCCTTAAATACAACACAAGAAAATAATGCAATTGCTTTTATTCTGATATTTGAAATAATATAAATAATATTTTCTGGTTAAAATTTATGCATTTTAACTATACCCCTTCCATTATAAATTAAATTATTTCGTCACGCAAGTTAACATTTTCCTATGTTTAATTAATATTCTAAATACTTCAATGCCATCCGCATACATTGCATTATTATGCAGGGGTGTAGATGCTGCGTGAGTGAGTGAATATTAACGTCGCACTGTTTAGAAACTCGAGGGCTTTTGGCGATGGACCTTGTCATTTTGAGCCAAGGTCAAGTGAAGAGGACGACACCTGAGCTGGCACACTCTCTCCTAACTACCACATCACACAAACGGGAAGACATTTGAGCTCTCGACACATTTTACGTGCATCGCTCTCCTATACGGTGGGTCTTTGCGGTACTAGGTTTGAACTCAGACACGCCGGCCATGAGTCCGGCACCTTGACCACTAGCCTACCGCGGTCATACGTAGCTACCGCCGTTCAATAATACGGGCCCCAAAAATGGCCCCACAGGGAATTTTGATATAGGGCCCACGTTGTGTTACCTACGCTAATGTCATTCTGCAATGGCATTTGAGCAAGTTCATTGAGCATTGAGCATTGAGTTTGAGTTCTCTCTCAATGAATTCTTATTTTCCATCGAAATAGTTAAAAACATTTTAATTATTCTCCTATAGTTTCCTTCACTTGAACACTTTTTCGGTTGAAAACTTTATAAAGACTTAATTGCATACATTCATGTGGAGTGCCTGTAAAGCTAGTGCTGAAAGATATATATGTAATTCCTTTTTCATTTAACTATCGCTTAATTATTTTTTGCATTATGATTTTTTTTTTGGTTATTTATTTTATACAATTTCTTTCTTTTGTATTTTTGAAAGCTTCATTCACATGGGGATAGATCTGTAGCCTTAACATATAATATTTACATAAAAAATTTTCTTGTTTGTATTCTAAAAAATATTGAGCGTCAGATACTTTATTATAGGCCTTTTGTATCTTATAAGCTCAACTTTCATTTGATCAATGTCTCTGGGAATCTTATATTTTAGAAACTATCTAACTTTTTTAAATCCAATTAATATTTTCATCCAAATATATATATTTTTTTGTAAAAATTAAAAAAAAAATTATATTTCGTGTGGCATTTTATTTAATAGGGAGTTAATAACTAAGAGAAAAATAGAGAATGAAAGAAAAGAAGCACAGATATAGTAATTTCTAAAAGTGTAAAAGTGTTCTTCGTATTGAAAAATGAATTAAAACAATGTTGTTTCTTCTCCCACTTGATTGACAGAAACATCTAGTTCAAGTCCATGAACCCGTACGTTTTTAAGCAATGAAGAACTGGAGCAGGATTTGAGAGCAGCTGGCTCTTAAGGCAACCAATACAAGCTATGTCCAACTATGTCAACAAATACATTGAGAAATTGTTAAATTCAATAAATTCCTATAAATTCGTCTTCAAAAACAAATTGCTTTTCCATATTTTTCTTTAACCTTCGTCTTTCTTTTCATTGTTTATACACTGAATACTTCCCATGAAGTAACGGTAAGAATTTATGACTTTTATTCATAATTCTTTTGAATCTGCTTTCCTTTTCGACACAGAGAGAGAAGACACTGACCACCAGAAATTAAAAAAACTGCAGCATCTTGGATGATACTCATTGAAAATTAGAAAGTCTGGGATAAACACGATGTCACGTTTAGTGGTGTTTGAGAGTTAGAAGAAAGATCAGCCATAATCAGAACAATTCTAATTTATTATTCTCTCACTTAAATTAACAACCTAGCGTAGGAAATGCACACTTCTACTAACAGGGAGAGGGCACGACTAAGAAAATTCATTTGGGATTGAGACTTGGTGTAATAGTAGTCCTCATTTAGGGTGTCCACCGAATGGTCAGTCAATTCGGAGAAATCAGCCTTCGAAATTCATGCTTAGCTTTTATACAATTAAATTTTAATTTTCCGCAACGAGTTCGTAGCTTGATTGGTAAATCGTCTGCTTACTATGCGCGAGGTCAGGGTTCGATTCCACGCGTGCGATCAACTTTTTTTTTCTTCAATTCTTTTAAATATTTTTTAAAATTAAATAAATTTATTTATGAAAGGTTTATTAAATATTAAATGATATATTTTGTAATTATTTTGTACTTTACAAAGTAAAAAAGTTACTGTAATTATATAAATAATTATATTAAATTTTATATAAATATATTTTATATTAATACATAATATTTATAATAAAATATATAATAAATATTAAGTGATATTCTACAAAAAAAATTAGTTACAAATAGTTTTATAATAGGAAATACAATATACTATAAATAAAATATTATATATAATATAAACTAATTTATAAAATATATTATTATTATTAAATTAATTATTTTATAATTAATATAATAAAAAATATGTCTTTTTTATATATTATTAATTTAATTATTTTATAATTTTATAAAATATTTAATAAGTCCTTTTCAAATAAATTTATTTAATTTCAAAAAGTTTATTTAAATAATTTCTATAATAAATTAATAATAATTTCAATAATAAATAATATTTTTAATAATAAACAATAACTTTAATAATAAACAATAATTTTAATAATAAATTAATAATATTTCTTATTAATACTAATGCTTAATAATAATTAATTAATTATAATAAGTAGTAATTTATTAATTAATTATAATAAATTGAATTAATTAGTTAATTTTAATAAATAATAATTAATTTAATAATTTTAATTATTAATAATTTTAAATATTTTTTATTAATAATAATTTTAAATTATTTTACTAATAAATAATTTAAGTTATATACTTTTTTTTACTTTATAAAATACAAAATAATTACAAAAAATATTCTTTAATATTTAATAAACCTTTCATAAATAAATTTATTTAATTAAAAAAAAATAATTAAATGAATTGAAGAAAAAATGTTGATCGCGCGTGGAATCCAACCCTGACCTCGCGCATAGTAAGCAGACGATTCACCAATCAAGCTACGAACTCGTTGCGGAAAAGTAAAATTTAATTGTATAAAAGCTAAGCATGAATTTCGAAGGCTAATTTCTCCGAATTAACTGGCCATTCGGCGGAATTACATTGAGGAGTGAACACCCTAAAGGAGTACTACTATTACACCAAGTCTCGATCCCAAATGAATTTCCTTAGTCGTGTCCTCCCGTCATAAGTATAGGAGCAATAACACAGCAGAAAGGATACTTAATATTTGATTATAATTCAATTAACTTACTCTTGGAACGCTTTGGATGTCTACGGTTTAAATTACCGTAATTCCGTTCTCAGTTGTTCGACCACCGGTCATTATTATTCAATTCTAACTTATTGACTAAATCGTCAATTATCAATCTTTAATCTCTTAGCAATTACTCGTCGAGTAACTCTCGACTACTTTCCTTTAACCACTAACCACCAAGTAACTTTGCTTACCTAAAAGTCAATGCTTAAATATAACTCTACATTTGCATAAACAGCGTCTTCTTCTTCGGGAGTAAGTTTTCAATAGAACAACATTAAAAAGAAGCAGATATACCCCTAGAGGATAAGTGAAGGCTTGCGGATAGACCCGTTACAAGTCTTTTGACTTTTTCGGTTTTTTCGCAATAAAGACAAGGTTCTGCATTGAAATCAGTACAGATTCATGTTGAAATCACACTTCCACAGAACTATTGTGCAACCAAAAGTAAATAGTCTTGTCTTCAAAAGAAAACAGGTTTTCTGTAGGAAATATATGTGCAAAAAGAGGAATAGTGCTTTATTTCAGAGGCTTTTCTTATGTTTAATGTATGGTCGTGGTAGCTTAGTGTTCAAGGTCATAGACGGGTAACTGGCGAGTCATGAGTTCGAGCTTAGTACCGCTGAAGATCCGCCGTGTAGAAAGGGTCGATGCACGTTTAATCTATCGAAGCTCATACGTCCTCCTGTTGGTGTGGTGTGGAAGTTAGGAGAGGGTGTGCCAGTTCAGGTGTCGTCCTCATCATTCGACCATGGTTCAATTTTCGAGGTCTGTGGCCAATAGCCCGAGTACAGATTTACAGTGCAACGTGAAAAAAACTCTCACTCCCTGAGGTCTGAATATGTTTTTCCAATAAAAGATATTTGGTATTTCAAAACGAAAACACGAAAGAGTTTGTAACGGGGCTTTACGTGATTTTCAATTAATCCTCTTTGGGAATCTTTGGGGCCAGAAATTGAGTTATTTCACCGCCATCCTTCTCAAGAAGAAACCTTGATATGCAGATTAGTTAGTATATAAATAGTGGAAGTTTAGTAATCGAGGTTAAGGAAAAGAAGCTGAGTTGCTGAAAGCAGTGCTGTTACGGTAAGGATCGGAATTTAGACGCGTGATTATAGGACGGGCTTTAGTTATTAAAATAAATTAAGGAAGTTAGGATTCTTAAGAGGACTTGGTACCCTTTGAGCTACTTTCTTTCTTTATGTATTTAAAAATTATATTTTAACATTTTATATAATGTTTCTATTCAAGAAAATGATACGAGATGAAATTTTTTACATATTATTCACATAATTTTAAAAATTTAAATTTTTTGAAGAATATTTGGAAAATTTTAAAACCCTACTCCTTCTGTAATTATTAATTTTTTGACCTAAAATTTTTTTAGTAAAATACTTATGGATATTATAAACAACTTTAGGGATCGATTTTACAATAACTTAATTCGTTTTTGAGGAAAAAAAAAATAAAATGTTGATATGCATGCTAAAAATCAATGAAAAAGCCAATATCTCTTATATTTTCATTTTTTTAAAAAAAAGTATTCAGCTTACAGAAAAATGGATCCCAAATTTTGTTACATGCCTTATATGCAACACACAGGAAAAAATGGAAGTAATTGGTAAATAGTTGCTGAAGGAGTAGCATTTTGAATGCATTAATGTTTCGAAAAACACAAACTGAGAAAAACTACTTTAAAGTTTATAATTCTGAAAAACAAATTATAATAAGCTTAAATAAACTTAAAATACCACTTTAAGATATTAGTTATATATTTTTCTTTAAAATAATTGCATTTTCGTAGTTTTTCAACCTATACATTTTTATAAATGATCAATTTTAAGAAGGTAATAATTGCACAAAAAATTCAAGAAAAATATTAAAAAAAATTTTTTTTCTGTCACGACAGAAATTTTAGTTTTTTTCTTCACATAATATTGAAGTATTACATTTGTATGAAAAACATATTAGGAATAAGAACTGAAATTATGAAATTATTAACATAAAATTCCTTAATTCAAAAATTTTACATGCACACATTTCACAAAGAAGAAAAATTAATTATTGTATTGCCTCTGAAATATTCTGCTTTATATATTACACATTCTTCTTTTATAGTTATTATTTCTCTTTATAAAATAGATTTTTTTTATTATAACACTTTCTTTAATTTTTTTTTTCTAAAAAGGGGGCGTGGCCGAATTGCCTAATTTATTTTCAAATGAAGTTTTATTCAATTTTTAACTTTCCGATTCACACAAGTGATATATCAATCGAAAGATAATAATAAAAATAATAAGATTAAATAAAAAAATATACGATAGGTTTGCCATTTTTGAGGTACCAAGTCATCTTAAGATAACTTTGAGCAAAATTAAGCTATTAGGATTTCGTGCGCTTATTCCCATAGGGTTTTGAGCTATTATTATATCACTCTAGATTTTACCTCCATAGTTGGCTTGTCTTAGTTAATTATATTTGGTAATAATAAATTTTAGATTTCTCATGGCTAGTTTGGGTCATCAATCTTTACCTCCTACAGATTTAGGTCGAGTAGATGAAGAGATGGCTTCCCCAGGAGGGAGGCCATGACAAGTTTTGTTCTAAAATGTTTTCTAGTTAATATTTATTTATTTCCGTTCTTATTTCTTACGACCTTTAAAATTGTATATACTACAAAAGATATAATAGTTGAATCACAATATCTTGTATTGACAATATATAAAATAGCATTTAAAAGGAAACGAAGAGTTATCAAATATGCATCTATCCACATTTACTTTTCAAATCTTCTAGTGTCAATTTTAACAAGTAATTTTCTATAAAGTGAAAACATCCCACAAAAGTTTCTATAGTTTGTTGTTTCAATTCTTTATAACATTGACTCTAGTTCTCATTGTATGCGGCTTATAAATATCATTTTACGGAGTACTCAGAATCCGTCATAATAAAATTATTCGTAAAAACCCGGAGGCTCTATCGCGTAACAATGAGAATCCTACATCGAATATTGATGTGCGATGCCGAGTAGAAATTGCCACAGTCGACGCGTTTCATATTCAGAGCATTCCCAGCATGCCATGTGATACGTCAATTTCAGGGGATTATTAATATATTTCTCGCTCAAGAAGACACATAAACATCATTCACTCTACATAAATATTGGTTGATTTCTGAACTTCCGTTATAACTTCTTATAACCTGAAGGATGGGAATAAAGAAGAAAAATGCCTCTATCAAAGAATATTACCGTATTTATTCGAATCTAAGCCGCCATCGATTTTCAACTGCATCCCAAATTCTCAACACGTTCTTGAGAAAAATTAAAAGTAGTACAAAATGGTTTATCGATATTGTATATTTATAAAATTAAAAAAAAAATATTTTGGAACTAATGAGAAGTGAATAATTATAATTTATTTTATTACTATTAAAATTTTCTAAATACAGTAATATTCCGAACTTACGTGATAGCTGGTATTTAGAGATAACTGCGCAATTCAGGATATGATTTTGTGTGTGCATGTAAATACATATAAATTACTTTTAGTTGGGGCCAGAGACGAAAAAAAAAATAATTTAGAAAAAAAAATGTTTTAGAAAATCGCAAACCGAATTTATATTGATGTAAAAGTTTTCATAAAATCTAACAAAGTAGTCTGCCGGCTGAAATATCTTTTTCACCAGTAAAATTTCTTTGTAGCATGCTAATAAGTTTTTTTGTTCCTTGCTTTATTGAAAAAATTCGTTTATCGTCGGAATCTCTATTTTCTAATATTTCTAATCTTATTTCAATTAAACTGAATCAAATTACCAACCATCATTCAATCTTCTGATTGAATTGGGTCTAAAGGACTCAAGTTTCTCTATGTCTTGCTGTTCCTCATGCATTTCTATTAGTTGATCAATTGTCAGTTCGTGATTTGTGGGAATCCAACGGCTCTTGAATCTTATCTCTATGCACTTTTAAATTATTTGCATGAAAAGATCGACAACTCTTTTAATCGCATCACTAATTTCACCAACTTATATTTTTTTCCCTCACACAAAACATGAATCGACGAGATTTGAAAATCGCGTAACTTCGAGTTCGCCTAAGGGGGGGGGGGTAGCAAAGTCGAGGTATTACTGTATATATATCAACTTGTAGTTGCTCTATCCGTCAGTATCACGCTTAGTTTTCTCTGTCTAACGAATTTTTCTGCCTCCGATTCTAAGCCGCCCGATTCTTCACTAGCATTAGAGTTGGAAAGACGTGTGGCTTAGACTTGAACAAATACGGTAAATAAAAATGACTGAAAAAGTGAAGTTGTGTGAGTAACTTTCTTCCAGCCATTCTCGTAGCGTGATTGTAATAAAACTTGACATAACTGTTTTATGGTTAAGTACGCTGAAGTTGAACGGTCATGGAAATAGTAGTTATAATATAGTTATAATAATAGTAGTTAAATAACAATTATATTTGCAGGAAATCAAGCCATCTCTACGGAAAGCGCTTTTTATACTAAAATCACTGTTAAAGAATAGTTTCTCTAGGAGGATTAGTTGAAGAACCCGAATATATTACCCATTACAAGGTTCATGAATTCATATATCCTTAGGAAATCAAAGAACAACTTTGGATTGACCACAAGATCGTGCCTAGGGAATCCTAGGCACTCTAGAATATGTTTCGGAGAAGCAAGCCCAGTGGTACACTTGGTGCAAACTGCATAGTTCTTGGCACCATCAGCATACATCAAAGATTTAGAATGACCACTGAGAAAATGAGTGAATATGGTTTGGTCTTTGGCTGTTGCAATCAAGTGTTAGAGAACTGCCGGGATGATTGATGTGATACCAGTGATTCTGTAACGGAACAGATCAAACGGTTTTGTTTTTGAACTTGGAAAGAGCTCCGAATAGGTAATAGTTGCAGATAGTATCGAAGGATCCCAAGCACCAGTTTTGGCCAAAGTGTCTGTGATCTCCTTGACATTAATGTCAACATGTGAAGAGATCAGTTGGAAATAAATCTGATGACGCGTAGAGAGTTGTTTTAACTTTTTCGGAATAGTTACTTTAATATTGTCTCTCACACTGCGCCAATAGGCAAACTATTGGATAGAACTTTTACTATCAGTAAAAATCCATCATTAAGTGACGAAACCGAGTCAAGAACTTCATTTATGGCAATTAATTCACTGCGAAAAACAGAGCAACTGTCATAGTTCCTCTTCTGGATCTTTATGACATGATTTTTTTGATTTTATAAAAAACTCGAGTGCTCCTGCTATCATCGGTATACATCTGTACAGCTTCAACTGGGATATTTATTTGTCGTTTCAAGAACCCGTTGCCTTAGATAAGTAGGAAGGTCTCTGGTTGTTCACCTGGACCGCGCGGAAGGTCAGTGTGAAAAGAAACACCTGTCAGACCCTTTGAAGGATCTGTACATTGTGTCAAGTTCTGCTGTTCCACAGCACTAACAATGAGATTTTTAGAATTTACCTGTCTGAATGAACTATTTCTCTTGAGTCTTTGGTTACTGCAGCAACCTGTTAGGTAAGCTGATATACGATTTTAAATATTTCATTGAAATTTTAACATCTTTTGCTTCTTTCACTTGAATAACGTGCGGTGAAAAATGTTGACAATGTTACTGCAGCATGTTTCTCTCCCTTACCAAAAACTTTTTTATGCACGTTCATGACTATAGGAAACATATTTTTTTTACATCCGTAAATCGATCGAAACCAGTATATTTCAATTTGTGCAACAGTTTTTGAATGAAATCTGCATATTTTTTTAAGAGATTTAATGCGCATAACATTATAATGGGATAAATGTTATAGAAGTTTTTAGAGGAACATTAAATCGTATTCGAAAATTACGTGAGAGAATAATAATACGAGATCTCAGATACGTAAGGATTTGCATCCCCAAAAAGGAATAAATCAAAGTCATTCAGGTGTGAATATCAACAAAAGAAAGGAGAGAGGAATAGCTTAACTGTAACGGATCTCGAGCTGCAGCCAGAAGACGGCAGCGAGAGAAAACAATCCAGTGTTATTTAGAGAAAGGCGCCTGATCCTTCCGTAAGTCAGAAAGGGACATAAATTCGACTTCTGTCTAAATCCCTGCCCTAGGAAAAAGGATACAAAGCGAAATCCAACAAACCCAGAACACTTTTCTTTCCCAAATAGAAATAAAACAAGAAGAAAGTTTAAACAAAAATCTTTCGAAGGTATAATAGATAGGTCAGGAATCGAAGAGAAATATTTGCAATGCAGAAATTTCCCAGGGGGATAAATAATAGCTAAATGGTTCTTTTACTTAATTCCATATTGGTTTAGGACTAAGCATCGTAGAAAACACAAAAGAAAACTTTTTTTTGCATGTTTCATATCTTTGACGAAAATTTAAAAATATTCCGCTACACTACTTGCGCGTGATAATAATTGATGTATTTCGAACATTTTAATTAGTCGATTTCAGAAACATAA